>JAOXNH010000003.1:17012047-17024512 GCA_028566575.1 Bartramia longicauda | reverse complement strand
TACCTCCTGCTTATGGACTTGAAAACTTAGTCTCTGAGCAGTTTCTATTTCGCCTTTTGGGGCAAATTCGGCATCACGTTTAGTAGTAGCCATGGGACTGCTTGAATTGAAGGTGTCTGGATTCACAAACCCTCCCAAGGCTCTCATGTGAAATCCTACCCCAGGTACGGATAGTGGCTGCCTTTGGTGTGATGGGAAGTTGAGGTGTAACAAGTTGTCTCTGCGTCCCTCATCCTGGGAGCAGCCTGCTATGCCAAATCTCCCAAATGGGCTGTACTTGGGACTGGGAAGTGAAATTTGGTGGAAAGAAATGGCACATTACTCCCAAACAATAATACTTTTGCCATTAAAGACTTTACAATTGACCTTTACAAATAATTGTTAGTGCCAGATTCTCTGTTGGAGAAGATACTGCAAGTACTTTGGTAGTGATAATTAAGCAAAGGCAATGAGCAGTACTTTTTGCGCTCGTTACCAGAAACAGATGATTGTCCTGTTGTCTCTCCTCTTGTGATAGCTGTGTGGCAAGGACTGGTAATTAACTGAGCCTTCCAATCTCTTTTGCAAAGTGGGTAGGCCTGTCCCCCACCGAGGTGAGCACAGCTGAGACAGCCAGACTTACCAAGCTGCTGCACAGCCCAGAACTTGAGCATCTGGGCAGGGATCTCTATTCTGTATGAATTCCAGCTGATTTTACTTGTCCAGCTTCACAGTGAGATTGCTGAGGGGGTGGGACCCAATCCCAGAAGTCTTCATGCTTCGTCTTCTGCTCTGGCCTGAGGGTGGTGTTGAAGAGAGCTCTGGAAAGGGCAGGACAAACTGCTCCTGCAGCTATTCACTGTGATGGCTGGACCAGGAGAGGAGTGTGCTTCTCTAGTCATCTACGGCCAGCAGCGTTTTTTTCCACCACCTGCCCTTTCCAGCCAGGATCCTAACCATGGGATGCAGCAGCAGGCAGTGGTCAGCTGTAGAGCGAGGCAGCTCTCCCAGAGGGAGGCCCTAGAACAGTATGGGTCAAGCAGCCATAAGCTATTTTATTTTGAACTGCTGTTTCTGCAGCAAAACAGCACCACTGGGAACAGCAGACCTTAGTCACTTGCCTGAGTTAGTTTAAGGTCACCATTCAGCAGCTGCTGCCACCACCACTGGCTAAATTCATCCCAGTCCAATGGCAGTCCCTATAGGAGTATGGAGCAAAGAGGGCCATCACCTCCCTACAAGCGGCTCCCAGGGAGCAACTGAGAGAGGCAGCTGCTCCCAGCCCCTGCTGAGCACCGGGCTCTGCCCTCCTGGGATCCTGGCTGTGCTTCAGACAGCCACCCACCCCCTCGCGTTTGCTTTTATCTGGTAGTGACATTTGGCTGTTTTGCCCGCAGCTGAAGGTTGTGATTGAGGATTACCTGGAGGAATACAATCAAACCAACACCCCAGAGCTGAAGCTTGTGCTTTTCATGGATGCAATTCAGCATATCTGCCGAATCAGCCGGATCCTGCGGCAGGCTCCAGGGAATGCTCTTCTCCTGGGTGTTGGAGGAAGTGGGAGACAGTCTCTCACCAGACTGGCATCTCACATGTAAGTAATGCACTTCTATGCACATAATGTGGAGCAGCTCCATTGGGGCTGCCTCCAGAGAATCTCTTTTCCTGCCCTTCCTGCTAATGGTTACACCTTTTTTTGGTTGCTGACTTCAGATTTAACACTCAAGAGCTAAGGTTCAGTCAAAATGTACATTTACAGTAAGAAAATTGGACTTTTTCACCTGCTTGTAGCTTGGGTTACTGCTGCAGGCATACAGCGAGTGAGCAAATGCAGCATGGTCCATGGCAGCTCACTGGCCTGTGCAATGCTCAGTATGGAAGGGGGAGAGATAGGGGCTTCTTCCTGGGAGCTGGACACCTGGAAGACAGAGACAGGAGCTACTAGTGACAAGTGATCAAGTGCCACTGGCAGCCTGGCAAGTAGGACTGGTGAGTCTTGGGAGCCAGGAAGCCTCAAGAGGGAAACTTGAAGAGCCAGGAACTAGGATGAGGAAGACAATTCTTACAGCTCTGACTACAGAGTGTGATCCTAGAGAAATGCATCCACCGTTCCCAGGTTCACCAGCCTCTGAGGGCAGCATCACAAAAAAAATCCACATTGAGTTGCTCCCTCTGCACTCTGAGGCGCTGGGCCCAAGAAGCAGCGTGACTGTTAGCTCATGGAGCTGTACTTCTCCCAGTCTCTATCTAGCTCGGGTATCTCTGCTTTGAGTAAAACATGCTCTTAGGTTGGTGGCCAAACATGCACAAGGACAGGTGTGGGCTCTGGACTCATTGCAGGAAAACAACTTGCGTGAGTCCTCTCCCCCTGAGACCACAAGACATACTCAGGATTGACAAAAAAGGTGATTTTAATTCAATGTAACTCCACAGGCTTCTCTTTCCTTTAGGGCAGATTATGAGTGTTTCCAGATTGAACTGTCCAAAAATTATGGCATGACCGAATGGCGAGATGACATGAGGAAGATCATGATGAAGGCAGGCCTTCAAAGTCTACCCAAGACGTTCCTATTCGTAGACACACAGGTACGGGAGTATTAGTATGGTGGACTCCATCTCAAAAGGAGTCAGAAACACATCTCTAAACTCAATAAATCCCCCTAAAGAGGGTTGAGGAGCTTGATACAAACCAGGTACAACTTGTATTTCTTAAGTAGTCCACCTTCATTGTCTTATAAAAAGCCCCAGGAAAACTGAAGGTGGTGCATTTGTTGCTAGAGGGACCATAGAGCTGTGTGTGAGTGGGCTGACTGTTCTGTTGCTTGAAGCCTTTTTCAGCTCCATCCAAGGATTTGGTGGGATCAAAGATTTTAGACCCAGCTGCCTGGAGCTAAGCACTAGGCTGACTGCTGATACTAGAAGTCCTAAGTAACACTGTTCTCTTTCTTTTCAGATATGCCAGTAGATTTAGGGCCGCATGCCTGCTGGTTCCACAGGATAATGTTGGCCTGTTACTGTAAACTGTAACTTGCTAAGGACTAAGCCAACTTCTGGAATTCATGGTTATGTTCCTAATAGACTTTTTTACTGCCTTTGTTATCACAGGAACCAAATCCTTTCCGGCAGTGCCCTAAGCATTGAGATGACCATCTGTCAAACACTGCTGCTTCTTCCTTCCTTTTCCCTGCAGCAAGAAGCATATGTGGGAGGAGAGGGGCATGGGAGGGTGCATTTAGTCAAGTAGATGGATGCTCTGTGTTTCTGATTTAGCAAAGGTGGAGAGGTGAGTATTGCTCTGGAGGGAGATCGTCCCACAGACTGTGACACATCCCTGCAATTACTCTGTCTCCCACATCGATGAGCTTTATCCTCATAGAGAAGTGTTCTGTGCTGGAGGAACGAAGACACAGAGCAACTTGTTCTCTAGGGTCTGGTTGTAGAATCACTGCAAGGCAGGGAGCAAGGCCCTGAGCTCGATTTCTCTGTAAGAGGAGAGTAAATGGGCAGAAGGAGGCTTGTTTTCAGACACACACCCGCACCCTGGAATGGCTGGATATGGCTGTTCAGTTGTAAATGCTGGACAAGGGTCAGAGTATGCTTTACTGGAGCCGAGTGATCACAGAAATAATTTCTTACAACAGAGGCTGATGGCTGTATTTATGCAGACGTGTTCTCCATGACACATGGAGACATGGCTGCCTTATAATTTAGGAAACTGCCTTTTTTTTTTATTCCTTCCCCCATCATCTACTTAGATTAAAAATGAATCCTTCCTTGAGGATATCAACAACCTGCTCAACTCAGGTGACGTTCCCAACATTTACAACCCTGACGATCAAGAACAGATCATGACAGCTATGAAGCCTGTTGTTCGAGATCTAGGGCAGCAGCCCACCAAGGCCAGTTTGATGGCTGTGTACACAGGACGGGTTCGCAGCAACATCCACATGGTCCTGTGCATGAGGTACACTTCAAGGATAGGACTCTATGCTGTAAATGTTAATTACTCCCTCCTTGTCCTTTGCCTTGCATTACTTTGCCATGGGACTTTAGTTTCCAAGCCTCTGGCTCTGGAGGAGTAGGGTTTACATACCACCTTCCCATAGGACTGGATACTTTTTTTTTTTCCACACTTTGCTGGTTTCAAGATGAAGTTTGAAAAGTTTAAGAATATGCCTGTAAGTGATCCAGATTAAATACAAGCTTCCTCCTCCTTCATTCACCATTGAGCTGTTTGTTATGAAAATATCTTGCTTGAATTTGGGGTTCAGTTGCACCATGTTTAGTTGTGAATCTGGCGTGTAGTCCATGAGCAGCTTGCTTTGTTGCAGGAGGGCTGCCAGAAGGTAGAGGGCATTCTCAGTGCAAGTACCAGCACTCATCTGATTGAAATAGACTTCAGATCACACTTATTTCTTACCCCTGAAGTGTTCTCCCTAGGGAGGGACCCAGAAAGCATCACCCCTCTACCATCTTATGACTTCCAGAGTATACCCAGGACTTGCAAGGAGCGAGCTGTGATGTGCACCTTAGGACCTGCGGCTCACTGCCTGAACTTTCATCCCCTCTTCCCCTCCCTCCTCCTTATTCCTTAGGTATATTCCCTTCCTTCTTACTCTGTAAGAGCTCAGGATGGTTCTAGGGAAGGAAGAAAGCAATTTTGTCCTTGTATCTGTAGCTAGTTTTAACATCTCTTTTCTGCTCATCTTTCCCTCAGCCCTATTGGAGAAGTCTTCCGCGCACGCCTGAGACAGTTCCCCTCCCTTGTAAACTGCTGTACCGTTGACTGGTTTAGTAAGTGGCCGGCTGAAGCCCTGCAGTGCGTTGCCTCCTCCTTCTTGCATGAGATTCCACATCTTGGGGCCAGTGCTGAAGATGTCGATGGGATGGTAGGTGCCACACTCAACGCAGCTCCTGTACAGCTGTAAGCTCTGCTGTGACAGTACATTAGGCTCTTCATAAGCTCCTTGTGCTCTCTGTGTGCATTTCATAGACTTGCCTACTACACGTTCAGTACTGAGTAAGATTGTTTCTTTCCTTTCTCCTTGTAGATTCAAGTGTGTGTAAAAATCCATCAGAGTGTGGCAAAGCAGTGCCAAGTGTACCTGGCAAAGCTGGGCAGGCACAATTATGTCACTCCCAAGAGCTATCTCGAGTTCCTCAGCATCTTCAGTTCCCTGAATGGAAAGAAGAAACAGGAACCCACAGCAGCCAAGAAAAGGATGAAAAGTGGCCTGGACAAGGTTTGTCCCTCACACCCAGGAGAGCTTTGGGCCCCCCTTGCCTGCTCTGAGCAGTGCATTTACAGGTGCAGAGATGCCCTGCGCATCTCCTGTGTAACAGGAGAAAACTCATGCTAAAGCAAATCAGAACTATGCCCTCTACCAGTCTTTCTGAAGGTCTGAGTCTGTAACAGCCCTTAAAAACTATGGTCCCTAGTACTTGGGGACCACAGACCTCTCTGTAGCTCATCATCTCTCCGGCTGTTCCTTGTTAACCGTTTCCCTTTTCATTGAAAGCCCTATACCAGCAACATTGTTCTGCTAACTGATTGTGATGAAGTAACACCCATCATGTGCGGTCACTGTCAGGCACTACCGTGTATAAGCACACCACACTGTCACACGGTGTCAGATTGTTGCTTAAGTGGAGACCAAGGCAGGACCTGCTTTTTAGAGCCTGACACTGGGCACCCACCAGGGTCCCGGGGCTTTCTGTGGCTGCTGCCTCACTCTGTTCTGCTCCCACAGCTCCTGCAAACGGCAGAGGATGTAGCGAGGATGCAGGAGGAGCTGGAGTCCGCCCGCCCTCTCCTGGCACAGGCAGCCAAGGACACAGTGGCAACCATGGAGCAACTGCAGGTACCGTTGCTGAACAGCCCTGCACTTTTCAAGTCTGGCTGCTCAGACTGGACACGGGGCTTGGGGATGTCTTGCAGGGGTTTCACAAAATCCTGCTTGATCAGACAGTGAAAAGGCCTCAGATTAGCACAGCAGGTATCTAGGCAGAGCAGCACTGCCAGCAAGAGTGACCTTCTGCTGGGGTTCCTGCTCTGGTGTTGGTTGGGGCCAGTTGTAACCTACCAGCCAGTTGCCAGCAGAAGCAGTGCCCCTGTCTGAAACTACAATCCAGGAGTCAGTCAGCCAAGCTACCTGCTCCCTCTCCTCACTGGCTGAGACCCTTGCAAGCACAGACTAGTGACACTACTAACACAATCCTCAGGTAGCCCAGACTGTTGCGGCTGAAAGGGATCCGTCCCCCACATCCCAGCCCCAGGGAGATAATCCAGGTGCAGCCTGTCCCTGCTAACCCTGACCTCAAGGATCATCACACACCGTCACTCATGCCACTCCAGAAGAGGGAACTGTCCTCTGTTGGCTGTCACTACCTTCCCTCCTCTTTGTGTTCCTCCCTGCCTGTCTCCTGCTGTGGGATGGCCAGACTGAGACAGAGGGAACAGAGACACAAACATCGTACAGCTCTATATGCAAACGGGAGAGAGAGAGTCTGTAACCTCCCATGTTCCCACATAAGCAGATAAAGATTTGGCTGTATTCCACGTTCCCTTTCCATCTCCTGCTAGTGTTTTAACCCTGAGGGTAGGCAGAAGTGACAGTTTTAGAAACAAAACCCTCAGTATATCTTCTTGTTCCTCCATCTCCCTACACATTTGCATCTCCATGCATCCTCTCCCTGTGCCAACAGCAAAAGTGGGTAGAGCAACTAATTCCTGCAGGACTAACAGCCAGAGTTGGAGCTTGTGGATGGTCTCTAGAGGCTAACAAAAGCCTCCTGCTGGTATGATATATGGGGCAGGGCGGGGGATCCCCTCCAGCAGTTAGACCCCAGCATGTCTCTGCTGGAAGAAGACGCATGACCTGCCAGGTCAGCTGTGATCCTTACCTAGCAGTGCTGAGCCATGCCAAAGGGGTGCTCTGGCTCCAGCATGCTTCTAAGGCTGTCTCTGGTGGTGCAGGTGGACACAGCTGTGGCTGAAGAGACAAGAAGTGCTGTGCAGGCTGAGGAGATGAAGGCCAATGCAAAAGCTCAGAAAGCCCAAGCCATTGCAGATGATGCTCAGAAGGACTTGGCTGAAGCCCTCCCAGCCCTGGACGCTGCTCTTGCCAGCCTGAGGAAGCTTAAGAAAAATGATGTTACAGAGGTAACTGGGTTGAGGGGAAAGGTGGCAGAGCTGGGTCTGGTCCTCTCACTTTGTAGCAATTCCCCTTCTATAGGCTTCCAGCATCCCAGCCCTTCTTCTCCAGCATCCCCAGCCCTCCCCCTGGGCCCACAGTCTGGGCAGCTGTCCATGCAGCTTCTCAGCTTCACTCGTTCAGAAGCAAGGAGTTTTGAAGGGAAGAGGGGAACCCCTGAGTTGTTCCTACATGTTGTTTCCAACTTGTGCCAGAGAGGGTGTTGTGGAGGGCTCATCCCGTGGTGCCTGTCCTTGGGGGTAGGTAGCAGGCAACCCCTGGTATTGACTGCCTGGCACAGGGACATATCTAGCAGCACACGGTCTGAACAAGCAGGCTCTTTTGAAAGGGCATCCACCACAGGCAGAGAAGAGGAAGAGGCAGCGGCTGGTGGGCTGACTTCAAGGAATACTGGCTTGAAATAGGATAGTCAGAGAAAGGAGGGTGATTCTGAGCCTGGCAGGTGTCACAGCGCACAGACAGGAGAGCAAACTCAGCAGGTACAAGGTTTCACCCCACAGAGTGTGACAGCTGTGGAGGGGAGGAATAGGCTTGTTGCTCTGCAATTGTAAATAACAGACCTTTTTATTCCCCACAAAGAATGCAAAACTCCTTTCCCCAGAAGGTGGGGAAAGACACAGACAGTGTCAGTCCACTTGCCCCCAGCACCCATCCTCTTGTAGAGCTGGCATGAAAAGTCTCCTCTCTATACATCTTGTGAGTTGGCACTGGAAGCCTTGTATCAGATGATGTATACAAGGAATTGATGTATCATCTAACCCACCCACCAGCTTCAGGAAAATCTTCATTTAATGAAGAACCTCCCTGCTGCTTCTAAGCCCAGCTGCTGGGCCGTGACTCAAGTAACCTGTCACTGGAGCCAGGACCCACCGGAGTTCTCTCCCAGTCCAAGATTAATGACACAGCCCAACCAAAAGATGGCACCACTTCTATGGCAAGGAGAGAGCATCCCTTTGAACTATTACTTCGCATGGGGCAGCTCCATCAGTGGTCCCTTGGAGGAAGCCGATACCTGTTGCTCCAGCTCCTCCACCACCTCTCTCAGCCGATCCTCGTCACAGTAAAAATACACATAAAGGTTGCGCTCTGTCTGCAGGATAGGGCTCTCCAGACATCTACGCTTGATCTTCAAGTCACTCAGGAGGTCTGTCAGCATTTGTAGGAGGTTGTCCTGCATGGTGTCAATTTGCTGCATCAGCTCGGTTATCTCCTGTGGGGCAGAGCCCAAACACATGTGAATGTGCACAAGAGGGGGATTTTCTTCCACCCATGGAACAGCTCAGCCTATCAGAAACAAACTACCCATGTGGCTCTGGCCTCCAGACACATCCCGTCCAAGCAGCAGAGGTGGCTTACTGGGCCACCTTGGCTAAAGCACCCCAAGCTCTATAGTTAACAGTGAGAATCACCTTTGTCGCTCAGCCTGCCGCTGCCTGACTGGATAGCTTTTGGGACAAGGCAAGGATCAGGCCAACCTCCTCTCCCTCTGCAGGCTGAGAAGCAGTAAGCTCTCCCCCAGCACCCAGGACAGATGGCACAGAGGGCTCCGACTTGCAGCCCTGTGCCCCCCAGCAAGGCCTGGTGGAGCAGGAGGGCTTGCTCACCGGAGAGGAGAGCTGCAGCTGGTTGGAGCAGTTGTAGAGCAGCCGGTAGAACACCTCTGTGGAGGATGTCAGGGCAGGGAGCTGGGACATAGGAGCTGCCAGCTGTGCTTCCAGCACCTTCTTTTCCTGAACCAACTGGGAGCACTGGGCTGCTAGGGCCTCATAGCTGTGGAAGAGCTGCTTCTTCTGATCTTGCCCCACCAGCATGTCCCAGAGCCTGCAGGAGGGAACAACCAGACAGAGGTGTGAGCAGCGCAGCAGCACTGAGGAAGAGCAAGGCTGAGGGGACATTGTGTCCTGTGGGACTGGGATGCAAGCAGCTGTGGGGCAACAATGAGAGGACAGCCACCCATGGTGAGCTGGAGCTCATGTCCTAGAGGTATGGGAAAAGCACCATGAGAGACCAGACTGGCTCAAGAGCCAGTCAGGGACTCCTTGCTGGCAGACACCAGCACCAGCTACTCCAGACCTGTGCAGGGAGGACTGAGAAGCCCCTGTCAGTGCAGGACAGCCAACCAGAGAAAGCTCTTGCCCCAAGCAACTTGTGCTTCCTTCTAGCCCAGCTCTCCTTCTGAAGGTGAAAACTTGCTGCTACACTCTCCACCTTCTTGGGAAAACCTCTCTTCTCCGTACTCATTCCCTTCTCCAAGGCATGCTTTGCTGCATCAGCCCTAGCCAGCTAGGAAGAAGCAGATCCTTCTAGGGAATTGCTCACCACTGTAGAGTCAGGGTAGCTCTACAGTGGCAGAAGGGCACTCCTGGACTGCCTGGTAGCTTGGGTCTACAGCATGCCATTCCCATCCTACCTCCTCCACATCTAGTTTATTTCTCATGCGCACATACACACAGGCCCTTACCGTAAAGCATAGAGGTCTTTAGGGTCTATCCGTGTGCATGGACAATCCTTCTGGGAGGAGCTGGCATGTTTGAAGTAGTCTTGCTGCTCCTGCAGCCTGGTCTGGGCTTCCCTCATGGCAGTTTCCATCTCCCTCATCCAAGCAGCCTTCTGGTCCAGCTCCTTTCTCTCCCGTTCCAGATGGAGCTCCAGCAGATCCAGGCGGCTGTGCTGGTTCACCAGCCAGACAGCTGCCTCCTTCTGCCTCCCAGCGATGTACTGCAGATGGGCAGCTTCCAGGCTGAACTGCCTCTGCAGGATGGGCAGGCAGAAGAGACTGGCCTCGGCCTTAAGCAGGGGCAGCAGCTGGTGGGTCAGGGTATACGTGATGTCGCAACGCAGAGTGTGAAGCTTCTCCTGAAGCTTGGCAGCCTGACCCTGGAGCTCCACCTCAACTCCATGCTGTGCAGGCAGGAAACAAGACAGGCTGGTGTCAGAGCACACTTCTGGTTGTGCCTGGCTCTGCCACCCTGTCCTGGAGCCAGCTGTGCTCCAGCATTCAACAGGAAGGACTGCCCACAGCACAGGCTGACCCTGCCACAAAGGATGATGGAGCAAAGGGAGCACTAGCCCTACCTGGTTCTCCTCAAGAGCTTCCAGAGTCCTCTGGGCCCACTCCAGCGCAGCACAGTTGCCTTCCGCTTTTGCTCTCAGGACTATAACCTCCCTCTGGGCACAGATACGTGCTTTCTCCATGTGGCACACCTCCTTCCAGTAGCTGTCTTGGTCCCCCAGTACCTCACCTCCATCAGTCCCAAGGCTTTTTGGCATTGTTGTTTGCATTCTCTCTGTGGCTTCCTGGATGATGTCTCTCTCCTCCTCATCCCCCATACTCAACACCTCTCTCCCATTCCTCCCCTCAGCTAGCAGCAACTTTGCCTTTGAGCCTTGCATCAATATCCCCTGACTTGCTGATGCCACCCCATGTGGTGTCTTTGCACACACTTGATAAGGAGCTCCTTTTCTTCCTTCCAGTATTTCCCAGTCTGAGTCCATCTGTGTCTGAGCCTCCAACCTTTCCTTCAGGCTGCTCTCTCCCTGTGCACTTGCTCCCCGAGCACCTGGATCCTGGATGCTCCCTGGTAGGACCTGCTGGATGAACCTCTCAAACACATCAGTGGCTTCTTGTTCCAGCTCCATGTAAGGGCTGAGATCCATCTCACACAGCAATGCCGGCGGCCGGCCTTTCCCCACATCCCTGTGCCACTCTGCCAGCTGCTTTGCATCCTTGCTGATCTGGCTCAGGACAGCACTGGTTTGGAAGATGTCCATTTCCATGTCCATCTCGGCCTTCCTCAAGTCCTGCTTCACCACTTTCTCCTCCTCCTCCAAATACCTCAGCTCCTGCTGCAGGTTGGCTGTCAAAACCTGCAGCTTTCTGTACCGCCGGAGCTGGAGGTCGCGATAGTCCTGAAGCTCCTCAAGCTCCTGCTGCAGGGCCTCCAGAGAGGGACCCTGATCATCCTGTGTCAAGCTTATGAGCTGCGGGTCCTGGCAGCATGTCTGCAACGCCTGCTCGAGGGCATCGCCCTCCAGGATGGGCTTACCTGCAGCCAGCAGGGCATCGTAGGCCTCCACCTCAGCCGGAGTCAGCACATTCTCCTCACTCACCATGCTGCAGAAACACTCAAGGAACTGCTTTGTCTGAGGGCAGTCAAAGAGCCAGTCAAAGTCCCTCTCACAGAGGGTGTCTGCATAGGGATAGATCAGCCTCAGCGTCGCCACAAACTCTGCCCCTCCGCCGACTGTGCTCAGTGGGAAGGCCTGGGATTGTCTCCGGCTGAACATGGCAAGGATTGTCAGCACTAGGAGGGAAAAAGCAGGAGTCATCCTTAAGGGTCCTGACATCCCACAGTCATCTCAAGGGTGCCACAGTAGCACTCCGAGCTGCCTGCTTGAGGAGGGACTCAAACAGTCCCTCCATGAATGCTACAGACCAGCTCATGGGCTGCAGCATTGCTCTGGTGGAGTACAAGACAAATGAGAGCTCACAGAGCAAGGAAGAAAGCCTGCTCATGCCCCATTTCCGTATGGCCTCTTCAGCAGGGCCATACAGATCTAGCTCCTATGCCAAGATATCTCCAACCTGTAAGATACACCTATCAGAGCATCAGGGCAGGCTTTTTCAGCCTACCAGTGGTTTGTTCCATGCCCTTTCTGATAACCAGCTTTCCCTTCAGATATCCCTGCCCTTCTTGCCTGTGCATTGCATCCTCTAGATGTCCTACCTCTGGTCCCAGTCTCCCCTGGACCAGCTGAGGGACAAGCACCGCCTCTCACTGATAGCCGAGCCAACCCACTGTCTCCATTTGGGTTTTGAAGGTACGAGCAATGCAGCGACCTCCCATTGGTGTGAAGATGGTGATTGAAGCTGTCTGCATTATGAAAGGAGTCAAGCCCAAAAGGGTGCCAGGAGAAAAGCTAGGCTCCAAGGTGGATGACTACTGGGAGCCAGGCAGGGGCCTTCTCCAGGACCCAGGGAAGTTTCTGGAAAGCCTATTTAAGTACGATAAGGTAAGTGGTGACAGAGGGAGGCTGGGATCAGGTATTGCCTCACGGAGATCTCTCTCACAGTAATGAAGCTTAGAGCTCTCTGTGGGCAATAGCTTTCAGCAGCACAGAGGATGAGGACGTATTTGCCTGGAAGCCCTCATGTCAGCTGGCAGCACTTCATTGCCTTGGGCAATGGGACCCAGACACATAGAATCATAGAATCTTAGTGGTTGGAAGGGACCTTTGAGATCATCGAGTCCAACCACATTAAAAAAAAAAA
>JAOXNH010000003.1:16939495-16950199 GCA_028566575.1 Bartramia longicauda | reverse complement strand
GGGGCCCGTGGTCCCTGGTCGGGCGGGGGGGGGGGGGGTGTAGGTGGCTGTCCCTGCCAGCCTGGGGTCCCTTTTCCCAATGCCCTGTGCTGGAGTGGGACCTCCACCTCCTGCCCCTCGTCCTGCCTACTCTGCCATCCCACTCCTGCCCACCCTCTCTGGCTGGCACACAAAACGCAGGTCCCCACAGGTGAGGGGCTGCCTGGCCTCTCCGTGGGTCCCCTGTTCCCTGGCTCTGGTAGGGGGTCCTCCCCGGGCCACCCCAGGGCAATCACCTCCCAGCAACCCCATCTGAGAGCCAGTCCCCGCTGGCTTGGAAATGCTGTATATATAAGTCTCTATTTTTTCCTCCTTTGTAACTTATCAATGGTTTAATAAAAAGATAAAAATTATAAGAAAAAAATAATAATATCCCCCACCCTGGGTGCAGACACCCTGTGCACACCAGGGGTTGCCATATCTCCTGGGGACAGGGGATGGTGGCCGGAGGGGTGTCCTGGTGACCAGGAAGGTGCTGGCCCTCAGCCCCAGTCTCTCTGGGGACCTTCCCGGATCCCCCTCCCTGCCGTGGGGCAGTTTGAGAGGCTGAGGGTCAGTGTTCTCCTCCAGCCCTCCAGTTATTACTGGGGCAGGGGGCTCTCCAACCCACTGTGCCAGCACCTTTGGGGGTGGCCTGGGATCTTTGGGGGTGGGCTGGGGGTGATGTACCCCTCCAGTGTCCCCCCAGCAGGGACCAGTCCCTTTGCTGGTACTAGGGGTCCCATGTGAGGGTACCCAAGCCCTACAGAAGCATTAGGACCAAAGGGGGACGGTGGCTTCTGGTCCCCTTCGGTTGCTGCTGGCCAGGGGCATCCCACACAGCCCCCCCATGCCACCCTGTGCCACTGCATCCACCCCAGCACACCCCTGGCCAGCAGCCCAGTTTGGCTGGCACGTGGCACCACTGGCTGGGCTTCAGCTGGGCAGCTGTGTCCATAAACAGCCTGGCATGGACCCCCAGCCTGCAACCCCCCCTGGAGAAGCAGCCCCTGCCACCTCAGGGGGGACAGAGGGCACAGCCGGGCATGGCCACGGGCAGCGCATGCTGCCACACCAGCAGGAAGAACACACACAGCCAGAGCCAGCCCCAAGGGTGCCGTCCCTCTTATAAGGACTACGGGTGACAGGAACTCCTTCGCCCAGACGTTAGTTTTGGGTTAAACAGCCAAGGATGGAGGGCTCCACGTTGCCATCCAGGCTCAGTGGGGTGCCCAGGGCCCTGGTGTTATGGGTGTTAGTGGTGTTAGCTGGGCCACTGCTCATGGGTGGAGTGTCAGGGACCTCTGCTCTTCCCCGCTGGCCACAAGTGGTCCCAGTGAGGTGACGGAAATAGAGGTACTCCCTCTTCTGGCCCTGCATAGGAGCCCTTTGGCTTCCCATGTCCCAAGGAGAGCCCATCCATCCAACTGGGCTGTGCTGGTGGAGCCAGAGACAGTCCCAGCCTGCAGAAGGGAGATGAGGCTTCCACAGATCTACTGTCTTCTCCAGTGGAAGACATTTTATCCATCACAACCTCAGAGAAGAGGCAAAACCTGAACAAGGACCCTTCCAAATCCAAGAGGCCGGGTCCAAGCAGGTCCAAAGGGTCCCTGGCAGGTCCCCTGCCCACCCTTCTGCCCAGCACAGTGGGACAGGGCCCCGTACTCTTCAGCTGCTCTCTTCAGGAACTTGACCTGGGATGGGGAAGGCCATCTTGGTCTGGTCCAGCCTGTTCCTGGGGCTGGGACTGATACAGCTGGTGTGGGTCTCCAGTGTGGAGGTTGCTCTCTGGAGGAACTGCAAGAAGTTTTCCTGGACAGAGGCCTCCGAGACGGAAAGACAGAGCTCCTGGCCCAGCGGCCGGTTGAGACAGCTGCGCCGGAGCCGGGCCAGCTCCTCCCGGATCTGGCGGTTCAGCAGCCCATAGAAGAAGGGATTGATGGCAAAGGAGGAGTAGGCAATCCATGTGACCACCATCTCCCCGTGCCCACCACCCACCGTGCCAGCAGTGACAGAGGAGTGCAAGTGGAAAGCGAAGAAGGGCAGCCAGCAGCACAAGAACTGTCCTACAATGAGGACCAAGGTGAGGATGGCCTTGTTGCTTCCCAAAAAAAAGCGCTCTGGCATCAGCCTGGGCAGTGGCAGGTTCCTGGTGGTGATGATAGTCACTTGGCTGGCAATGGAGTTGGATCGCTGTCTCGGCGCAGCTGCTGCCTGTGCTGGCACAGACGCATGCTGTTGGGATGCCATCCGGGCCACGCGGTAGACACTGCAGTAGACAGCGAAGATGATGATGGTGGGCAGGACAAAGCAAACGATGCTGAAGATGATCACAAAAGCCTTCTTGTGGGCCCCAGGGCTCCAGTAGACTGTGCAGCGGCTAGCGCTGGTGGCCCCATTGCCTTGAGGCCAGCCCACCAGTGCCAAGACAGTGATGAGAACAGACTTGACCCAAATGAAGATCACTCCAGCCACTGCCAGCCTGATGGTCATCTTGACTTCATACCTCATCGGGTGGACGATGTAGTAGTACCGCTCCACACTGATGATGGAGATGGTGAGGATGGAGGCACTGATGAAGCAGACATTCAGGAATATCAAGGCCTGGCACTCAGCAATACTGTAGATCACCCTGTTGAAGCAGGAGGAGCTGGAGATGATCCCCAGGGGCATGAGGAAAATGGCGGAGAGGAGGTCAACCACACAGAGGTGGCAGACAAAGATGAACTTCCTGAGAAGGGGAGTTTTGAGAATGACAAGCATCACCACAGTGTTGGCCACCAGGGCAGTGAGGGTGAGGAGGACCATACAGAGGAGGCCCATCACCTCCTGGGCAATGGACTGCTCGGGGACAGAGAGTGGCTCTAGGCTGTCCGTGGTGTTCAGCCCCATTCGACTTGCTATCCCCATGGAGGGCTAAGCCAGTAGCTCCAGTGCCCAGGCAGCAAGGGCTCTTCTCCCGCATCCCTTAGGGGGAAACCGCATTAGAGCCATGATTGCTGTCTTCTTCTTGCCTGTTGGGGAGGGGAGCAGGGCATGAAGGAGAAGGACCAAAATGAGGAAGAGCCACAAAGAAACCTGGAGACGACCTGAAACATCCTCCCCCCCCCAAGATGCTGGAGCAGGGAGAGGTGCCCAGCGAGGTCACAGCACCCTGCCTAGCCCAGGGCTGGTGCCCGGTCTGTCCCCAGCCTGGCCAGGTTTGGCACTGCAGGGACCTGCAGGCACCTGTGCCAGGCTGACACCCAGTCCTTCCCGCCCCAGCCGCAGCATCTCGCCCCAAGGAGGGACAGCACAAACCCGCCTGCCCCATCCCTGCTCCTTGCTCCATCCACAGGGGACCCCGGGAGTGTGGGGGCAGGGGGACTCAGCGCACCTTTGCTCCTGGGAAAGTGGGTGATGCTCCTCTCCTCGCCGGGGACGCTTCTCGCCGGCGTCGCTCCCGCAGCAGAACAGGGGCTGCTGGCCCCCGCGTCAGGCCACGCTCCCCCCTTCCCCGCGCCCCGTCACCCGCTCGTCATCCTGTTTGCCTGCAGCCCGCCAGCTGCGGATGGCACCAGCTGTCACTCCCGGGCGCTGCCTGCGCTGCCTGCACTCGTGGCGGTCCCATGGGGACAGCTGCTGGGTCCTAGCAGCCGGCGGGGGCTCGGGAAGGGGGGACCAGGGTCCTCCAGCCCTGTGCCCCCCCCCAGCATAGCCACACGCCATGCCAGGCCTGGTCCGTCTGCAAGGACAGCTCAGGCCCAAGGTCCCCGGGGCTTGGGGGACAGACCTACAGGCAGGTCTGAGGTGTTTCCTCCCCACCAGCCTACGGATGCTCCGGAACATCCATGGGGTACTGGGATAACGCAGACAGGAGTTTCCTTTCCATGCCACCCCGGGGACCTGGACATGTGCTGGGGGGACACATGAGAGCGTGGAGAGGGGCTTGTCATGGGCACCAGGCTGGGTTATGAAAGCAGGCATGGCACCAAGCATGGCACCAGAGGGAGGGAGACGTACCTCCTGCTTGGCCATGGATGAGGTCCTCCATGCCCAGGCAGGGCAGCACATCTTGTTCGTCCTCTGTAGCTCTGACACCACGGTGACAGGGACAAGCCACATGCCTTGCAAAGGTGACGAGAGCATCTGACTCGCAAAGCCACCAGCTTTCACCTGAAGGCTGCCAGCACCAGACAGCCACAACAGGCTGTAGCCCCTCCAGAGCCACCCACCACCATCCCTGCAGGGACCCTTCCCTGCTCCACTCCCACCTGGCCGGGCAGGAAAGCGACAGCATCACTTGGTACAAGGCTCGGTGTTTTTATTCATGGTAAAAGCAGGTTCCGTCCCCAATGCCAGCCTCTCCCTTACCAAGCCTCAGGTGGGGTGGTTGGGAAGTCAAGATCACTGCACTCTGTGCTGGTGGGCATCACCAGCTGGTGCTGGGATGGGTCCATGGAGTGTCCAGGCACCCTCAGAACTGGAGCTGGACAAGGTAGCGGATGTGGCACTGGCTTTCCTGGTAGATGAGGTACTCACTCTGGCTGAAAGAGGAGTCCTTGTAGGTGGCCATGGGGATGGGCTTGCCCTGGCACACCAGAACTTTCTTGCCATCCAGCAGCATCTCTTCATCCTGCGCAGGGTCTGGGCGAGAAGACACACCACCACCACCACCACGTCAAGCCCAAGATCTGTCCTCTCTAACCCCCTGCCCCATGCTCACCCCAGCTGCACAGACCCCCACACCCTCTCCTGCCCCTGGCTCACCGGGCTCTGTCCGGCCACAGGCCAGGACACTGTCATAGCCAGCGGGCGGCTGACACAGCGTGGGGTCATCACGGGTGATGCGGTAGGGCTTGCCCAGGGCCACCTCCGTCAGGAACATGATGCCAACCTTCTTGGATGTGCAGCCCACTGCCATGGGAGAAGGGGATGGGGATGGTGACACCAGCCCTGGCATTCCCACTTGGTTGTGCCCAGGCCACCCCAGCACACAGGGAAGGGGCTTGGCACCCACAGCAGCTGCCTGACAGGGGGTATGCAAAGGCAGCTGGGCTCCCGCAGACTCTGTGGGCCCAGGACCCTCACCGTAGCAGGCTGACTTGCTGTTCTCAGAGGCGAAGTAGATGCCCTTGCCCACGCGCCCGCCCGAGTGGGGCATGATGCGCAGCCCACTCTTCAGGATGGCCGCGACCACTGCCACGTTGGTGCCGTGCCAGAGCAGGCGCCGGTGCTCCAGGAGGTTGTGGGCTTTGAAGCGCTCGTCCTGGAGAGAGGCAGAGCTAAGGGCTGTCCATGGAGGGAGACGTGGGTGCCCAGGGGTGGAGGATGCCCCCAGCCCAACCCCAGTGCCAGGCTGGGGGGGCAAGGGAGTGGGTGCTTGTTTGCCCCTGGCCAGCTGGGTTCAAGCCACCCTGAGTGGGGACGCCTGGAGCCCTGATGCAGACAAAGCTCCACCCTGGGATGCAGCCAGGGTTTTCCCACTGCAGGAGAGGGATAAGCAACTCCTTCTTCTCACCTCACCGTCTCGGGCCACCTGCCAGATGTTGAGGATGTGGAGTTTGTGTCCGGTCTGTGACACGTAGTTTTGGATCAGCTGCCAGGGGGGGAAGCAGGAAAGCGATGTCACCACAGGCATCCATCCCAGCAATGCCCACAGTCCCCGTGGGGCAGTGGGAACCTTTGGGGTGCCCACAGACTGGTCTCAGTTGCTCCCAAGTCATGGGGCACCGTGGCACAAACAGCACCTGGTATTCCCGGGAAGCCGGGTCCAGCAGGGAGAGCTGGCAGCAGAGCAGGGCGTAATCCTGATCCAGCGGATGGACGACTTCCTCCTCCTCCTCTTCCTTCACCTTCTGTGCCTGCAGGCTCTGTGCCACCTCGATGTCAGCCAGCACCTGGCAGGCACAGACCGGGGACATCCTCACTGCCAGTGCCGGGCACCGTGCCGGGGGGACCAGGGCAACCTCCTGCCAGCACCTCCCTGCCCCACAAGCAGGAGCCCTTCTTGGGGGGGATGCCACCCACTGGGTGCCCCAGCATCTCACCAACAGCATGTCCTTCTTAGCACGCAGCAGTTCAGGGGAGTTGATGGGGGGTGGCCGCGCCCGCCCAAAGTTATGGGGGACGATGGTGTAGAAGCGGGAGGAGAGTTCCTCCAGGCGGGCGGCCTGGGGGGGCTGCTCCTGCAGCGCTGCCTCCAGCTCCTCCAGCGCCTCAAAGCCCCTCGCAATCTGCTGCTTGCTCAGCTTCCCCAGCGGCATCTTCTTCACGTCTGGCCAGGGATACAGGGGAGGGCACAGGTGAACCCACTCCACAGCTACTTCCAATAACCTCCAGCATCACCATGGGCATATGTGGGCACCCAGCGTGAGGGGCCCACAGTCCCACCGGGTGCCAGGCTGTCAGTGGGGATGCTCTAAAATCCACCAGCACCTCTGCCTTGTTCACCTCCCCCCCTGCACCCTCCGGCTGCTGCCCCCAGACCCACCCCATGCCAGCCATCACCTCCTACCAATATTCATGGTCTGCATGGCATCCCGGAACATGTCGCTGCTGAAGATGAGGGACACCAGGTCCTGTGTGGCTTTGTCCAAGGTGCAGGGCCGCACCCGCTGCTTGCAGGTCTTGTCCCCATCCACGCCATCCACCTGCAGATCCCCAACATCACTGTGCCACCTGCGAGCCCATGGGAGGCTGCAGGGGCACAGCACTGGGGCTGCCTGTCTCAGTGGGGAGACCATGCCCCCTGGGCAGCAGAGCGATGGGCAGGCACTGCCTCCACTTTCCATGACCGATGCCACCCAGATGTCTGTGGTTCTTGTTTGGGATGCTCTCCACTCCATCTCAACCCATTACCCCCACATCTCTGCCCACAGGCTGTTTCAGCTCGCACCCAGATCCCTCCCAAAACCCACCGCATTCTGCAGACCCACTTGGATGTCCTGGTGCCCAATGGGCAAGTGGTGGGATGTGAGGACCACCCCACCATGGTGACACCCAGGCTGCCCAGCACACTCACCCTGAGGGCAACCTCCACCTCCTGCCCAGCCCCTGGCTGCACCTCGATGAGCGTGTACTTCCCCGGCTGCGCAACAAAGTTCTCCCTCTCCGCCCAACTGTTCTTGGTCTTCTCCCGAAACTTCTTCTCAAAGTCCTTCTTGGCAGCCTCCAGGGAGGTGGAGGGCATGAGCTTGGACTGGCCCACCTCCCCCTGACAGTGGACAGCAGTGGTCAGGACCACCCCTGCATCCCTGCTCCACCAGCCTTATGCTGGGGGGAGCAGCCCAGGAGCAAGGGGGCTGCAGCGCAGTGAGCAGGAAGGCCTGAGCCACTAGCACCGAGTCTGGGCGTCCCCCCAGCTTGAGACTCCTTGCTGGGGTGTCATGCTCACTTGTCACCACAGTGACAGGTACCATCCTCCCCCCTGCTGGGTTGTGTAGGGGGCTAGTCCTTGAAGTCCCCCCCGCAAGGGGTTACAGCAGGGCCACTTGGTTGCTTGCTTTTGGACTGGGAACAAAGGATAGTGACCACCAGGTTCATCCCTGACCTTTGAGGGTCCCAAGACAGGGTGAGGACAGCTGGGGTGGGGGGACGAGTGGTGCTGGGGTGGACTCACCACGCGGCCCCAGCGGCTCCAGACACTATAGGCACCATCATTCTCAAGGAGCTGGATGATGTAGAACTTGTTGTTGTTGGCGCTGATGTTGGTCTGGTTCAGGGTGCAGTCATAGTCCTCATAGACCTACAGCGAGCAGCACAGCCCGAGATGGCACCTGGGCAGCGTTTGGGGGTGGGGGAAGAAGGGCAGAACTGTCCCAGTGGGGATGCAGGGGGGTCTGTGAGGAAAACTGGGGCTGCCCCTGTGTCAGCAGGGCAGGGGCTGCCCTGGGACTCCTCAAGTTCCTCCTGCCCACATCCCCCTGTTCCAGCCCCTCCGGGTACCCCAGCCCTGCTCTCACCCGGGCACCCGGTGCCATGCTCAGGGGGCACAACCCATCGATGGTGGCAGGGGGCTTCTCCTTGGGGGCAGTTTTCAGGGCTGCCAAGGTGGAGCTCCAGGCATCATCCTCCTCTTTCCCCTTTGCTTTCTTGCTCCTGCCATCTGACTGCTTTGGGGGGGATGCGTGGCGCTTGGAGGCCATGGTTGAGCCACCTCCGAGGGAACAGCACAGCCTTAATCCAGCAGCAAAATCCTCAGGGAGAGCAGAGCAGGAGGTGAGAGATGCCGAGCTGCTCTTCCGGGAAAGTCTGTCTGGGCTGTGCCTCGCTTTCTCTACGCCTCCAGACCACAGACCAGCTGGAGGAGGGGATGGGACCTCCCCCTCCAAAATATCTCATCCTTGCCCCTCCGCTCGGGGTGGGGGCAGAGTCCCTCGGCGCCCTCCAGCCCTCTGGAGGAGCCCAAAGGGGAGACACAGCCCAGTGACGTGGAGCCACAGGGAAGTGCAATGAGGGCACGGCTGCTTGCGCAGCAAACTCGGGCCAGAAAAGCTGGAAGTGGACGAAGGTCTGCTGGAAGGGCAGGGGGAGCCTGGAGAGCCCTGCCTGGCCCCCCCACCCCTCACCCGGGACCCCCAACCCACAAGAGTGTGTCCCCCAGGCTCCCCCCTGCCCTCTGCTCCCAGAGGCATGCAGGAGAAGAAAGCATGCAATGCCCCCCCCCTCCCCAAATTTCCCCCCCCAAGCCCAGCGACGGGGTGCAGCACCCCGCAGGGAGAGGGCATGGTGCTTTGATTTGGGCATGAGGGGGGCTTGGGCAGCCCCTCATCTCCTACGTCCCCCTGATCCCAGCCAAGCAGGGGGTGCTGGGGGGAAGCAAAGGGGGTAGCAGTGCGGGGAGGAGCCATGTCCTACCTGCTCCCACTGCCCGGGGGGCACCAAGCACAGCCGCTCCCCACCGAGGAGCCTTGGGGCAGGTTGGGCAGCCTGCCTGGAAACGAAACTTTTTCCCTAGAGCAGCAGCCAGGGATGACAGCAGGGACAGCTGTCACACCCCCGGGCAGCGCATGCACCCTGTGACAGGCCTCCCTGCCTGCCTGCCTGCCTGCCTGCCAGTCCCTGGACAAGGGGTGACCCTGCTGCCAGCAGCCCCTCCAGCCATCCCCCCTCCACCATGCTCTGGGATGGAGAAAAGAGTCTTGCAAGGGTTAAAGCCTGCGTGATTGTGCATGTTCAATCTCATTCTTGGTTCCCTGCCAAGCAGGCAGGGCTGAGGATCAGGCAGGGCAGAGGACCGGACTCTTGGCTCGAAGGATTCGCAGCAATCACTGCCTTCTCCTGCCTGCAAACAGCCCTGCTGTAAGAGGGACATGTCCCCGAGCAGGAGCGGTTGCAGGGCTGGTGGGGACGGGTGGCACGGAGAGGAGGCAGAGCTGCCCTTGCTGTTGGGGATGTGGAGGGGACGATGCTGCTGGAGCCAGAGCATCGGTGGCTTTGTAGCTCCTGAGTGTGGCCGCGTCAGCCAGAGGCAGTGCAGGCAAGGGGACAGCCCCATGTTGGGGACAGAAACGGTGATTTAGCTGTATGGAGGCAGGTTCACCCCCAAGGGGACTGCAGCCCACGGAGAAGCCCATGCCGGGGTGGGCGAGATGAGTAAGAAGCAAGGAGTGGCAGGAGGGGAGCAGAGGCTCCTGCCCTCCATGCCACCCACTGTCTCAGCAAAGGGAGAGAGAAGGACTGGATGTGGGGTGGAGAGAACACGGAGAAGGGAGAACAGGAGCGAAAGGGGGAGGTGATGGCTGGTGTCCAGCCTGGAGAAGGAAAGGTGCTTCCCCAAGGATTCCCTTTTCTTTACGTCTTCTTTGCTTTCACACGCCTGAATCTGTAGGTAAAAGGGCCCTTCCATGGGCCCACCACCCTCCCCAGAAGTTCCCCTGACTCAATGCCCAAGTGGAAACCAGTAAGGAGTGGTGTCCCTCAAGGGTCTGTGCTGGGACCTATTTAGTCTTCAAGAACACAGACAGTGGGACTGAGTGTCCCCTCAGCGGTTCTGTGGGTGGCTCCAAGCTGTGTGATGCAGTTGAATGGCTTGAAGGAAGGGATGCCATCCAGAGGGACCTTGACAATCTGGAGGAGTTGGGGTTGTTCAGCCTCCAGAAGAGGAGGTTCCAGGGCCACCTTACTGTGGCCTTTCAGTATATAAAGGAAGATGGAGACCTTTTACCAGGGCATGTAGTGACAGGACAAGGGGCAATGATTTTAATCAGAAAGAGGGCAGGTTTAGACTGGACATAAGGGAGAAATGTTTTTGTGATGGGGGTTGTGACACCAGGTTGCCCAGAGAAGCCGTGGATTCCCCATCCCTGAAGATGCTCAAGGTCGGGTTGGATGGGGCTTTGAGCAATCTGGTCTAGTGGAAGGTGTGGCTGGACTGGGTGACCTTTGAAGGTCCCTTCCAAACCAAACCACCCCGCCATGCACAGGAAGACAGGAAGAAGGAGACCGAGACCCCGTCCCGCACTACAACTCCCGGCGCGCCCCGCGACGGCCGGCGGCCCTTGCGCCTGCGCAGCGCCTGGAAACTTCCAGGCGTGGGGCGCGCTGCCTGCTGGGTAGAAGACGGGCAGTCGCCTCGGCGCCATTTTGTGGTGAGGGACTGAGGGGTTGCGCGCGTGTGTTCAGCGCCCCGTGGGTGGCGGTTAGCGCTGCGTGCTGGCGGATCGTGGACGGCGGCATGGGCTCGGACAAGCGGTGAGTGTGGGT
>JAOXNH010000003.1:16920183-16935183 GCA_028566575.1 Bartramia longicauda | reverse complement strand
GCATTAAGTCCTCTAGTTCCTTTGCCAGTGAGATTTTCCTCTTGCACTTGAGTTACACTTGCTTTTGCTCCTTTTTGAATATTCATAATCTGTTTTAAGAACAGAACTTTATAAAAATACTCTCAAAGTGAGCAAAGTATATCAAGCCATTTTTTACTTCACAACCGAGTATTTGCTGTGAAGGTCCCTGTGCAGCATGAGGAATGCTGTTCTGCTCCGCTGGTGTTAATGCATAAAGAAATGCATTACCGTAATGCATTTCCGTAATGAGATTTATAGGCACTTAGTTCCAGCAGATGGAAGTTACTGTGTGCCTTATACTGGAATAGGGTTTCACCTGTCCCATACCATGCGTAGTTTCCCCAGCCAAAGAGCAGCATTAAAATTCTGTTTTCCTGACATGCTGCTCGGTAGGGTTGGTGGATGCAGCAGAAAGACTTATGTCAAGAAATTAATGCTGAGCCTATTTTCAGAGATGAGATAATTTTAATATATACAAAGCTGTACTGATGCATAATTTATTGAAACATTCAAATTCACTCCAGTAACCAGCCACCCTAGTTGTAGGGAAAACGTAGAATCTCCCCAGCAGCCCTGTTGCTGCCTGTTAGATGAAAGAATGATGTATTGCAACTATGCCAGCAGCTTTGTTTCTATGTGTGCATTTCCAGTGAGTGCTGGGCCCTCCAACCCTCCCTCCTGCCGGTAGGAGAAATGGCTTTGCCCTATTTAGTCGTGCAGAATGTGAGAGCCTTATTCATGCTACGTGCTAGATCTGTGTCAGACCCTGTTACCAGAAAAGTCAGTGGTCCTGGCACTTCTGTGGTACCTATGCAGTAAGCCAACCTGCTATAAAATTACTACTTCTATTAAAATGTCTGGGGTTTGGCCTGTAACACGCACTTCCTCAGACATACTTCCACCTCTTTGACTAAAATATGTTGATGGCCATGTTTTGAAAGGGCATTCGGCGTACCCACACCTGGCAAAGTGTGAGGCTGAGAAGGCTTCTTAAATAGATGTAAATTCCTAACTCCTCTAAAGTCAGAGAGAGAGGATGTGCTGAAAGCATTATGAACTTTTCCTACCTCTGGAGAAGCTTCACTTGCAGTCCAGTTCCTCATTTTGGAGAGCTCCTGCCTGAATGAAGAACACAAACCTCTCGTGCAGGCTTCCAATTGAACTGATGCATTAGTCAAAGGAAACCACTCTGTGTTACGTTTTCAGTTGATGGCACTTGTCATCCAGCCTCCAAGAAGTCTAAGCAGGGTCCCTTTGGGAGGAATTACTGTATTTTCAAAGGGACACTCCTGAAGAAAGTGCTTGCAAAAATAATCCAAATGTGGTTGTTAAAAGTCTGGGGTATTTGGATTAGGGGAAGAAGTGAAGCAGTCACCTAAGGACTTGTTTTAAAAGTTGCTCAGTGCTATACCAGAAGCGAATAGATATATGGGGGCAAGGAGACTCCTAAAAATGTGTTAATCCTGAACGCAGCAGTTAGGACTCTGTCTCCTTCGAGACACTTCCTGGTTCCATGTCAGCGTTTAGTGTTTGGCAGCTTTTTCAACACTCCCTGATTCCGTTTATCTTTGCTCCACATCCCATTCTCTTACTGCCCTCGTCCTCCTCTCTGCAGGATTGGATGGGCAGGGTGTAGGTGGCGGTGGTTGTCCTCCACATCCTCCCCATATGTTGTCCATTTAATTCAGGAGCACTGATTCCTCCGAAGGGTGCTCTGCCATGGGAAAATGGACATGTGTACCTCGATACAGGAATGATTGAAATTACTTTTTTTGCAGAAAAAGCTGGTGATTCAAGGGAAGCAGATTGCGATGCACTACAGCAACCCCAGGCCTAAATTTGAGGATTGGCTTTGCAACAAGGTACGGTGTGTGTTTTTGTGGGAGTTTGTCTAAGCTTCAGTGCTCTTCACCAGCTCGGTGGTTTGCACAAAGCCATACGTGATTCAGACCTGCTTGTGCTGCTGGTCCATGTGACATCACAGGAATGCTAAGACACAGGAATGAAAAGGTTTGTAGTTCTGGTGGCAAAGTAGATGGAGTGACCGAGGCATTGCCCCAGAAGATGCAGAGGTTGAGCATTGAGCTGTACTAGAGTATGAAATCGTTAGGTGACAGCTAATCAAGTGTGGAGTTGCTGCTGCTCTGCTGTGTACTGCTGTGCACTCCTTGGTTGACCCCCCCGTAAGTGGAGATGATTTTGTGAGATGAAGACCAGGCTGTTTTGTCAGGCTTTAACTATACTTTTTTCCCCATAAAGAGAACTTGTTTTCCAGCCTGTGTTTCATTTAATACTGTGCTTTTTAAAGTAGTTACTTTGCCTGGGATTATGAGTTAAAGAGCACACAGTTAAATAAGTACATAATTCAGGAGGACTAGGGAAAAGGTATCTGGGATGTTCTGAAATGCAGCTGTGATCTAGACACGGGTGTTTTTTTCTGTTCTCAATTACTCCGGTGGATTTAGCTTCGTTATGTAACTTATTGTGAATGTCTAGTTTTTGTTACTGTACGGCAAATGTTAAAAATGTAAAAAAAATTACCTGAGTTCTTACAAGGCTTTTGTTCTTCCTCACAGTGCTGCCTTTACAACTTCAGGAGGAGGCTAAAATGCTTCCGCTGTGGAGCGGACAAATTCGGTACGTTACATTGATTTCTTTGGCTGTGTTTGATTTTGTGGGACGCTTTTCTGTCCTGTGTAGGATTTCACTGTAGGTCCTAGGCTGGCTTGTGAAATGCTGAGATTGAGTGAATGAGCCATATTGTGACTAAAATATTTTCCTCTTCTTACGAAGATTCAGAACAGGAGGTACCGCCTGGAGCAGCAGAAGCCGTTCAGTCTGTGGATTATTACTGTGACAGTAAGTTATCTTTGACTTATATATAATGTGAAATCCAAACATGGGTACTAAGATCCTTCCTGTACCTCAAGACTGCCCACTGAAGAACTTGAAGTACTCTGGAAAGCCGTTATGTGCACAGCTAATGCCATACTTTCTTTTCTCCTCAGCCATCATTCTCCGAAACATTGCTCCTCACACAGTAGTGGAATCCATCATGACTGCCTTGTCTCCATATGCATCTCTGGCAGTCAATAATATTCGTCTTATCAAAGACAAGCAGACTCAGCAAAATAGAGGCTTTGCGTTTGTGCAGCTGTCTTCTGCCATGGTGAGGGCCTTACTGATGTATTGGAGAGAAACAGCTTGTTAATGTCCTTCTGTAGCTGAAGCTCTCAGCCTTTGGGCTGTCTGAAGGACCACCCCAGTTCACTGAGAGTTAATTGACACTCAGCGTGTCAAAGGCTTTCATAATCAGCTGCAGTGTGGAAAGAAGGTGGTGGGATGTTGTGAGCCCACTGGAAAGCTATTTTCGTAGCAGAGCGATGAAGGCCGGCTTCGTGCTTGGATCACAAAAATAACGGTCTGGGATCGTATTTCGATGACAAAAATTAAAGTCTGGGGCATATAATGTGGGAGAAGGTGCGCAGAGTTGGGTTTCTTCCACCTTGGGAAGGAGGAGGAGAGAAATCTTACTGCTCTCTGCAGCATCCGTTGGGAGAGCGTAGGGACAGCAGAGACATTCTGGTTGAGGGTACTCGGATATAGGACAATAGGCAACAGCCATAAATGGAAACATGGGAAATCACAGCGAGGTGTGAGGACAAAACCTCTTATCTGTGAGGGAGGTCAGATACTGGCACAGGGTCCATGGGGATGGTACAATACCCATTCCTAAAGGTATTTAAAAGATGTGTAGATATGGTGCTCCTTAGAGACCTGGTATAGAGGTGGACTTGGCAGTGTTAGGTTTACGGTTGAACTTGATGATCTTGAGGATCTTTTCCAACCCAAATGATTACGTGATTCTATATACCAAACTCAGCAACGGGATCTGTTTGGACCTGCTTCAGGCAGAGTTGAACAGTCTCTTGTTGGATGAAAATGGATGCCTGATCTCAGTCTCTGCTGGCCTCCCAGTTTGGAGTAATTTGGGGCAAACATTGCTTTATAAGGCTAAGATTTTAGAACATGTTTAATATTCAGTGACCCAGGGAAATGCCACGCTATTGTCACATGGGCTGTGATTGGTCCCATTGCGCTCTTCTGCGTGTGTATATTGTGAGGAGATGGAGGTGTTCTTACAGCTTAAAGCTGCTTTCAGTGGCTGTATGTGAAACGGTGGAGCTTTGGGAACTTCTGAATCCTCACTAACCTGCCTTTCATAATAATGAGTATTTCTTGTTGTAGGATGCTTCTCAACTGCTGCAGATTTTACAAAGTCTCCAGCCACCATTAAAAATTGATGGCAAAACAATTGGTGTTGACTTTGCAAAGAGTGCCAGAAAGTGAGTTGTGATAGCAGTTGACTTTTTTTTTTTAATCCCTCCCCCTCTGTTTATATTAGATCCTTGTTGTTGTTACCCAGGCTTTTGGTAAGATGACTGTCTCTGCAAAGTTTTGCTTCCCTTAAGCGTTTTGTGTTGCATGCATCCTGCTCGTTGCTATGTGTGAGGAGAGCGAAAGCAGCGTTTCCTAGCACCCCTGTTTCCAGTCCTCTGAAGATAACACCCTAACTGCTTGTGTACACAGCACACTTGTTTCCTTGGAGACCTAGTGACTTGTTATTAACTGTACAACAATGAACCTGAAGTTTCTTTACTTGCCAAGCAGTGCTTTGGCTCATTCATTACAAGTAGAATGTTTTATAACTGCCAACAAATGCATGCGTAAGGGCAGACTCTGCCTCTTTGCATAGGGAGACACTTGGGAAAAGAAGCAGCGTTTACTCAGATGTGTGATTTTTGTGGTTACAGAGACTTGCTTCTCCCCGATGGTAACAGAGTCAGCGCCTTCTCAGTGGCAAGTACAGCCATTGCTGCAGCTCAGTGGTCATCCACTCAGGTATGATTTGGAGGCTGTTGCTCATAGTCCTGCTTTCCTGAAAATAAAAAAGTAGAGTATATAATTTCACTGCTGGCTGCTTGCTTGGTTAAACTGCCTGAAGCTGTGAGAGAGATCTGCTCTGACAGTTGGGCTGGAGCCGAAGCAGTATTGAAATTCTTAAATGCAGTAACTTTTCTGTCCCTGACAAAAACTGCCTTCTCGAATTTCAGCCACAGACTGGAGAAGGCAGCACCCTTGACTACAGCTACCTCCAGTCAGGACAGGATGGCTACACACAGTATGCTCAGGTTAGTAGCAGTGGTTAGTAGCTTTATCCAGATTACAACAACCTACAGATTATCTGCTCATCTTGCGTTGTTATTAATTTCCCTTTGCAGTACTCCCAGGATTATCAGCAGTACTACCAAAACCAAGGAGGAGTGTTGGACTCGGATTCAGCGACGATATCAGGTAGTAATTCTGACACGTGGGAGGCGCTATTGCTTGCAATAATTTTGCAGTAGGGGTATTTTACCTTAGCCTTTATGTTGGTGTGTAAAGGGAGACTTGACTGTTTGCTCTTGGGCTGTCTGAATGAGTTACGTGATACTAAAGAACCGTAACAAATTCATTCAAGTGGGGACCTCTAGTCTGTGAGATGAGAGCAGGCTTTGTTTCAGGCTATTGACAACAGCCTTGAACTCGAGGCTGTGAGAACTGTGTGAGCAGCTCTAGACAGATCCTCAGTGCGAGCAGCTGTTGAGGCCAGGAATCACTGACTTAGGGAGCAGAATATTTCCTCCTGAAAAGGAAACTATTCCTTGTCTGGGTAGAAAATACCCACTGTGTATCTCTCTCCTTTTGAACATTTATTGCCTTGTTTGGCTACTGGAGCTCGAATCTGGAGCTGAAATTGTAAACAAAGTAATTTTAGTGCTAGGATGAAGTACTGTTTTACAAATTAGTTGGCTTATGCATTATTGCTGTCTGTTGGCAGGAGCTCCAGTCACTACCACTACAGCTGCGGTTGTGTCCCAGAGTCCTCAGTTGTATAATCAACAGACAAACTCACCTGACTCTCCGGTAATTACAGCCCTAATTACTCCTTGCTTTCAATGCCAGGGTTACGTGGGATATCTGGCTTAGCTGTGGCCTTTGCTCTTTAAAGTGAGTGGTACAGCAAAGCTGCTGAGCGGCCACGGGTTAGTCACAGTGCTTGTGGTCATAAGTCATCTCCCATTTCTTCTCTGCGATAGCTTTGTTCTTTGTTGAGGGTGAGTGCAAAGTGTACTGGTGAAGAGCTGCCTGTCGTATGCGTGGTGTGGGCTGCTCATGCCTTGGCTCGTTCTCCTGGTTTTCTCATGCCTTGGTGACAGATTTGCTAATTGAGATTTGTGTTTTGGGTTGTTGGTTTTTTTTTTTCAGACACAATCAGCACCAGCTACCACTAGCACTCAGGCACAAACAGCTCCCCCGACTGGTGTGGTCCCTGGAACCAAGTATGGTAAGCAGTGGGGAGGTGCTCTTGGGGACAGGAGTCTGTCACTGTGTAGCAAGAGAAAGACTTGGCTCTATCACCGTATGTCAGTGGTGAAGCAGTCCATGGAGAGCGTGTTCTGCGCGGGTGAATAAAAGTCCTTATCAGACACATCTGGCACCGTGGCTGCTAATAATCTCAGAATTTTACCTGAAATGGGGAAAGATACCTGTCTGAATTCGACTGGAACGACCATTTCCCACACTTTAATTTTTTTTACAGCTGTCCCTGACACTTCCACCTACCAGTATGATGAATCTTCAGGATATTATTATGATCCTGTAACAGGGCTGTACTACGATCCTAATTCCCAGGTAAACACAAGCTCTTCCCACTTGTCTTAACTGTTAAGGTCCATTAGTTTCCTGTCTCATGAGAGTGAAATTAACTTTCTGAGATGCACGAAATACTGAATGTATCGGATAACTCTCAGCAGTGTGTGTAGGGCTGAGCTTTGACTTCCCTCTTATATAGCCCTTCATTTTTTCTTTCCTTTCCTTAATTTTCATCCCAGTTTGCACCCTATAGGACTAGCGCTTGTCACAGACACTGTAATTGAGTTGTTTCATTGTGGAGTGCCCAAAAAGGCGCACCTGTCTCTGGTGGTATCTCTTGTGAGAGGTGAAAGGTTCCATAGTGCTCTTGAGCACAACACCTGGGTTTGGGGACAGATGCTCCAGCCACTTTATGCCTTACAGCTCCTTTGTAGAGCCTGCAAGACTTGTTTGGACTCTTAATAAAACGCCTTCCCCTTTGATGACACTAGTCTGAATTGGGCAGCTTGCTCAGGTGCTTCCCTGGACCCTTGGCTTGTGTGAGGTGTTTACCTGACTCTTTTCCTCCGGCAGTATTACTACAATGCCTTAACCCAGCAGTACCTTTACTGGGATGGCGAAAAGGAGACCTACATGCCTGCTGCAGAAGGTGTCACCTACCAACAAACAGCTACCACAACCACCACCAAAGAAGTGAAGGAGAAGAAAGAGAAGCCTAAAAGTAAAACGGCTCAACAGGTAAAAGACAAAATGGGATCATAACTGGGCTAAAGTCTTCCGTGGAATGGGATAATAGTTCTCCTTTTTCATGACAAAGGAAATCCTAGGTTATTCAGTGGAATGCATGCGTGCAATTTGCAGACGTTGTAGAGGGCTGAGGAGAGGTGGAGTTGGCAAGGCTTCAGTGCAGAAATAAGCTCTGCATAGGAGGAACGCATATGGAATCGTGCCAGGACCAGTGGGAGTATAACTGAGCTGTCACTTAGAGGATTAGATTGATAAGAAGGGTTCATACAGTAAAACAAGCAAGCTGCGGTATCTTTGAACACTGTATACAGGGAAACAGCTGCACTACATCCAGTGGCCTGTGATTTAAAAATAAAAGGTAGTGGGTTGACTTGTTCTGGAAACTGTATGGAAGATTGAATCTGTGTCAGAAGAGATTGATGGCTGTGAGGGGAGCTGTCTGAACAAACCACTCTGCATTTCAGATCGCTAAAGACATGGAGCGCTGGGCAAAGAGTTTGAACAAGCAGAAAGAGAACTTCAAGAATAGCTTCCAGCCACTGAGTACCAGGGAGGAAGAGCGGAAAGAGTCAGCGGCTGCAGATGCAGGCTTTGCCCTCTTTGAGAAAAAGGTGAAGGTGCTGGAGATGGCGTGCAGCAGGGGGTAGTATGGCAGAGAGCTTGGTGCTCATGGTGTTCTTGTCTCATCCAGGGAGCTCTGTCTGAGAGACAGCAGATCTTGCCAGAGGTGTTGAAAAATGGGGACGATGAAAATCCGCTGAAGGTGAGTGTGAGATACCTGACAGAGGTATTCCTGAAGGCTGCTGGTAAAGCACTTCAGAGGAGGTCTAGCAGATACTTGCTTTCCCACCTGGATTTCCACAGCATCATCTGTAAAAGATTATGGTGGTTACAGTGGTCCAGTGCAAGTGCAGTAGGCTGGGTGACTGAGATACACTGAGAAAAACTCTGATTCTTCCAGCGACAAGAGCTCAGTTGAGGTTTTGAGGTTCTTAAAAACACTGTAGTCAAATTACTGTTCGGCTAGTGGAAACAGAGTCTTGCAGCCTCTGTAGTGTGTGGTTCTTCTGAGTTGGATTTCATCCTTAGTAATGATAGATTGATGCCTCTCCTCTGCAACAAACAAATCTACAGCCTCTGTCCTTCCCTTTCTGGGCTCTTCCTGAACTGTGGTGACACTGTTGGATTCTTAACGGTGTCCTTCCTTTCTAGCGTGGCCTCGTGGCTGCCTACAGCGGTGATAGCGATAACGATGAGGACTTACTGGAAAGAATGGAGAATGAGGAAGAGAAGCTGACCGACTGGAAGAAGATGGCTTGTCTGCTGTGTAGAAGGCAGTTCCCAAACAAAGATGCCCTGATTCGGCACCAACAGCTGTCTGACTTGCACAAGGTACTCGCACTGTGCTGTTAGGAAGGGACTTGGTTGCTGTAATTCGGTGTGTAAACCAAACTGGTCACGCCTGTTCTGGTCAGGAAAACTGTTGCTCTTCAAGCATAAACTGTTGCATGTCGATTGTTGCTCTCCCAGAAGTTGACTACTTACAAAAAAAGAGCTGTTGTGCATTTGATGTTGTTAATGTGAATCTCTTCTTGTTTCAGCAAAACATGGATATCTATAGGAGGTCAAAGCTTTCAGAGCAGGAACTTGAAGCCTTGGAGCTGCGTGAGAGAGAGGTCAGTGTTGAGATGAGCAGATGAGTAGCTAGTGGAAAACCTGCACAGGTGATACATTGAGCTCTCCTTATCCTGACACATCACTTGAGATAATCCTTGTAAGCCAACCCCTTCTTGGGTCAGGGTTCAGAGCTGTCCTGTTACATGGAGAGAAGTGTCCCAGATCCCACAGCTCCTACTTAACAGGGAAAGGTTCTTCTATCTCCAGCGCAGGGCTGCCAGACTGAGACCGGAACCCTTTGAGTGGCAATCAACAGCTAATCCAGCAGGGGTTGGGGCCAGGCTTTTCCTACTCCAGTGCAGCTTCTGATGTGCTACAGGGACTTGCATTTGAGGTTCTCCTCTCTGTGGTGTTAGTCAAGACACGTTTTGGCACACTGCAGTGGACAGCTTTATATAATAGTAGGCGGATAGCTTATTGCCGTAGCTCCAAGATGAACAAAATTGTCCTTAAATCAGTACTAAATCTGGTTACCTCATGCAGATGAAATACAGGGACAGAGCAGCGGAGAGGCGGGAGAAGTACGGCATCCCAGAGCCCCCTGAGCCGAAGCGCAAGAAGGTGTACGACGCTGGCACAGTGTATGTATCCGAAAGCTCCTCAGCGATTGCTGCAGTACACAAGGAGCAGTTGGGTTAACCCCTCTCTTCTTCCCGCAGCAATTACGAGCAGCCCACCAAAGATGGCCTTGACAACAGTAATATTGGCAACAAGATGCTGCAGGCCATGGGCTGGAGGGAAGGTTCGGGCCTGGGAAGGAAATGCCAGGGCATCACAGCACCCATTGAGGTAAGTAGAGATGGATCTTTCCTCCATGAGGTTTGGTGCCTTTTATTTAATCAAGAGGCACTCGCTGCTAAAGATGTCTTGTGGTAGAAACTGTGCCATCCACAGCAAAGCTGCCTCTGGTGACACTGACTCCCGCTCCTGTCCTGTTGGGTGCTGGGGCAGAGCTGGGGCTCCTCAAACAGGCAGGGCTGTGCTTCCTTCTGTCAGAACTCTGCTCCTGTTGGCTTCCCTGGGTTTGTCCCAGCTCGGGGTTGTACCATTAGGAACTGTGTTCTGTGGAGTGTCCTTTCGGCCGGTGGTGGGGTGGGATCAGCGGCTTGAAGTCGGCAAGCACAGGGTGTTGTGTACAGTCTGATGTCCCAGTGTCAGTGTTCCTGGCTGCTTGGGGTCCCCAGGGCAGCTTGAGACGCTGGGTTTTGCTGTGATGTCCTCCTTGGTGGCGTGGTGTCTGGCTGCAGAGCTGAAGTGTGTCTCTCTTCCCTTACAGGCCCAAGTACGAATGAGAGGAGCTGGTTTGGGAGCCAAGGGCAGCTCCTACGGCGTCTCCACTGCAGATTCCTACAAAGACGCGGTGCGGAAAGCCATGTTCGCTCGCTTCACGGAGATGGAGTAACGTGCTCTGGCCCACAAAGCGCTTGTTAGCCAGAACTGACTGTTAAACTCCGTAGCCTCGGTGGCCTGGCTGTAATCTTGGTTATGGTTTTAGAGTTCTTTCCCCCTCTCAGCATGTCACACTTCCATGAGCAGATGGTTTGAACTGCCCCACCTTCATGCTGGGGAGCTGCTGGTTAGACCAAAGGGGATGCTGATCTTTATACGGCCTTGTTCATATTGTAATGTATTTTGTGTTTGGAGCCTGTTGTCCAGATGCCGCTTCCTCCCTCCCGAGCAGGGACAGGACCTGTTAGCTGTGGTTTCACACTGTCTTTGCTCTCCTCTTGTTGTGTTGTCTGTCTGGTTTGTTTTTTGGGTTTGTGTTGGTTTTTTTTTTTTTTTGGAGAATTTTCCTGTACATTTTGTATGATACATCTTTGTATAGACTTTTTGAAAACTTTGATTCTAGTTGCCAGTTTGGCTCATCTCCAAAAGAAATACATCCAAAAAATGATCCTATTTCTGTTTCTCGGTGGGTTGAATGAAGAGTAAGTTGCCAATGCTACTTGTCCTTTCTGTGGTTCTGATTCTTCCTTCTTGAAGCTTCATCCTGGAGTCTCTGCTCCACACAGCGCTCCGCTTGCTTGCTTCCTTACATCCCTGACACGCTCCCTTGGGCCAGTGTCTTCCTGGTGACTTCAGCGTGGACAGTGGCTGGTGGAGGACCAGATCTTCCTACCATAGCTAGGGGAGCAGGAGGGAAGCAGCAGAAATGTCTTCTGCAGCTTGCAGGTTCCTGGGTGTTACCAGCAGCTCCTCTGGTTGGGTGGTGGGCTGAAGGGGAGGGTGGCCAGCCTGTGTGGCACCTCAGGGTGGGGGACGGATGGACATCTGAGCCTGGCACGGGATTTCTGTGTTCCACTTGAGCTTGTTTCTGGCCCCAGTGCCATGGAGCTGCTGGAGACTGGGTGATGGTGAACCACCTCCTTTCCCAGGGCTTTCCTTCTGCATCTCTTCAGTTTCTGTCCCGTCTCTCCTCTTCCTGTGCTAATGTCAGATCTCACCCTTCTGTCCTCCCCGGGAGCTGAGATGAGCAGAGGAGGGCTCAGCCCTCATTTCTGCCCATGCTGCTGGCTGTGGGGGCTTGCTTCAGCCTCCCCAGGGAAGCTGAGCCGAGAGTCTCCCCATGGAGCTGCCAGGCTGGCACTGTCCAGCTGGGCATAGGAATGGTTTCGGATGGAACCAGAGCAGCTCCACCAGCCCTTCTTGGGGTCCTGGGGATTGAGGCCAGTTCCTTGGGGGCTGCCTTCCATGGGGTGGGGCAAATCCCACCCTGATGGCTGCCAGATCTGCCCTGGCTCCTGTGGCAGGGGCTGGCCGCTTATTTTGGGGGGTGCCCATCCCGGGGTGTGAACCTTGGAAAAAACCCTCCATCGCTGCATAGGGGACCGCTGCAGGCTGGGGAGTGTGGAGGGGACGGACGGAGGGTCCCTGCTGGTGTCGCCGGGCCGGCTGTGCCGCCCGGGCCGTGCCACCAGGTGGCAGGCGTGTCCCGGCTGTCACACCCCCGCCCTTGCTGTGCCAGGCTCCCGGAGCATCCCTGCGGGTCCAGTCCTGGCAGAGGGGGGTCCAAGGCAGGATGGCAGCAGTCCCCCCCTCCTCGGACTTGTGAGCAGCTGGAGCCAGGGACTGGAGGGTCCCGGGGTACAACATCATCTCTTTGGCTCCATGGAGGAACCTGGATGGGTCAAAACGACCCAAGGCTGCCACCGGGAGTGCCAGCTCCGCCTCGGTTTCCCCCCAGTGTGAGGGTAGGGGGAGACAGGCCTGGTGCACTGTGGCAGGGCCTCCCCCCCTCCCCGTGCCAGCCTCCCCCACCTCCCCGTGTGTCCCGGCTGGCGACGCACCAAAGTGCTTTGCTGCTCTGGGCTGTAAAGGGGGGGGGGGGGGTGTTTCCCAGCAGGTGGGCTCGGTGGGTCGATAAAGTGCATTTGTGCAGCTCAGCTTCTTCCCAGCCCATCGATCCCCTTCCCAGTGCGTCCTCCTGACGAGGGGTGATGTCCCAGGTGGGAGGAGGCCCCCCCACCCCACACCCCTGTGGTGGGCACAGCACAGCCTCCTGCCAGCTCCAGCCCGGCTCTCTCCCTCTCCGCTGCATCAAAGTGCTGCGCCAGTGCCAGGAGCTGAGCCAACCCCTACCTCTAGCGGAACGACTGCGGAGCCGTGGGGATACAGAGTCCCCCACTGCCTGCTCCTGGGGACAACTGCTGGGGGGGGGGTACCCAAAGCAGGGCCCCCTCCTCCAGCAAGGCTTTCATGAGGATCCTGGGCTTGCAGCCCATCCCACACGGTGGATGAATCAAAGCCCCCCCTTCCTGAAGGAAGGCACTACCCCTGGGCACCCAGGGAGAGGGAGCAGTGGTGGTGTGGGGGGCTTGAAGCCCCCCTACTGCCAGGCCTGCCCCCCCAGCCCCTGCACCAGCCGTTGGAGCTGGGTATGGAGGCACCGGCGCCTCCAATTTAGGCAGCGCAACGTGGCTGTTCGTGACTGAATGCGCCATGGCCCACTGCCTTCAGAGGGACGTGGTGTCCCTGCCTCCCCAGGGACAGACTTCCAGGGGTGAGGGCGGAGAAGCTGTGGGATGGGGCCAGCCCCATAAGTGCATGGTGACAAGGCAGGTCCCCTCCTGGGCCCAGAGGAGCTCCCTCGGGCGCCGATCCCCCTCGGGCGCCGATCCCCCTCGGGCGCCGATCCCCCTCGGGCTGAGCAGCCAAGTTGCCTGGGTCTGGGGGAGCTGCCTTTCCGGTTGGCCTGATCCTGATGCAGGTTGCCCCTGGAGGGTGCTGGCCCATGGCTGAAATTCCAGATATGGGCTGATGTGTGTCCTTGCAGGGATGGAGAGGAAAGGAGGGCCCTGGAGAGAGGATTTTGGAGCAGGGCACTGGCAGGAGGAGATGCAGAGCCATCCCTGGACAGGCAGAGCTGTGCTGTGGTCCTCCTGTGCCTCAGTTTCCCTATTGCGAAGTGGCATCAGAGTCTCTCCTATGTGTGTGACAGGGGAAGAGGAAGGTCTCTGAGCCCCAGAGTGCATGGATACCCCAGGCTGGGGGGCTCGAGGGGCACCCAGAGGGACCCTGTGCCCTTTCCTGTGGGGCAGCGGGATGAGGGTAGGGTTGTAGCCTGGCGTTCCTCCCGGGCACGGGGCTGGCTGCAGGGTGACCTCCCAGGGCCTTGGCACTACCAGGCTGTGGCTCCTTCCAGCACCTATGATACGCTGAATTAAACATCGCTCTCAGTCTGTTTTTAAGGCTTGGGATTTTTCTGGCCAGCTTTCAGCTTTATTAATATTAAAACTCCCAAGCCTGCTCTGCCCTGGCTTTCCAGGAGGCCCTCTGAGCATCGTCAGCTCCTGCATGCTAATTGAGGCGAGGAAACCGGCCAAGTCGTTAGTGCGAACAGCTTCTCTCCTGGGCGTTCGCTAATCGCTGGAGTTATAGACTTCTCTCAAATTTGTATTGTGAAAATTACTACTTGATGGGGCCCAACAGAGGGACCTTTTTCCCAAATTAGGAAAGATGGATTGGTTCAATTTTTTTTTTTTCTTAATGATGAAACTAGTGAATTAAGAGCTGCAGGTGTTCATGGTGACTGAAAGCATGGGTTTTTAAATGCTGAAAAGATGCGTGTGCTTTCTGTACCTTAGTTAAATCTGCTTCTTCATTGGCAGATGCACAGGAATTCCACTGGTTTTTTGCATGAGACTGTATGTGACCTCAACTGATGTTACAGTGAGTTGTCTAACTGGATCTACTCCTTTTCCAGCAGAGCTTTTATTCCCAGAAGGTTCTCTCAAGACTGTTTTAAAATTCAGGCATTAATACTCCTCAGAACCAATGAGAGAGGTGCCACGTTCTCCTCTAATGTAATAGGGCCCAGGTATATATTTAAGAAGAGGAAAAAATCTTATTATTTCTGCTACTCATAGCAGTGAATATACAATTAAAACTGCACAAAATTACCTTTGTAATGTTCCCAAATGTATTTCATTAGTAGGCCCTTAAGGATTTGATGAACAAAGCATTTTAATGCATTCCTTAGCCCTTAAATTGGGCTAACAGCTATCAGATATATTTCAGCCCACTCCTCCCATTTTTGTGTGAAATCCCTTGTTTGAAACCAAAAGCTGGAGCAGCAGTTCCTCCTGATTCCCATGTACTACATTATCATTGTGATGGTGATGATGATTTCCTGGTGTTTCACTGAGAGTGATGCAAATGAGACTATACCCAAGATCACTCTGTCCTAATGTCTTAATCCATACTTTTTATTCAGTGAATATCACGAGTCTCTTGAGAAAGAAGGGCATCCTCTGCATGATTAAGCAGCAGATAGATGACCAGTGCATGCCAGAACATTAAACTATGACTCTTAGCTGTACAGCAAACCTGATGCATTAAGATTGCATATGTATCCTT
>JAOXNH010000003.1:16825586-16838954 GCA_028566575.1 Bartramia longicauda | reverse complement strand
AGGGGGGGGACGGACTGGGGGGAGGGCGACGACAACGACGACGGCGACGATTTACCTGCCCTCCTCTCCGGCGGTGCCTGTGCTGCGGGCTGGGGCGAGCAGGCCCCGGTGGCCAGCCCCGCGGTTCCGCGGATTAGAGACTATCCTGCGGCCGTAATCCCGGCGGAGCCGGAGATTAAACCGGAGCCGGGCCCGCCCCCAGCGACGGCTCCCAATCTCCGCGCCGCCGGGGCAGAGCCGGGGAGGGACCGGCCACGGTGGGGGGGAGCACACCCGGCCCCGCCTCAGCCCCCGCCCCGTCGGCTACCGCCTTCCCTCTGGTCATCACCGCCTCACCAGCCATGGCCACCCCTCGGGCATCACCCACCCACCGGGCATCAGTGTCCCACCAGGCATCGGTGTCCCACCAGGCATCGCCACCCCACCGGGCACTGGTACCCAACCGAGCATGGCCACCCCACTGGGCATCACCCATCCGCCAGGCACTGCTGCCCCACTGGGAATCGCCACCCCACTGGGCATCACTACCGCAACCAGGTACCCACACCCCACCGGGCATCACTTCTCAGAGGACTGGGGGGCTGCTGGGGGCCAGTGGCTGGCACTCAAAGTGACAGGGCTGTCACACTTGCTCTGTTCTAACCCAGAGGTCTAAATCCAGCAGATTTAGAGTCCATCAGAGTGCGAGCGCTGGGTTTTCTCCCCGCTTATCGAAGGGCAGAGCCACTCGACAGCCATGGAAAGTCCTCCCCAGTTCCCTCCTCATCCAGCTTCTCTCCCCAGCCTGGGAAATTCAAGCCACCACCACCCTGCTCCTCTGCCCTGCCTGGCTTTTGCTTTGGAGGAAAATCTTTGGGGTTCCCAACCGTGGTGAGGCAGGGTCTTGATGCACCCACCTCCCCCTGCAGAGCAGGGAGCCCGGAGCAGCATGTGGGATGGAGCCCGAGGGCCGCAGCCATACGTTGGCAGGACAGCTCCGTGCGTTGCTGGGAGGCTTTATTTGTGTTACGCATATCTTTCATAAATCCTCAGGAAGCCTCGGGCGGCCTGGGGTGGAAACGACTCCGCTGGCCGGCAGCAAGCATCGCCATCGGGCTGAAAGGAGGAAAAACCTCTCCTCTCCCCACCGGCAGCAGCAGCAGCGGCACCCTCTCCTCCGGCCGCTGCGGGATGTTAAATATTCAGCGGCAGCTCGGCTCCCAGCAATCCCGCGGCTCCTGTTACTGCCCCTCTCCTCTGACCAGAGACATCCATTAACTAATTTCTAATAACAGCAGCATGCGTAAGTGCTGAACCAGCGCTGGCTGGCACGCCGGGGGACTGGAGGCAGCCAGGTTTGGCAGGGTGGCGAGGGGGGAGTCGGAGGCACTCAGAGCCATGGGCATGGCTGGGATCAAGCCATCCGCTTAACCCTTCCCCTGCCCCGGCGCAGGCAGGTGCCAGCCACGTGGCACCAGTGAGGAAACGTCCTGGGAACGGGTGGCAACGCACCTGGCCGAGGGTTGTAAAAGGAGGCCGAGAGCTGCCACCCTGTAAGCAAACACTGCACAGGCAGCCAGGGATGGGGACAGGCAGCACGGCCCCATGGCACAGGGTGCAGTGCTCGCCAGCAGGGTGGGCATGCGGGGAGGCTGGGGTGTAGGCAGCCTGCTCCTTCCCAGCCTCCAAATGCTGCCCTTCCCCTTCTGCTTTTGGCACAAATGGAGCCGTGCCCTCTTTTTATTGTCCCCTCTCTTGTCCTCTTGAGAGAGACACCCTTCTCCATCATTTCCCCCTTTCCAACTGGGCAGAGGGGATGTCTACACCATCCCCACTGTGCCCAGATGAAGCTTTGCAAAAAACAAAGCAGTGAGAAGGAGAGGAGGGAAAAGGAGCGAAGATGTCCCCAAACCTCCCAGACCCTGGCCCAGAGGGTCCCCAGACCCCGCAGCTGGCACGCAGTGGCTCCAGTCCCATGCAGCCGGGCTGGCCATGCGGCAGGGAGCCGACACAGGGACCGCTCCCCTCACCGCAGCCAGGGGTTGCCCGGGAGAGGGATGGGCTAAGACCCTCCTCTTGGCCCCCCGAGCCCCCTGACTAACGGTGCTTCCCCGGCACAGCCCGGGGCAGTTTTGCCGCCTGCTCTGGAGGTGTCAGGCCTGTGCCCGGGCTCCAGCCAATTGCGAAACCGCAGCCCTGCGGTTTTCTCTGGCCAGCTGGAAAGTTTGACGCTGGATTCCCGGATGTGAGGAGCCTTCAGGGGAGCGTGGCCACAGCACAGCACGGCATGTCCCGCCGACAGCATCCTGCCTCATCAGTGGTGGGGAGCTGAGCGCCGTGCCGGCTGTGCCGTGCCGGCAGCCCTCACCCACAGCCCACTCCTGTGTGGTTTGCCCCCTCAACAAGCCCCCCAGCCAAAATCTTCCCTCCTTTTCACTCCTTGGCCATGCTCAGAGATGGAGCAGATTGAAGGGAGCCCATAAAAGCCCTTGTCCTCGAGAGACTGGCCCAGACGCAGCCATGAAGAAGCGGGTACCATGCATAGCTGGGGCATGGTCTCCTTGTCACGCTCAGTTTCCTCGCCCGGCCTCTGCGCCCGCTGCCTGCTGCTGCCTGCTGCTGCCCGCTGTTCCCAGGGCTGAGATGGGAGATGGCAGGAAGATGTGATGGAGATAACAAGTAGATCTGCATCCAAAGCAGTGTCCCTCCCCACGCTGCCTCTCAAGCAAGAAGCCTCCCAGTGCTTGTCCTTGCCGGGAACATGCTGGTGGGTGCCTCTGGTGTCTGGCACCATTCACCCCGCAGGCATGGCCCCAGCACCCAGCAGGGGCTCTGAGACCCCCACTTTCTCCCAACCCCATCACCAGATAGTGGGTGAGGCATGAAAGGGGCTGGTGGCAGAAGGAGGGGGATGCCTGTGGCCAGCAGTGCAGGACGGGGCGGACCCCAGGGTGACACTGGCCCAAGACTGTGCCCAAGGCCGGACCTTGCCTCCCCCCAGCCATCCCCTCTGGAAAAGCCCCCCGATGCCGGCAGCATGGTGCCTGGGCCCAGGTCCGGCAGCAGGAGGCGGGGGGCAGCTCACAGCCCCCTCCCTCGCCCTTGACCGCCGGCTCCCTCGCGGCACACATTGTCATGTGGCAGGGCACAACAACAACAACAAGGACTAATTGGTTAATGCGATTTCAAAACATGATTTGCAATTATAACTGGCCAGAGAGCATTCAATGATCCTGCACATTGGGAGAGTCGGTTTTTCTCCTTAGTTTGTTCCTGGAACCTCGAAACCAATTAACTTTACAGAAGCCAGAAGCAAAGCGCTGCTCAGCAGACCTGAAGGGTGAGTTATCTCTGGGTTCAATCGCTTCCCTGCCAAGCGCAGTACAAGGAACCAAGGACCCAAGGACAAGCCCTGGGGTAACCCCAACACTTCTCCTCATGGCATTGCGGGGTTTGAAAGGGGGTCCCGGGCCACCCTCAGCTCCCACAGCCACCACAGGGACACCAATCCCACACAGACTCCTCCAGCTTCCAGTCATCAAACACCAAGTCCACTTGGAAGCGCTTGAGCACTGGAGGATGCCCTGAGCCATAAGAGATGGGGACAAACTGTTCCTCTTGGTGTAGGGGGACTGTCCCCTCTGTCACCTCCGGAGGTGCCAGCAGCAGCTTGCTCATCTGTGCCACCCAGGCAGGACAGCCTCACTGACCTCACTGTCCCCGCTGGCAGCATCCACAGCCACACCAGGGCCAGGGACTTTTCTCCCATGGGTTTGCTGTCCTGCAGCAAGGGCTTAAATGACTCTAAGGCAATTAAGAAGGGCCTTTAATGGATTTAAATGCAACTTAAATGCCTTTAAAGCCAAACGAGCCCAAGTGGCTGTGATGCTCCCAAAATGTCTGGTGCCTTGTGCCCAGTGCCCTACTCCAGGGCAGCTGCTCTGGGTTTTGGCTTGTTTCCCCGATGTTCCCAGTTGCTGGGCTCCTTTGCTCCCCACATCCCACTGGAAAGCCAGGCATGGGGCTGGCAGTGTTTTCCCTCAAGCAGGGAAAGAGGTGCTGGATACCAGCCGCTTGAGGGATGCTCCGGCAGCTATCCTTCCAGAGGGTGCCGGGGTCCCACTCTGTGGGGGGACCCCTGTTTGCAGGGGGACACGTGGGACCTGCCAGCTGGTAGGGAACACTCCCACGTGCACGAGGCCAGAGGCTCTCCAGGCCATGAGCTGCCTTCCATCAGCTCCTCGAGTCCTGGAGTTCTGTATCCCACGGGGAGCTAGGCATTCTGTGCTGCAGCCACCCAGGTTCCTCAGGGATGGGGAAGGAGCCCAGGCAGCTCCCAGGGCCTCCAAGGAGGCACAAGGCAATGCCAAAGTGCAGAATGGCCAGACTGGGTTGCCCTACACCCCAAAACCCACCTGGGCTGGATGCAGGGCCAGATCCCCCAGCCAAGACACCAGGTCCAGAGCCAGGGCGGGCAGTGAACAGTTAGCAGCGGAGGAGCAGGACCCCAGCACGGGGCAGCAGAAGGGAATGTGGGGTAGCGTTGCAGGGGAGATCCGCAGCACCCAGGGAGGGGGGTCTCTCATCCAAACCCCAGCTTCCCAGCAAGCTGTCATGAGCACGGAGCCGGCTGGGGGAGCCCTGGGGGGAGCCTGGGCAGTGGGGCGGCAGATGGCTGGGGAGCTGGGGACCAGGGAGCAGGAGCGGACTGGGGACGCCTTTCAGCCCAGACGACTGTAGCATCCTTGTTTAAAAGATGTAAATAACCGGGCCAAAAATGGAGCCGTGGCCACAGCCGTGTCCCTCTTCTCCCCAGGTGGCGGCGGTCAGTCCAGAGATGGCCCAGGAGCAGATATGAATTGTGCGGCGCCGGTGAAGCCGTGGTCTGCTGGGGCTCGCTGCAGGAGGCACCGGCAGCGCCGTGCCGGGTCCCCACCCTGGCCGGGGTGACTGGCAGTCCTGGGGCCAGACGGCAGCACAGGCTCCTGCCGGGTGTGATCCGGCCACGAGGAGGAGAGGGGATAAAGGCCCTTTCATGGCCCGCCAGGGAAAAGGATTCATCAGAAGAAGCACAAAAGGACGTGCCGGTCCTCAGGACCAAGGCCACCATGTCCCCCAGCGCTGGGGTCCCTGAGCTCCTGCAGCGGTGGGATGTGGGGGGGACGCCACCCCAACCAGGGGGCAGCCGGGGAGCGGTGGGTCCCCACCAGCATCGCCCAGCGTTGCGCTTGGGTGGGCTGAGCCTGGCACCGTTTCAGGCCGGGCAGCACTGGCATGGTGGCCCCCTCCACGGTTGGGAAAGCCCAGGGGAAGCTGCCCCTCTCCCTCCCCTCCGAGCTGGCCGACAATTGGCTGCGCAGGGGACGCCGGCCTTGATCCGCATGGCTGGCCGTCCCCACGGCTGAGCAAACAGAGAGGAAAACAGCCCCAGCCGCCCCCCCCCCCCCACCGGCACACAGCCAGGCACCCGGCACCCCCTGGCATCCCCATCCCCGGGACCCCCGCCACTGAGCAGAGCTGCCAACACCACCCTGCCCAGCAATGCTGGAGGGGTTAACAGTACCGACCCCCCTGCCTCACAGCCGGGAAGAAGCCTAGGGGCTGTGGGGACTGAGCCAGGAGCGAGACTCAGCAGCAGCACCCACAGAGCTGGCAGAGGGGCTGTGCTGGGGTGGCCAGTGCAGCAAGGAAAGCGCTCGGCACAGCTGGGGTGGCCCCGTGACTGCTGGCCCCAGGTATGGGACAGTCCCTCCTTGCCCAGGCCAGGGGTCGGCTTGTCCAGTTCAGTGCTGTTTGCCATGGGGCTGGGCCAGTCCTCGGGGGCTGTGGGTCAGCTGGGACCAGCCGGTTGGCTGCAGGCAGCATGTGCCAGGGGCACGTGCCCTGGCCCTGCCCAGCCACCCCAACACGTTCCACCCCCCCAGCCCAATTCCCTGAAACCCTTCCCCATTGGCAGGGCATGGTGCTTCATGGAAATTCCCCCCCCTGGCCCCTTCCTAAAGCTCCCCTGTCAGAAGGGCATCCTGCTCCCACCACAGGCCAGGGGGACACCAGAGGCTGATTCCTGTCCCATTTACACCCAGCACATCCAAAGCTCCCCCTGCCTGCTCTGCCGCACCCCACAGGACTCCCACCCGGCCTGCAAGCAGCAGGTCCCCCCCATCACCAACACTGGGCTCGGGTGGCCACCTGAAACATGGCTGAGGTGGCCAGAATGGGCATGGGGGACGCTGCCACCAGCAGTGGTGCTCATGGCGACACCGTGGCTGGGGTGGGGACAAGGACACAGGCTTCCAGCTGCCCTCCTGGCACTTCGGCTCCGGCTGGTCCTCGAGGAGGAGGGGACATGTGTGGCAGGGCACAGATGGCTGCTCTCCGGCTCTGCCGAGAGCACTGCCCGCCCTGCCGCCGGCAAGGTGAGCGCAGTGCCGTGGCTGTGACCGGCCGGCCGCTCCCGGTTCCCACCAGCTGAAGCCCAGGGCATGGCGCTGGTGACCCCTGCACACCGCCCACGCAGGGACGCTGCCATCCCGTGATCGTGTGGGCAGGGGGAGCCTGCCTGCACCCCGCACCCACCCTGGACCTGCTGCCAGAGGGGAAGCATGGCCGGGCCACCTGCGCTATGGCCAGTGGTGGCCATGCCCCACCACCCGGTTATGGCTGGGGGTAGGGACCCTGCCACTGGAGTGCCCGCACCAGCCCCACAGCAGTCCTAGGCTGCCCCACGCCATGGCCAGCCCCCACCCCGCCATGGATAACACCCCGCATGTCGGCCTCCGGCGTCCCCACGCCAGGCTCAGGCCCCGCCCCGCCCCTGTGGGCCCCGCCCATCTCCACCAGGCCCCGCCCACTCCAGCTCAGCCCCGCCCCGCCCCTGCCGCGCGGGCCCCGACCGCCCTCTGGCGGCAGCCGGCGGCACTGCCCGGGACCTTCCCTGCGCCCTGCCTGTGCCCTGCCTGCACCTTGCCTGCTCTCTGCCTGTGCTCTGCCTGAGCCCTGCCTGTGCCCTGCCTGCTCCCTGCCTGCTCCCTGCCTGCACCTGGCGCTGCTGGGCTCCTTCAGGACCCACTGCCCCATCACGCTTGTGTGACGCCTGGCCCATGTCCCCCCCAAGCCCATGTCTCCCCAGAAACCCTCTCTCCCCACTCGCACTCCAGCCCCGACCCCTCTCAGCCCCTCCTGCGGGATGGGGTGGCCGTGCCGCCTGGCAGCTCTCTGCTGGAGGATACCCACCGGCTGCCCAAAAGACCCCCCAGAGCTCAGCATTGACAGTGGCATTGCATGGCATTGGTCCTCACCTCCATCAGCTCCAGGACAGCCTGGCCTGGAGCCCGATGGGCAAGAGCCTGGCTCTGCCATGGCACCAATGTGGCACTGGCCTGGCCGAATTTGCCTGCCTCCATGGCTGGATGCTCCACAACCTCTGGGGCAGCCATGTCAGCGCCTGGCCATGGTTATAGCAGGAAAAAATAATAAAAATTCTTGCCTTCAGATGGAATTTCACGTGTTGTTTTTTTATTAAATTGGTGCCTGTTGCCTCCCGTGCCAGCAGGCACCACAGAGCAGAGCCCGGCTCCTCACCCTGCCAGCAGCGGCTGGGCTGAGCCCGAGCCTCCCCGTGGAGGCAGGGACAGGCGTGGGTGGCGGGTCAGCCACCCTCCTTGGGGGACGGGCTTGTTCCCGTCCCAGCCCGGCACGCCGCCCGCTCCGCTTCTTCCAGCTGAAGTCACCCCGGCCACAAGACAGACCTGTCTTCTCCCTCTTTTCCTGGCTGCGCAGCTCCCACCGGGATGAATCCACCACATCCCCAGCTCCTGGCATGCCAGGTGGGCGAGAGAAGCCATGCAGCTCTAACCGCCCCAGCCTGGCCGAGAGCTCGTTACACATTTACCCTGTGTTAATGAGGCATCACGGGCTGCTCCTGGCCTTCGGACCACACGGATGCTTCGCAGGCAGCCAGCCGGCCCCGCGGCCCTGGCAGGGCAGGGCTCTGGGGGTCCCACGGGGTGAGTCCCCCGACTGTGGGCACTGCAGTGGCAGCAATGTCCCCTTCCTCCTCCTCCAGCCCCACTGGGCTGGGCTTTGCAGCAGCAGATGAGGCTGGGGGACAGCAGCAACAAGCACCTTCACCCCGGCATCCCTCCAGGCAGGAACAGGACCAAGGAAGGAGGGACGGCTCCTTGGGGACATCGGGATGCTCTGCGGCTTCGATCGGAGCTGGCCCGCACCTCTCCTGCCTTCCCAGCGCAGGCGGAGGGGGTGGTGGCACCCCGAGGAGCCCCAGGGTGCCAAGGAGCTGTCCCCGGGTGGCTGGCCGGGTCGCTGGGTGCACGGGAAGGACACGGGACACAGTCGCCTTTTGTTGATGCCGGCCCCGGGAGCAGGGACCGGGGCTTTGCGTCCCCTCCCTCCGCCCCCGCCGCCGGCGGGACTGGCGCCCGACACTGGGGATTTGGGGTTTAAAGAGCAGGCGGCAGCCGCAGCCCGGGCTCACCCGGCGGGCAAGGAGGCAGGCGAGATCCAGCAGAGCCCACACACCGTTAGCAGGTGAGATGACGGCCGCGGGACACCGGGCTGCCCCACCGAGGGGGGCCACGGGGTAAGGGAGCCAAGACAGTGGAGCTCCCCGGTGGGGGTGGCAGGTCCCCGTGTCCCCTTGGTGGGTGCTGGCTGCCAGCAGGCTCAGGCACGGGCCTGAAAGGGAAGCAGGGGCAACGCCGGGCACGCACTGCCTCCTTGTCCCCATCACCCCACGGCGGAGCGGGCACCCCCGAGCCCTGTCCCAGCCGGGGCAGCCAGGGCCAGCACAGCAGCATTGGGGGGCTTCCCAAGTGATGCTCCTTCCCCCGGGCACTCGTTTACAGGAAAGGGGGGTTTACCTGGTGCCCTCCCACCCCTGGCTCTTCCACCGTGCTTGGCCCCGGGCAGGGCTTGCCCTGGCTGGCACCTGGTCAAGCTCTGAGATGTCTGGGGAACAGGGGAGCCCGACGGCGGGCACCGGGCTGGGCAGGAGCGGGAGCTGGGCCGGCAGACAAGGCCCTATTGTGCCGCGCCGGGGCCACCGACTCGCCCGTCAATAGCCGCATTATGCTCGGTGGTGGCCCCCCCAAGCCTTCCCAGCCGCCGCGGCTCTGCGGGAGCACCGTGGGAGGTGACGTGAAGTGGCTGTTGTGTTGGGGGTCCAGGGTGAGAGGAGGAGGGTGGGCAGGCCAGGTGCTGGGACACCCCTCTGCACCACGGTCAGGCTGGGTGATGGTGGGTGACACGGCGGCAGGATGCTGCGATCCCCCGTGCCACTGGCTTTGGGGACAAGATGCCCTGGATGTGGAGTGGGCAGGCGCAGGGTGCACCCGCTCACCCCTGTCCCTGCTCCCCAGCCCTGGCCATCCTGCCTGGCATCGCCAGTGCCCAAGGTGGTCATGGCCAGCTGTACCACTGGAGGCTGCCCCAGGACAGGGACAAGCAAAGGGCAGCAAGGGGCTGACACCAGCCCTGGGCGTGGATGCCACCAGGCCAGCAGGAACAGATGAATGGTCCCATGTGCTTCCAGGAGAGACACACCCCAGCTAAAATTACAGACCCCATGGCAGGGACACCATCCTATTTTTAAAGCCCAGAGGAGCTGGATGCCACTGGTTGGTGTGGCACAGAGCAGGGCCGGAGGGGCTGGGGCAGGGCAGCAGCGGGGGGAGGCTCAGCCAGCATCTCCCCTGCTGGGACGGGGACAGGGACAGACCAGTGGCAGAGAGCCTGTGTGCCATGTCCCATGTGCTGTGACTCTACTGAGGCTCCTGCCCCACTGGGGTGGTTTTGAGGAGCTTCAAGATCCATAGTTTTCAGTGCCCGGGATGTGGCTCATCTGCCTGCCCCAGAGCCAACAGGGTGGAATCCTAGAAGCCCCAGATCCCTCCCTTTCCCAAAAAGCCATTGCGCTGCACCAGGAGGATGGATGCCTCCTTCCTCATCACCGCCCCAAAGGGTCACCATGTACCCCATGGCTCAGTCCCCACAGCAGGGACACCTGATGGTGGCACCCTAGACATGCTCAGGTGCCAGGGTGCACCCAGCACCCCACATCCCCTGGGTGGCACGGCTCAGCCTGTCGCAGGGTGGGGACAATTAAAAAGGGATTAGCCGGGCTACACCGGCATGGTGCTGCCGGGAGCTGGTACCTAATCCCGGCAGGAATGCGCCAGGGCCATGCGGGTCCCTGCTGCGGGGGTCTCACACCAGCATGTTGTGATGGGGGGATGGATATAGGGTTGGGGGGCTGTATCCATAGACAGGGTGTGAGCCCTAAGCTGGTGTCCCCCTGGGGACATTGCCACCATGCCACGCTGAGGGTGCAGGTGGCTGGGGTGCATTTGCTTGCCACCTGCCTAGGCCCTCGCACTGGCACACTTGGCACCCCACGGCCTCTGTCTGACGCGTTCTCCCCTTGCACCAGGGACAGAGCGGCCACCTCCTGCCAACCCGTGGCCCAATACCATGTGCCACGAGGACACGCAACCCTTCCCTGCCAGGCATGCCCATCAAAGCAGCAACGGGAGAGATCCCCACTGTGTTTGTAGCACGGCAGGGCTCACCTCGGTACCCCTGGAAAAGCCACAAGCTGCAGTGGGAAGTGGGTCTTGGGGCAGGGAGCCAGCCTGGCCAGGGATGGAGGAGCTGTGCAGGCAGCTAGCAAGGGACCCCATGCTGGGGAGATTCCCAAAGAATTCCTAAAGCCATTTCTTTGGTGTCATCTCAAGGCTTTTTGGGGTGGCCAAGCCCAGGGGGTACCAGCTTGAGGCAGGTATCCCCATGCCGAGGCCATGGGTGCAGGCTGGGGTGAGGATGCTTCTCCTCCCTCTGCCCCTTCCTATTCCCCCAGCAAGCCAGCAGTGTCACCAGGAGTGCTGGCAGAAGCCACCCTGCTGCATAAGCACATCTCTTGGCCAAGTCCAGGTGGCACAAGGACACCTACAGCACCAGCTGGCATGACCCAGCTCACCTTGTCCCCCGGGTTTTGTCTGGCCCCAGCCATGATGGCTCCACAGGGGTGGACTGCTGCTCCCCAGCGTTCAGGGAGATGAGGGGCCACCCTGAAGCTGCCTCACTTGCTCTGGGTCACCCCACAGGTCCCCATGGGCTCTCCTGGCAAGGTACCACTCACACTTGGGCTGCAGGATTTATCCCCATCCCAGTGACTAGTGGATGCCCGTCCCATCCCACGCCCCTCAGTGCGGGTTCTCCAGCAGCCACTGGTCCTGGTGGACCCATCCGATGGCACGGAAACATCCCATGCCGGATTGGCTCACCCACTGGCACAGGAGGTGCGGGGAGCTGTTGGCCACTGCCTGCTGCCGTGCCGCCCCCCAGGAGCCCTGCGGAGGCGGAGAGGAGCTGTTTCCTACCGCAAACACCACCGGGGGCTCAGGCGCTGCTGGCGGAGCTACCGATGCTCGCCAGAGCAGGAACAGCCGGGGGAGATTTGGCCCAGGCAGTGATCCCCGGGTGTGGATCCGCCGGCGGCAGGGAAAAGGATCAAAGAGCGAAGGTGCCGGCACCTGCTCGCGCTGCCGGCGGTGACACCCCCGCGCTGGCAGGGGGCCAGGCCGCTGGCACCCAGCCATGCTGCCCTCCACGGGGCTGGCAGCGAGCGCAGGGATGCAGGCGGGATGCTGGTGGTGATGCCCGTTCCAGCTGGGGACTGTCACCCTGCCAGCACCCAGCGGCTTCAGTGCTTGCCAGGAAGACCCGGCAGGGTGGGAAGGGGTGGCCAGCGGGCGACGTGGCGCATCCCTCCCGCGCCGTTTTTTCCGGAATGGAAGCCCTGCCCTTCTGACGCCTGATGGTTTCTCCAGGCGGAGCTGCTGCCAGCGAGGTCTCCGCAGGGCTCGGGGCTGGGGTGACAGTGACATCACTCAGCCACCTCGCCACGTGTGCTGGGAGCGGCGCTGGGTGGAAAGGTCCCAGCTGGGTGGAAGGAAACTGAGGCACAGTGCTAGCACAGCAAGGAAAGGTGTCCACTGCGCAGGGTTGGGCACGATGCCCTGTCCCCACCATCCCAGCCTGCCGTTCCAGCTGGGGATAGGGACACTGTGCCCAACCCTGCAGGGGCCACCCAGCCCAAAGTCTCGCCACGGCTCCCGGGCAAAGTCTTATGGCAAAGTAACTCCTGCTGTGCCAGTAGCTCCCCGTCCCCTTGCTGTCCCCATCTCCCTTGTCACCCATGATGCCGGGCTGGTGCTGGCGCCATGGCACAGCGGGGAGGGCAGAGGGTGCCACCCAGGCCATCAGCAGCAGGGTTACCGGCAGGGAGACAGAAGGGCATCGCCCAGGCACCCTGTCTGGCATGGCTTCCTCCTGCCTGCTGCTGGCCTGCCTGCGCCTGCCTGCACAGCTGCCTGCTGAACCTGCTGCCTGCCTGCGCCAGCTCTCTACCTGCACCTGCACCTGCCTGCACCCGCTGCCTGCTGGCACCCGCTGCCTGCTGGCACACACACACACACCTTCCTCCCCACTCACCCTGCATCTGCCTGCACCCGCTGCCTCCCTGCCTGCACCCGCTGCCTCCCCACTCATGCTGGACCTGCCTTCCTGGACTCCCACACCTGCAGGTAGGAACAGCCAGGAGCGTGGGGGCGGGGGACACGACAAGGCAAGGGGTGGGCCCCAGGGCAGCCCATGTGTGTGTCCCCCCCCCATTCCGAGCCCTGCCCTGCGATGCGCGCGTGGCCCTGCTGCCGGCACCGCTCGGCACTTGCTATTCTTGGCAGCGGCGGTTGGAAAATGGGAGGCAGCGGAGGAATTTTGTTTGCTCCGGGCTGGGCCCAAGCCAGACATCTGGGCTGCAGCTGAGCAGGGAGCGGGACCGGCTCCCCCCCCAGCCCCCCAGCACGGCCCCCAGTGCCCCCTGGTGTGGCCTCGGCACCTCCCGGCACAGCCCCCCGGCACCCCATGCCTGGGCAGGCCCGCAGCTCCCTGCCCCGCGGACAAGGTGGCTCTGTCACTGGTGTGCTGAGCCACTGGTGTGATGAGCGTGGCATCCTCAGCTCTGCCCTGGGGGCAGTGGGTGTCACAGCGGGTGTCACCATGGGTCATGCGGGGTGGCAGCACGGCCGTCTGTGGGTGTGTGAGGGTGCCCGGGTGTTTGGCCGCGTGTGGTTTTGCACACGTCTGTTTGCACGTGTGTCGTTTACACGTGTGTGTGCACGCGTGTGCGCTTCCACATGCGTGTGTGTTTACGCGTGTGTCACCGTGCGTGTTTGCACACGTGCGTGCGTGTGTGCGGGGAGGGGGGGATCCCGGCTTCTCGTGCCCGCTCCTGCTCGCACGTGTGCATGTGTTTGCACGCCAGTGTGCGTGTGCGCGTGCCCCCGGGGCCCCGCCCCTCCCCACCCCGCC
>JAOXNH010000003.1:16811611-16822456 GCA_028566575.1 Bartramia longicauda | reverse complement strand
GGGTGGGGGAGGGCGAGCATGCCAGGCAGAGGTGGGTGCCGCAGTGGGTCCGGGCTGAGCAGTGCCGGCGGGTCCCGGCAGAGCTGCGGGCTCGCCACGGTCTGCGCCTCTTCACGCTGGAGCGCTCCTGCTGCTACGAGGCCCTGCTGCTGGACGAGGAGCGCGGCCGCCTCTTCGCTGGCGCCCAGAACCACCTCCTCTCCCTGGCCCTGGACGACATCAGCCAGCGGGACAGGAAGGTAATGTGTGGGGGACGGGGACACACCAGCTGGATGGCCCTGGGCGCACCCCAGGACTGTGAGCATCCCTCTCTCCTCCCACAGATCTACTGGCCGGCGCCGGTGGAGTGGAGGGAGGAGTGCAACTGGGCTGGCAAGGACATCACCGTGAGTGCTGGGGGACCAGAGCGTGCCGGGGGGTGCCGGGGGGATGCCGGAGGGCTGCCTCGTTGCCACCTCCCCGTGCCTTCTGCCCCCAGGCTGAGTGCATGAACTTTGTGAAGATCCTGCACCCCTACAACCGGACCCACCTGTACGCCTGCGGCACCGGCGCCTTCCACCCCGTCTGCGCCTTCGTGGAGGCCGGCCAGCATGCAGAGGTGAGCCCCCCCACCCAGCACCTCCGCAGGCTCCCACTGCCACCACATCCCTGCCTCCAATCTTTATCCCCCTCCAGGAGCCTCTCTTCAAGCTCAACCCCCGGCACACCGAGGATGGGAAGGGGAAGAGCCCCTACGACCCCCGGCACACAGCCGCCTCCGTCCTTGTGGGTAAGGGAGAGCTGAGCCTGGTGCTGGGGGGCAGCCATGGCAGGGGGGTGGTGATGGGGAGTCCCCCATAACACTTCCCTTGGTGCCTGCCAGGTGAGGAGCTCTACTCTGGGGTGGCCACCGATCTGATGGGACGAGACTTTACCATCTTCCGTAGCCTGGGCCGGCGTCCCTCCATCCGCACCGAGCAGCACGACTCCCGCTGGCTCAACGGTCAGTGCCAGCATGGCATCGCTGCTCCCTGGAGGCATCGGGGCAACGAGTCCTCCAGGCTCGGCCATAGCCCATCCTCCACTGCCTGTGGGGGAGTGATCTGGGGGGTCTCTGTGCCCCCTGCAGGCTCCCGGTGCCCAATGGGGTCCCACCCTCACCCTGCCTGTGCCCCACAGACGGGCAGGGGGTGGTGTGCACCCTCCTGGGACCCCAGTGGGTGCCTCAGGGTCCCTGGGGAGCACAGCCAGCAGGAGCACTGGAGGCAGCACCCCTTTTCCCCCAGAGCCCAAGTTCGTGGCTGTTTTTTGGGTTCCGGAGAGCGAGGACCCTGATGATGACAAGATCTACTTCTTCTTCCGCGAGACGGCGGTGGAGCGGCAGCAGGGGCTGGGCAAGACCAGCTTTGCCCGCATCGGCCAGATCTGCCGGGTGAGAGCATCCGTGGGCAGGTGGGCTGGGGGCCGGGGGTGCCCATGGGTGCCACCCCATCACTGCTGACGTCCGTACCTTCCCTCTCCTGGCAGAACGACGTGGGCGGGCAGCGCAGCCTGGTGAACAAGTGGACGACCTTCCTGAAGGCTCGGCTCGTCTGTGCTGTGCCAGGACCTGACGGGGCAGACACCCACTTTGATGAGCTCCGTGAGTGCCGGAGGCATGCTGGGGGCAGCCCCCTGGGGTGCCCCTGGGCATCCCTGGCATGTCGGGATGGGCACTAACGCCCTCCCTGCTTGCAGGGGATGTTTTCCTGCTGCAGACAAGGGACAAGCGCAACCCCCTGGTCTATGCCGTCTTTTCCACCTCCAGGTCAAGCCCCCTCCCTACCACCCCTCCCCTGTGCCTGGTGGTGCCCCCCATGCCCCTCACATTGTGTCCTCTCTCTCCCACCAGTTCTGTTTTCCAGGGCTCGGCCATCTGCGTCTACACCATGGCCGACATCCGCCGGGCTTTCCTGGGCCCCTTCGCCCACAAGGAGGGTCCCAACTACCAGTGGGTGTCGTACCAGGGACGCGTGCCGTACCCCCGTCCGGGCATGGTATGTGGTGTGGGGGTGTCCCGCCTGGTGCCACCGGTGGGGTGCCGGTACTCGGGGTATGTGGGAAACGAGACCTCCTCCCTGGCTCAGTCAGCACTGCCTCCCCGCAGTGTCCCAGCAAAACCTTTGGCACCTTCGGCTCCACCAAAGACTTCCCAGACGAGGTGATCCAGTTTGCCCGGCATCACCCGCTGATGTACAACCCAGTGCTGCCCCATGGCCAGCGCCCCCTCTTCCTGCAAGCCAATGTGCCCTACACCTTCACCCGCATTGCCGTGGACCGTGTCACAGCCGGTGATGGCCACTACGATGTCCTCTTCATCGGCACAGGTACGTGATGATGCCGAGGCTGGGGCAGGGGATGAGAGCTGGGCGATGCCAGGGCTGGGACCCCCAGTCTCACCCCTCCCTGCCCTCAGATGTGGGCACGGTGCTGAAGGCGGTCTCGGTGCCCAAGGAGAGCTGGCACCGCATGGAGCCGCTGCTGCTGGAGGAGCTGCAGGTCTTCCAGGTGAGGAGGGAGCTCTGCAGTCCCCAACTCGGATCCACCCCCTCCTCCCCAGCACTCCCTTGTGCTGCCCGTGCTGCGGTTGGTGCCGGGGCACTCCAGCTGCTGGGACATGGGAGCTGGCAGCCCCGACACCCGGGTCTCCCCGCACACCCTGACTCCTGCCCACGCTCTGCCCACAGGACGCCTCCCCCATCACCAGCCTGCAGCTCTCCTCCAAGCGGGTAAGGGGGGACCCCAGGTGGGTCCTCATGTCCCACTGTGGCTCTGCCTGGCGCTGTGCCATAGTGCAGGGATGCTCAGCCCCCCCTTCATCTCCCCCCCCCCAGCAACAGCTCTATGCCGGCTCGGCCACGGCGCTGGCCCAGCTGCCCCTGCACCGCTGCGGTGCCTACGGCAAAGCCTGCGCCGAGTGCTGCCTGGCCCGGGACCCGTACTGCGCCTGGGATGGCACCGCCTGCACCCGCTACGTGCCCAACACCAAAAGGTAGGTGAGATGCCAAAGCACCGTGCTGGGGTGGCCATCCTGCCCCGAGGCCAGGGTGAGGGGCGCAGGCCCTGCTGCCACAGCCACTGCTCCTCCACCACCTTCCCGCAGGCGTTTCCGCCGGCAGGACGTCCGCAACGGTGACCCCAACGTGCTCTGCTCCGAAGGTGAGCTGGGACATGGCTGGGATTTGGGGGTCAGCCCTGCCGAGGCAGAGGGGTGATGGCTGGGCCATGTCCCCCCCAGATCCCCAGCGAGGCAGCGTGCCCCAGAAGCAGCTCTACGGGGTGGAGGGCAGCACCGCCTTCCTGGAGTGCATCCCCAAATCCCTGCGAGCCCAGGTCCTCTGGACCTACCAGCGCACCCCAGATGACGCACAGCGAGAGGTAGGCTTTCCCCGGCTGGGTGCTGCCGGCGGGACCGTGCCATGCTGAGCTGACCGCCCATCCCCGGTGGGTGCCGCAGGTGCAGGTGGATGCGCGGGTGGTGCAGACGGAGCGGGGTGTCCTGCTGCGCAGCGTGCAGCGTGCCGACGCCGGCCTCTACCTCTGCCACGCCACCGAGCACGGCTTCACCCAGCCCCTGCTACGGCTCTCCCTGGAGGTGATTGGCGCCCGGCAGGCAGCAGGCATGGCCCCTGCCGGAGACCCCCAGCTCGCCGCTGGCCCCCCCGGCCGCAAGGTCTGGTACAGGGACTTCCTCCAGCTGGTGGAGCGCCCGCCGCTGGGGCCCACGGACAGGGTCTGCCAGCGGCTCTGGAGCCGGGGGAGACCCCTGCCACCCCCTCGTGCCCACGCTGGACCCCCCAGCCGCGGGCAGGGTGAGGAGCCACACAAAGCCCGCCGCCGGCGCACCCACGAGGGGCCACGGGCTGAGCGGGGTCCCCGCAGCGCATCCCCCTGGTGACCCCGGGGCCGGCCCCGGGCACCGGGCTCTGCCTAGGAGCGGGGCTGCGGGCAGGGGCAAAGCCCCCCGCCGGCCTCGGCCGCCCCGCCGGCACCACCGGAGCCGTGCACGGGCAGCAGCGGGGGGCTGCAGCTCCGGTGCCAGGAGGGCAGCTGGGCTGACTGCATCCCCCCGCCCCGGGGGACTGCCGGCCGCCCTTGCAACCAGCTCCAGCACGGGTGGGGGGACCCAGCCGGCTGCCGGCACCGCAGAGTCACCGAAATATTTATTAACAACTGTTACGGATGAATGTAAACCTGCCCCGGTGGGGGTGGCAGGGCCAGGCTGTGTGTCCCCCCCCGGCATGGTGCCATGGGGGTACAGGGCAGCAGGGCCACCCTTGGGTCCCAGGGGGCTGCGGGCAGAAGCAGTATCCCAGAGGGGCAGGATGGGCACTGGCAGGACACAGGGGGGCCCGGCGGGAGGAAGGGTGCCCAGAGAGGAGATGTGGGGGGTACAGAGGTGGTGCCTAGCCCCCGGGTGCAGAGCAGTGGCGGGGGGAGGGCTTGTACTAATTGATCACAATAAAGCAGAAGATTCAGTCCAGGGTCCTGTGTCTGTCCCAGAGCCCTGGGGAGCTCTTGGGGGGGCGTGGGGGGGACGACAGGTATGTGGGCTACAGCAGGGAGCCCTGCTGGCACTCAGTCGAGGGGGTCGGGGCGCTCGGCGCTTGGATGGGGGGGCCACATCCCACAGGGACATCACCAATGCTGATGGGATCCCCCCCAAGCTTACAGCTCCCCGCACTTTCGTTTCTGGAAGAGGAAAACCGAAACTTGACTTGGCGTGTTTCCCGCTTGGTGTCAACAGCCCAGCGCTTACGGCAGTGACAGGAGGTGACCTCGGGGCGTGGGCACAGGCAGGCACTGGGACAGGCAGGGCACCGCCAGCCCTGGGAAGAAGGGCCTGGCACAGGGTCCCCGTAGTGGGAAGCTGCCTGTGGCCAGCTGGGCACCCAGGGCAGGAGCCCGCCAGGGAGCGGGGGCCAGGAGCCCGGGTGGCAAAGCCCCAGTGCATGGGGCTACCTTAACTTCCCGGTGGTGATGCCACCGGGGCGGTGGCCCGGGAAGGTTTAAAAGCTGCTGTGGGCAGGAGCAGGCAGAGGATGGAGCTGCTTTTTTTCCTGAGGTCCAGCTGGCATCGGGCTGGCACCCCTGACCCCACTGGGCACCTCTGGCTAGGCAGCACCCATGTGTCCCTGTGTTGTCCCAGCAGCTGGTGGCATTGATGTCCCCCCCTCATCTCAATAGGGTCCCCCCTTACCATTACCCCCTTCCCCCCATGCCACTTGGCACCATCCCCAATCAACGAGCAGCACAAGGATCTACCAAAGCGTTTATTTCCAGCACAACCCGGGGCAGGGGGGTGAGGTGGGGGGTGTAGAGGGAGGGGTGGTTCAGGAGCATCTACTGGTGCTGGGGGTGATGCTCAGGAGGGCGAGCAGGCAGGGAACTGGGGTTGCAGGGGCCTGCACCCCCCCGGAGCGGCAGGGTCATGAAGATGGTGCTCTTGGGCTGGATGTTGTAGTGTGCTAACGTGTGCCGGTCCTCCAGCAGCCCGGAGTTATACATCAGGCGTTGCTGGTCAGGGTGAGGCCCGTTCGCCCTGTGGATCTGCTCCTTCAGCTGCCGGATGGTGTTGGTGGGACAGACCGTGTAGGTGGTGGTCCAGTTCTTTTCATCCTTCACAAAGACCTCCATAGTCTCGGTCTGCAGCAGCACCAGCGTGGTGCTGTAGAAGATGCCGTGGGTGGCCAGGGTCTCGCCATCCTGCAGGATGACGTTGCGCCTTCCCTGTTCCTGCTGCGCCAGGCGCTGCTTGTACCAGGGGATGCCCCACTGCTGCTCGATCATATCCTTCAGCTTCCTGATGGTGATGTCTGGGCTGACGCTCCTTCTCAGGCTGGTGCCCACCAGCTGCTTCACCTCAATCATCACAGGCTTGGCTGGCTGCGGGGACAGGAGAAGAGGTGGGCAAAACAGGCAGGGGATGGGGGGTCCACGATGTCCGCAGGCGCTGGCAGCCTTACCTGCACATCCCAGGGCTGGGCAGCGTAGACGCATGGCAGCGAACGGTCCCTGGCAGCTTCTCGTGCCACCAGGTCCCATCTATCACCTTGGCCCAGGATCCCCGTGGGGTCGGCGGGGTCCAGGATGACGGGGCTGCGAACACAGAGGGCAGGTGCTTGCCATCAGCCCCGGGCAGTGCCATGGGGCGGGTGGCATGGGTCCCACAAGGCATGGTCCTCACCGTGGTTTGTGCAGCAGGCTCTTCACGTGGGCGCCGATCTCGCCATGCTGGAGTGAGTAGCACTCCTCCCAGTAGACACAGATCTGCTGGTATCGGCACAGCAGCTCCAGTACCGTACGGAAGCCCTCAGCCATGTTGAAGGATTCCTTGGACTCTGTGCCCTGCTCCCAGGCGTAGATGGTCAGCAGCTCCAGAGCATACTTGGGAGGCAGGTTGTTGGTGCCACAGCGTGGTTTCACCTGCTGGGGAGAAGATGGGGACAGGGGTGAGAGCTGGCTGGGGTGGGTGCCCAGCGGAAGGCAGGGAAGCCAGGCAGTCCCTTACCTCCTTGTACCAGTACTTGACCAGGCGCAGGAGGTTCTTCAGCTTGGCAGGGTAACGCTTCACAAACTTCTTCTGCAGCTCGGTGAAGCAGGGGGAGAACTCCCCGGGGCCACCTTTGGCGTTCAGAAGCTCCACATATGCATTCTTATACAAATTTGGGTCCTGCCAGGAGTCCTTGCGTACCTGCCCTGTGGGACAAAAAGAAGGGTGAGAGCCATCCTAGCACTGAGGCCACAGCCCAGCCCCACGGCAGCCCACAGCCCTTACCCAAGGCATCATAAGCAGGCAGGATGTCCACGTCAGTGGACTCCGAGTTGATCTTGGAGTAGAGGGTGAGGCTGAGGGAGCGCGGTGTATTGCCAGGACCCTTGTACCGGGGCTCACCGATGTCCACGGTGAACGTCAGGCTCTGCCTGCAGTTGTGCAGCCTCACCTTGATGAAATCCAGGATATTCTTTCTATTCTGCTTCTGTTCCTGGTAGCTGGAGAAGCAGCTGAGGAAGAGCACCACGTCGGCATCGGAGCTGTTCCGCAGGGCTGTGCCCTTGCCTGATGAGCCACCCTGTAGAGAGGTGCCCTGCCTGCTCAGCACAGCTGCCCCTCAGCACAGGGGCCACTGCCACCATTCCCAGGGCTGCCGGGGGAAACTGAGGCAGGGCATGAGCTGGAGCAGCGGGACAGAGGGAAGGGTGGCAACAGGGGTGCTGGCTGGTCACCACGCCAGGCAATGCTCACCTTGACGGTCTTGTTGACATGGATGTTGGTCTCCTTCGGGAAGCAGTCCTCCTTCAGGAAGTCGCAGATCTGCCTAATTGTCTGCTTCACCTGGTTTCTGAAATCCGTGCTGGGCTGCAGGACCTCCATGATCCAGGTGTCCAGCATGCTGGCGGGGACCGTCAGCAGCCCATTCATGGCTTCCATCCTGCCAGATGTGGTCGCTCCCTCTGTCCACTCCTGTCTGCCTGCAGATATCTCTCTGCCTGCTCCTGCCTGCAGCAGCTTTTAAACCTTCCCTGACACCATGGCGTCACCACAACTCTGATGCCGTCACCGCTGGGAAGTTAAGGTGGCCACTGCATTGAAGTTTTGCTTTTCCCCGCTCCCAGTCGCAGCTCCCTGGGAGTCCCCAGTGCTACCACCACAGGGTCTGGGAGGGGACAGGAGGGTCTGCGTGGCACTGCCATCACCCTGGCACCTGGCTGAGAGTCAGCAGTGACAGTGGCAGCACAGGCAGCTGCCTGAAGGCTGGGTCTGGGGTTCTGCAGGACCTCATAGCCCCAAGTGTCTGCAGAGGCTGCTGGCAGCGTCCCACCATGGGGACCCCGTGCCAAGCCATGCCCGGGACTGGGGGTGCCCTGCCTGCCCCAGTGCCTGCCTGTGCCCACACTGGGGACTCAAGTGTCCAGGCTGGGGTGCAAGCCAGCACTGGGATGTGGCTGGTGCTGGTGGCACGCTGTCACCATAGGCAATAGGATATGGATGGTGTCAGTGTCCTCAGAGGCCCAGGTGTCACCACAGGCTATGGAATGTAGTCAGTGCCACTGGAGGCCCCAGTATCACCCCAGGCAATGGGATACAGCCAGGTACAGCATCACCCCAGGCCCTGGTATTGCTACAGGCAGTAAGATGCAGCTGGTGCCAGTGCCACTGGGGGTCCTGGTGTCACCCTGGCGGTGAGACATGGCGGGTGCCAGCATCACTGAGGGTGCTGGTGTCACCCTGGTGGTGGGACGTGACTGGTGCCAGCACCCCCGGGGGTCCTGGTGTCATCCTGGCAGTGGGACATGGCTGGTGCCAGCACCCCTGGGGGTCCTGGTGTCACCCTGGCAGTGGGACGTGACTGGTGCCAGCATCCCCGGGGGTCCTGGTGTCACCCTGGCGGTGGGACGTGGCTGGTGCCAGCATCCCCGGGGGTCCCAGTGCCCCCCCGGCGGCGGCAGGCGGTACAGGCAGGACGCTGCTGCCCGCGCCACCTTAAGCGCCGGCTGCGGCGGAGCCGGGAAACGGGAGTTTCTGTTAACGTTTCGGTTTCTGACTCTGCCGGCTGGAAACGAAAGTGGGAAGAGGGTGGCTCCGAGGCGGCTCTGCCCCTGCGATCCCCCCCGCCCCTTGCTCCCCAAACTGCTCCCCAGAAGGGGGGTCTGGGTGCGGCTGGATCCAGGCTGTGCCTTCGACTGTGAGGAAGAGTTGGAAACCCAGGCTCTGCCACGGGGTCGCTTTATTTCAGCTCGAGCTGGGTGTCTCCGAGGAGAACACCACCCCCACCACCCCCCCCGGGTCTTTGTCCTGTGCCCTTTGTGTGTTATGCAAGGTGTTGACATCTCTGTCCACACGGACCCTTTGTCCAATCGATCTGTTTAGTTTCCTCCATGATGTTTGGAAGGAATAACGCCTTCCACGTTTTGTCTGCGCATGCAGCTTCATCTTCCTCCCGTCCCATCTGCACTTGGGTCTCCTTTGTCTTCTGCTGACTTCAGGTAGAAGGGTTTCTCTCTTTCTTCGAAGGTTCTTTCCTTCAATTACAGGCCTGGTCCAGTTTGTCTCTGGGCAAGATTCCCAGTAGTTCCCCTTTTTGACTAAGCAAAGGTTCAACTAAAGTTCAGTTACGGTTTGTGGCCCAAGGCTTCTGCCCTCATGCCGCAGCAAAGCCACTCGAGTTTCAATTCAACCTAATTTTAAGTTATCACATAATTATAATATTCTATTAGTAAACTATTTTAAACCCCAACGTAAGGGTATGGGCAGGGACAGGGACAGGGATAGAGATGGGGCAGGGATACAGGCAGGGACAGCTGTATGGCTGGGGCAGGGACATGGGCAGGAGCGGGCACGGGTGTCTCCTTAGTGTCAGGTGACAACAGGGCAGGCAGCGGGGCAGGAATACAGGCAGGGGCAGGGATACAGGCAAGGATGTGGGCAGGGGCAGGAGCAAGGACACGGGCAGTTATGGGTAGAGGCAGACAAGGATACGGGTAGTTTTGGGCAGGGAGAGTGACAGGAGTAGAAATGGGGACAGGAGCAGGTATTTGAGCAGGGATGGGGATACAGGCAGGACCAGGGACAAGGACAGAAGCAGAGATACAAGCAGGGCCAGGAGTAGGAATATGTGCAGGTGTGCAGACAGGGGCAGGGACAGGTAGAGGGACAGGGATGTGGGCAGGGAGAAGGGAAGGGACAGGACCAGCATCAGGGATGGGATACAGGCAGGGGCAGGGACTGGCGTCACAAACATTTCGTGCATGGCCCCTGCAGCCCGAGGACTGAGTCCAGGACGCCAAGGTGAGAACAAGAGTCACTCTTATTTGCACCCATGGAGTGTCCCAGCCAAATGGGAGCACCACGTGGCACACACGCACACACACACACCGCCCTGCTTTGCAAAGTCACGGCAATTCTATGGCCAAAACACCCTTTCTTCACCCAGGCATCCCTGGAGGCCATCTTGCTACAGGTGCATGAAAGCTAGAGAGGGACATTTTACAAGGGCACGTAGCGATAGGACGAGAGTTATGGCTTCAAACTGGAAGAGGGAGGATTAACATTAGATCTCAGGAAGAAATTCTTCACCCTGAGGGTGGTGAGACAGGGGAACAGGTTGCCCAGAGAAGCTGCGGCTGCCCCATCCCTGGAGGTGTTCAAGGCCAGGGTGGACGGGGCTTTGAGCAACCTGCTCTGGTGGGAGGTGTCCTTGATCCATGGCAGGGGCGTGGAACTCTATGGTCCTTAAGGTCCCTTCCAACCCAAACACTCTACAACTCTATCTTTTTTTTTTTATCTGTGAGGCCAGGTCACGGGAGAGTCTCTGTACTGAGGGGGGGGTGGTGTTGGAGGAGCCGCTGTGCTGGCCTTATCTCGAGAGTCCAGGGGTGGCCTTCATCCTTCATGGTGGGGCTCTTCTCCTCCTCCTCCTCCTCCTGGCAGTGAGCTGGCGTCCCACGGCCATGCCTTCTGAACCCTAACTATGCAGTATACGGTGTAAATATCTGCACTTAAGCAAGTTCACGCAGTTCCATACCACCAAGATTAGTTGGCACAGTAGCTAGGGAACGAGATTCTCCTCAGGAGACGTAGGCAGGGACAGTGACACGCCAAGGGTGGACGCTGCGACAGGGCAGGGAGAGAGATACAGGAAGGTGCAGGGAGAGGGATAGAAGCAGGGACACAGGCAGGGGCAGAGGAAGGGATATGGGCAGGGATAAGGGATGGGCCAGGGGTGGGGATAGGACGGGGAGAGGGATAGGGATGAGGTCAGGGATGGGGACGGGGACAGGACAGGGGAAGAGACGGGGTCAAGGATGGGAACAGAACGGGGTCGG
>JAOXNH010000003.1:16791508-16803673 GCA_028566575.1 Bartramia longicauda | reverse complement strand
CAGAGACTCTCAGAGAGGAACCACTATATAAAAGGAAATTATACTATGTATAATGTACATATTCAATAAAGACAGCAAGTCACCCAGGTTCTGAGCGCAATTATAACATTTTTTTGCCATACATGGGAGCTTTTTTGCTCTTTACCTTTCAATAAAGCCGGCTAAGCATTTGACAGGGTATCTTCATAACAAAGTGCTCTCTAGAGAGTGTGATAAATTAATATGGGCCAGAAAATTGCCATCATTAAAACATTTTATTGGTGTGGATGTCTAGCTATTCCCCACGCAGACTCATTCTCATTATCTAAGAGATGCTGCATGATTTTACTCAACTATATAAATCTGTAGGGCGGGAGGAGAGGAAGGGGAAAGAGAAAGAAAACAGGAAGATCCTCATGGATTTCTAAGATCAGGAGAGGACAATCCATTTTCATTTGCTGAGAACATCTCCCCATTGGAGCCACGCACTGCAATTGTGGTGGGCCATAGAAAGGCATCTCCCCGTTTCCCTTCATTGCATGCAAAATGTTGGATTTCTGTTACACCACCCTAAGATCTAAACTTATTAAAGCACTGACTGTAAAGTTAGTAGGCCTGAATCCAGACATCACCTGTGAAGAAGCAAATAGACATGACTGCTGTGACTGAGTGCAGTTCTGCAATGGTGGAAGAAAAGGACTCTGCCTCAGATGTGAGCACAATAGCACAAATATTTATCAAAGATTTAGTGTCCTTAGAGTGAAATATACCAGTTCACTTTGCAAAAATCCAAGCAGGAGGTGGTTCTGTGCAGCTTACATAATATCATGGAGCTCCCTGTCACAGGGCAGGTGGATGCCAGTATTTTAAGCAGATCTCAAATGGGAATAGAAGCATCAACAGAAAGAAAACTCCTCTGACTCTAGGAAATCCTGGAGCCACAGATCTCTGGAGAATGGGAAATTAGCGTGAGGGATGATCACTACCTACCTACACTCTTACAGAATTTGTATTTGCTACTCTGGGACACAGGATGCTGGGCTGACTACATCTTTGGTCTGACCTGCATGGTCGCACTTAGCTCCTTAGGCAGTGGATGAAAGTCCCGAGAGACTCCAGGAGAGTGGCACACACCAAGCAGGACTGTCCTTCAAGGCCACAGGCAACAATAACCAGCATGGTCCTTCACCATGGGGTTGCCTGGCCAGATACAGGCTACAGACATGTAATGCCTCTCAACTGTCCAGCCACCCACCACTTCTGGCCCAGTCATGCAGGGGAAGGTGTCCTCTAAGGCACTGGAGGGCAAGGGAAAGCCCTCAGTAAACAGGCCATTGCCTCGTAATCCACAGTCTTTTGGCTTGCCACCTTCATTCTCCTCTAGCTGTAGGACAATCCAGCTGGAACAGGACTTGCTTCCAAGCATGAGAACTGAACTAAGAGCAGCTTTTGCAACAGCAATGGTGTTCTGTAGAATCATCTCTCGTCTCAAGAAAAGCCACCTCTGCCTCTGTAGAAGCTGCTAATAGTATCCTGCATCACAAGGACCAAAACAAGAGATTTCCTCAGACCTGTCATGGGCTGCTGCGTAAAGGAAATGGACCCAACAGCTGCAATGGAGATACCCTTCACTGCCTCTCCATAACAGAGATACTGACAATTTGGGAGTCAGAAACACATTCCCATAATGGGATCTGATTCCACCTGAGAAAATGCAATTTACAGCCTCAGCAGCTCAAACCCATCTGGAGCACTTCAGGACCATATGTTCTGCAAGCAGCATGGATTATTTATCCTGAAAATCTTTGGTGGAAAACCCATTTATGCTTCTGTTTAGTATCATGATGTGAAAATCAATGTCTTTTAAAGAGCTTACTCCATGCTCTGTCAATGTGGGAGACCTTTGGCCAGCAGGATCTACTCATTACAGCGAAAGATGGTGATCCACGAAAGCTAAGCCTGAGCTTTCACATCTGTGCTAAGGGCAAACCAACTTGTGATTATCACAACTAACCAACAGAGCTGCAGACATAAATAGCAGCTGCACAGAGTTTTGAAGTACACAGATACAGTATTAGATCCTCCACTAACATGACTCTGAGCCAGCCTTCACAGTCTGCCTGGGCCTTCATTTTCCAATGAAACAAGGAATGAGAAATCCTATCTTTCGAAAGAGGCAGGATGAGGGCAGCTGCCAACGCGACCAACAATTTTTCTGAGCACAGAAGGCCATCGTCAAGAAGCACCATGGGAATGAAAAGCACCTCTCTGCTTCTTGCAGGGGAAAGTACCTTCTGATCCAGCCCACCTGGAGACATGGTAGAGCAGGCTCTGCCCCAGGTGCCAGGCCAGGGGGCAAAGCTCTGAACGGTGACGATTCTGAGACCCCGCTCTTTTCTTGCTTCTATGATGCTCTTCTAGTCTACTCTAAACACCCCAGAGCTAGCTAGGGCTGGTGTCCCCTCAGCCCTCACACCTTTCGGATGGTGTCTGTGTAGATACTAGATACTGTGACCCACTAGAGAACGCCCTGGTGCTTGCTTACACACAGACCTCCTTAGCCTAAGCAGGGCACAGGTTTTCCCAGTCTCACTACGGCTGGGGCCTATCTGCTCTGCAGAACGCTCCCAAATCCTCATCAGCTGCTACCACAACAGAGCAGGAAACCACCAATAGCAGGTTTTAGAGCAGAACTGAGCAGGGACAGGGTAACGTACAGACCAAAATCCTTCACGGCTAGGAAAGCTCTGTTAAGGGGCTGCTGTATGCATTTTCTCTTAGGAGGCTTACACGTGGACTTTGGGATTGAATTACTGTGTAGAACGAAGTGGCATCTTAGAACTGAGCAAAGCCACTCCTGTATACTCTGGAGAGAAAGGAAGGAACACAATAATCCAAGGACAATGATACCTAGTTCTGTGATGATCTGAGCCAGACCTGAGACACTGATCCAGGAGCAGGATGGTGGTACCTAGGGACATTTAGCTTGATTTGAAGAATTAGATAGCCAGTGGGGAAAAAAAAAAAAAAAAGGAAAAATATATCAAAAAGGGAAAATCATACGTATATATGCTAAGATAGCACTGGCAAAAAAAAAGGGAAACTAGATAAAAAGAATCCATCCAGATTTACTGGCTGTAATAAGGCTGGGAAGTGGGCAGTTAAAGAAGATTCATTAATCACAGAGACGACATTCTCTCAGCAGCCATGTAGGACACTATCTGTTAGAATTTATAGATCGGACCGTTTTTCCAAAAGCCACTGTTGGGATTAGCAGCGTGCACTTCATCTAGGATGCAAAATACCAACCCGACCATGAGATGAAATACCACTGCACCTAGAGAGGCGGATAGCAAGGAGAAGAGTGGGGACACACGGGTGAGGGCAGAAGGGGCAGCAAGTGGGACAGGACTGCACTTACCACCCTCATCCTGCATTCAGCTCCTGTTCAACCCAAGTCAGACCTGAGTCTCGAACCAGCAGGTTTAAAGGGTAAACATGAAACTGCAACCAGTCTCCTGCTGACGTCCTCCCAAGCCGCAGTATGACAATACAGTAATGCAGTTGTAGACCCCCTCCTACTCTGAGGAACTGGATCACAACCACTACACCCACCTGTGTGCTGCACCAGCCTAAAACAATGTATTTTGGACAGCTTTAATGCTGGTTCTGGTATTGCCTACCTACTCTGTCACGGCTAGAATAAAATTATCTAAACTCTGTGTTGTATACAAACATTTCCATGAAACAGCACCTAAAAGAATTTCTAAAGTATGCTATTAAAAAGAAATCAACTATAAGCCAAGACTGGCAAAAACACTGTATTCATGCCGGGGAAGGTAATTTAGGAATTCTCAACACACATGGAATTTTCTAATACTCAGTACATAAGTGTATAAATGTAATGCAGCAGAACCATTCAGCAGTTTTGTTTTTTTTTTTTTTTCATTTAAACCAAACCAGTTACTTTTAAGCAGATTTTGATCAACCTTCCACTCTGCTTACTCCACATTGTTCACCATATGAACCTGAATGTGAAATTTGCTATAAAGCAAAATTAAGCTGGCTGTCTTGCTTTCCCTTTGCAGAGGCAGGCAAAGGAAACAGGAGACACTGTGCACACGAAAACAGATTTCAAAAATTGTGCAGTTGGCTATGCAGAGAAAGAAATTTGTTATGCAGCTTTTAAATTGACAATGTTACTTAAATAAATAAAAAAAACTGAAAAAATAGAATGTAAATCTGACACCCCATTTCTATAAACACTTTAAAGTAATGATGCTGCTAATGAATGCTGAATTACAGAGTAAATCTAATAGATCGACTCCTGGCACCTAGATTATGACGACAGGACTTCATCAGGTGTAATGAATATACCAGAGGAGTAAACAATTATTATCTCATTATGCTAAAAATATTACCTATTTTTCTTTATTAAGGAAACATTAATTTTGTTTTTCCTTCCAACAAAGCAAACAATCGAGGAGCTCCTGTTAGCTTCACAGAGCAGGGTCTGGGATTTCAGCAGTCATCTCTGGATTATTGCAAGGTATCTGAGGAGCTGCAAGAGGTCTGACTACTTGTTGCTGTCAGAATGAAAGCAGAAAGTTTTAAATGATGAAATGTTTAATTAAAGGGGCTTTCTTGGTTGTATTGAATTGTTTCACTTTCCCGTTGTGCTTTCCACCTCAACTTTGTGGCTTTTCCTTACTGATTTAGCATTGGTGTTTTCCAGAAATAGTGGAGAAATGAGGTTTTGTCATTGTTCACAGAACAAGACCAGCAAAAGTAAGACAGCAAGAGGTGGCTCTAGCACAGGCAAGAGGCATTTTGTCCACAGAAGAATAAAGACTGGCATTGCCAGGGCCGGCAGCTCTGCCCTAGGAATGGGAATAGGTCTGGGATGAAGGTCTGGGGGCTGCTGCGCAGCCAGAGAAGCCAGGCCTGTCACTACAGGGACAGTGGGGGTGAAGGTAGCTGCTGCTTCATGGAGAAATGGGTGGTACGGGAAGATCAATGAGCCTGTGGCAGACCTGCCTGTGCTAGGAGAACTGGGAGACGGATGCAGCTTTAGAAACTAGCCGTTGCACCACCAGTGCCTTCACCACTGTATAGATACAACTCTTGGTGACAAGCCTTGGCTCACATTTGGAGCAAAAGGGTCATCCCGCCTCACCTACAGATGTACCTGTACATCAACTAATAATGTAGTTCATAGACCCCAAAATAGCTTTCAACAGAGAGGTATTAGCAACTAAATGCTGAAAAAGGAAAAGAATGAGTGATTTTCCCTGTGTTACATCGAAGGGCTTTAAATACAGCCACAAAAAAAAAATGGAATAGGGCAAAATAGGAGATATCTCTGGAAGCCTTTTCCATACTCAGTGGTGCAGGAGTATCTCAGATGAGATGCTTGAAACAGGGAATAGCTGCAGGCAAGAAGCCAGGAAGCAGTATCAAGACTCAGCAATGGCACCGTATGTCATAATCCCTCTGAAATACTTTCTCTGGTCCATTTTAAAATGGTGCAGTGCAAGAAGATGGGAAAAACACACTGGAGGAGAGAGCAGGAGTCTCAAGGTCCCAAGGCCATGGATGAGGCAGAACCTTCCCAACAAAGAAGGAAGAGAGCTGATGAGGCTATTGGATGGATTCTGGTATTCTTGGTCAAGGCTAGAGCAGACGGGCTTTTTTCAGTTTATGCTTTAGTAACTAAGTGATGAGTGAGATGTGCAGTTCCTAACTTAGAGGGGATGCACCCAGCAGGAATGTCACCTTCACCCCCACCAACTTCACCAATACGACCATATAAAAATCTGCTGCACTGTCCCCAGAGCCTTCAGCTTCACTAATGACAGCTATCTGGGATGTATTTGTACCCACCATCCCACAGTGACATGGGACATTACAAAAAATATCTGTGACCCGTACTGCACTGTGAGCAACATCCTGAAACTTCAGGGAAGTGAAGAATACTGTGGCTGTTCCAGAATACAGTTCTGCTGTATTCTAGCAAGGGACTATTTTACCCTGGAAGAGGTTCCTCAGTACACCCTGACACATGATTGCATTGCAGAGTGTCTGTGCATACAGGTGTCTAGTCATACATCTACATAAACTCATCCGTTTGGAGAGGTAATGCTGCAGCAACATGTTCATAAGAGATGTTTGGATGTAGAAGAAAGGGTTCTAGCCTTTCCTGGCTGTTTCAAACTCAGTGATGCTCCGGTTGCTGTTCTTATACTGCGAAGCATAATGACAAAATCCACTGAACTGGCCTGTTAAGCTGGGTTTATGGCTGCATGGTATCTCTGGAGAAGCACAGAAAGCAGGCATTCTGCTCTACCTTTACTATGAACTTTTAAAGTATCATAAGGTACCTACGTTTGCCTGGTCTTCTATGTGCCTGCCACCAGTTTGCATAGTCAAAGCATCCACAACTGCCGAGTCCTCATGCAAAGCATGTTTTCCACTGGTGCAGACATTACTGTCCAATAGCTCTGAGTTCACTAAGACGCTTCACACCAGAATCAAAAGCCTTTGTTCTCTGTTCCCCTAAGTCTAAAAGTTCTTATGGCTGCTGTTAGCTAAAACTAACAAACACCCTTCAGCAAACCATGTATTGCAGGAATTTCCTTCTCGGACCATATGTGTTCTGACTCCCACTTGGAGCTGTTTTAAATCCAGCTATGGCTCGGCCTGCCCTTTAATGATTAACTGTTTCTCCACTCCCTCTCAGTGGTGTTTGAAAGGTTAGGATAAGTGCAATCCTGAGCATATACCCAAGAAAATGGTGGTGCTGAGTGCTAGGCCTTATAGTCTGATCAAATGCTGACCACTGGAAAGCAGTGCAGGTAGAAGCATTGATTGAAAATGCTGTGATTTTGGCCCAATATAGATTAATTTACAACATGGGCAAGACGTAAGGATCACACTCACATCACACATATCTGTCATAACTTCTGCCTTGCCTTCCACAGCTAGAAAAAAAATTCTCAAAAAGCTAAGCTTCTCCATGTACCTCATGTGCAAGAGAGTCCTCTTTCCTCCAGCACCAGCTAAGAGCAGCCAGCACAGCCAGGGTCCTGCCCTGCAGCCCGTTTGCTGGGTCGGGAACCTCCAGTGTCCCAGGCTAAACACTCATGTTCAATGTTTTGCTACAAGAGAAGCTCTGTCATCAATATTTTTTCTTTTTCTTCTTTTTTTTTGTTTCCTTTTCTTTTTCTTTCTCCCTCCCCCCGCCCCAGTATTTGCCTTAATTCTGTATTTTTATCTCACACAGCTGGAATCAAAGCACTGTGAAGGAAACTAGTATCTTTGGATTTTACTGCAGCACTAGGAGTAAATGTCTGCCACTAGGCCCTCTACCCAACCACATCTGATATAAGTTTTATGACTCTTGCGAGCACATTGACTATCTGATGTGGTAACTCCAATAATCTTCCCTCTCAAGTCTTGGGGACAGCTGAGAAAGATAATAAATCTTGGTTTTTATTACAGATTTCACTTCATCCGTATTCTGCTGAGGGAAAGACAACATTTAAAGCCAAGTGAAATTTTACAGCTCTAGGGAGGAGTTCAATATAAAGTGAAAATTACAGGTCAAAGTAACAAGGAGAACAGAGCAATAGATACGTCTTCTTAATACCCACAAGAGTCTAACTCGGGAGTGGTATTTCCAACTGACACCAATTATCTTTTAAAGGCTGGTTACTTGATGGAGTTTATACAGTTAAGGTGAAGGTCTCTTGGCATTGAGGGCTGGAGATCCAGGACCTGTGAAGGATCCCTACTAAACAGCTCTCCATACAAAGCTGAGGAGCGCTTTTTGCCTCCTTCAGGGATGGATTCTAGACGCTTCCCTGCTGATATGGGTATCTGCTTTGGGCAGTGGTCACAGTGCTTTCTCCCAGAGAGCTGGCACATCATCTCAGATTGAATATTTCCATTTCAAGTGACCCAAAGAGCTGGAAAGAAAGCAATTAAAGTCTCCGTCGTGCCTAGATTGCACACATCTCTCATAAAAGGCCACAATAGCTCCATTCCTGGGAACAGCAGCTGCTTCGACGGACATCAGGTATGTGGATTTTTACATATAAGTAGACAGGGAGAAACATAACAAATATACTTGCCTCCCAACACATAAATGTAGACATCCATAGATTGGAGTCCTGCATCACAACATATATGTCCTGATAGATACCAGAACATCTCGTCTCTAGTTAGATCCAAATCCTGTTTGGATTTGGGCCTATTTCTAATTAGTTTTAATGATACTGTAACCCTGTCCAAGCCAGCAAATACACTAGAAAGACAAGTGACAGCAGAAGAACTATTTCTCTTCCTCCAAACATTTACCTGATTTACTGATATATTAATTCATCTCACTACTTATAGGATTTATCCCCCTTTCTTGTTCCATATTTCCTAGGAGTTACATGGGAAGAGATTCTTGTTAATGTCTGTATAACAATTCACAGTGCAATGCACAGTCTCACAGCTCTCCATGTCAACAGGAAAGTCTGAAACAGCTCCATTGCATTTGTTTTAATAGCTTAGCGGGGATGCACATCTGGTTTCCAGAAACAATTAACCTTTATAAGGGAGTGCCACAACCCAAACAGTCTTCCTGAACCCAACCATCTGTAACTATAAACACCTGTGGGCAAGGGAGATACACATTGCCCAGCAAATAGATCTCATTGCTGTGCATAGGCTTGACTATAGAACAGAAATATATGCTTCTAGAGGACTAGATGGCTCAAGGGTCTGATAACGATGTATAGTGCCTTTCACTTGTAGGCTGAAATCCAACCCAAATTAGCAGCAAGAATTGCTATTACTGCCTAATGATTTTTTGGCAGCCTATGGGAAATGCATGCACGTCATGAAAAATGACAGCTCCAAGCACACTTCTTCACCTTCAACAACAGACATGGAGAAATGACTGGAGGTGGCTCCTCAGGCTCAAGAGAGGATGAAGGCAACTGTCCTGACTCTGCACTCACTATCCGTACACTGGCTACAGCTGTCAGCATCAAGACCCTCCATGGCTGCTAAACGAGTATTTGTGTATGCAACAGGCATGAGAAAAATCTATTGCATTTCTGTTTTTTCAGATCTGATCCCAATTTTGTCATTCTCCCAGACTGAACAAGGAATTGCTCTGTTTTTTCTGTCTACGATGAGCATCATAGTTTAAAAAATGTCAGGAATAGAGTTTTCAGTTATAGAAACACTGAAAGTGCTTCTATGAGCTTCTAATATACATTGCAGGCAATGTTATTATAGAATCATTTAAAAAAGCATAATGAGAACAACATTAGTTTGTCGTCATGCTCTTTCACTGCGCAGCAGCATTAATGGATGAAACAATTAATTGTTCCTTTTCATCATCCACAAACATCATGACAAAGGGCATGGGTTCCTTCCAAGCTTCAGCCAATCTTCAATCATTGCACTATATCTTACATCACATTTCAAAAATTCATACAGTATGTATGATGAGAGGGGAAATTAATCAGTCCCACATCTCTGGTTTATGAGTCACTGTGGTTCCTCCGATCATATGGGAAATGTGAAAGAGAGGTGGGGTAATTCACATCTGACAAAAGCAATGGTTAATATTCATAGCCATCTGGGCAAAATGCATGTTATCTGATTGCTTTGCAGGAAATAATCTTCATGGTCTCATTTTTTGATCTGCACTTTGAGTCTTTTTTTCACCCTTTCTTTTCCCCACCTAAATTACAATGTTTTATTGAATGAAACACACACAAGCCAAACTCCATCTGGGAGAATAAATGCTGAGATCATCCACTTCTCCTCTTGATCTCAGGACAAGATTACAGACAATCTCTCATACCAGTGCTTTTTTGGACATGTTTCAGGTGTGGAATTGTTAGACATGGTTCTGGCCACTATGCAATGCAAAAAAAAAGTCATCCATTGATGTCTGATTCTCAGCTTTAAGAGTAAAATCTCATGCTCTGTTGGGACTAGAAGTGAAAACACTTAACTTCAGAGCTTCTCCACATGCATAAGCTTCCAACATCAAGCCTTGCAACTCCACTGCTTCTAGTGACTGAGGCACTAGTATTTCTATTTTATACAGGCAGAAGCAAAAGCACAGATGTCCATCCAGGGGACAGACAGAAAGACTAATCAGTAGACTTCAAGAGCTCAATCAGAGACTATGGGCAAGTTACTGTACTAATTGCTCAGAGGAATTGATATCTTTCAGTTGGAGATACATTGCAGCTAAAAGACACAGAATGAGTCTTCATGTTCAGCAACTGAGGCACACATTTTCACAACAGTAATCTTTCATTCACCTGTCCTGAGCAAGAATAAACCTTGTGCTTGATGACCTATCTTCCTCTTCCCCAAGATCATCAACGTCCAAGTGAGAGAGACATCGAATGGTGAATGCTATTCTGCTTCCCAGAGACCAGGGACTGTGATGCCAGCAAGGTGAAAGCACACCTTGGCAATACAAGAAAGGTTTTGCAATGCAAGGACACCACCTCTGGGAGACCCTCCTTGGCTGCACACAAGTTTGGCATTGCCTCTGGCATTGAAAGCCTTCAACAAAAATATTAATTCTTAGTTGAAGGACCACTATCTTTCTGAAGGACACTGATTGCATATACATATATAATATATATGCCACTAAACCTCTCGGTATCACTCAGGATAGAGCTCCCAGGTCTGAGTCTGAGTCTCCTTGGGTAAGTTACATAGATCAAAACTGTGATCAATAGACAATGGTTTTTCACCTAGTCTTTGAGAAAACTAGCTGTTCTAAGCTGGGTATGCTGAAGTGGAGATGACTCCAAATATTACATGTCCTATAGGACAGATCCTGTAGGGATACCAAACTATATCCCCCAAAATAACCATATTGAGTGACTTTGGAGTTAGCTTCTTTCCAACAAACCATAAGGGTATGTTGAGGCTTCACTAACATCTGTAAAGCACTGCAGGATTTTTAGCTGTATGGTATGGTTACTGTTCTTCTTGCTACCTGTTATTAATTTGTGATCAAAAACCATGTAACACAGCACACATACAAACCACCTGTGCTTTGGAAAAAAACCAAACACAATGACGAGGACTGCGCCAGAACTGCAGGTCATCACTGGCGTATTGAATTCCTGGACATAATTGTATGCTTATGAATATGGAAGTCCAAGTAAGGGCAAGACCTTCATAGCAGGGTGAGAAGTCAAAAGAGCCAGGATTTTTACATGGACATTTCCACATTGGATACCAAGATGGCTCAGTGCAATTACAGAAACCTCCTATGCCAATAATTTTTCCATATTCATCCTCACATCTAAGATCATCACCCTAAGGTTACAAGGCTATTGATTTGAGATCCATTTCTCTGAAAGACAGATGTTCCCCAGCACAGCAAAGGCTACAGACAATAGGCAAGAATACCCTTCATGCATCATAGATCACCTTGGCAAGTCTCAAGCTCTCCTCCAACAAGTTATCATTCTGCATATGTCTTCAGCATAGTCACCTTATTATGCGAGTCCTCAAGCAGCAGTTTCCTTAATTAGGCTCTCAAAGACCCTGAGCAGGGGAGACACTGTATTTTGCTCAATTGACTTACACAAGTCTTTCCCTCACCACAGCCATGGTTTTTCCCAGTTTCTACACAGAACACCCAATTGTTATTTAAACTCACCACTTCCTTTCCTAGCAACTTTGACAAGATCAGACTGCTTAGTCTTTCCTTGCTACATCCGTCCACGCCTGCACTTTTCTTGAACAACCTCAACTCCACCCATCCACTTCCAGGTCATACTTGTAAGACCTCTCTCTATTCGTGTTATTACTTCTCCAGTTAGGCCACATCTTAAATGTGGTACCCAGCCCGAGTGTGGGCTTCCAACAGAAACATTAACATCACTAAGAGTGAAAGTACTACTTCACAGTTACTTTGCAGAATTGACTTCTGTTTAAACCTCCCAGTAGTTGTTCACCTTTTCTACACTATAGTAACACCATTGACTCACATTCACCTTGCACCTCAAATATACAAACAGAATTTTAGACTGGGTTGGTGTGGGTTGATTTGATTAACTTTGTTACAAGGACTTCCTTTTGGGGAGCAGCTCTGGTTCAAAACAGAAAAGAGGAAAAGAGAGAATCTTCACTTTATAGGCTCAAGAT
>JAOXNH010000003.1:16776172-16791408 GCA_028566575.1 Bartramia longicauda | reverse complement strand
CAAGATACTTGTGAAAACATTCACTCATGGGAGTTTTTTGAACAAGTCTGCTGCACTTCAGGTTTGCCTGTCCCTAATTTGATCACAGAGTTTTGCATTTATCACTCATAAATAATAGTTCCACGTCCCTACCTTCAGACTGGATATTAAAGGAAATAGTGAGGTTTGCATCTGCCACCACACACATAGACAAGCCTGTCACCATCTCCCAATGTGCCCCAAGGCCACACAGAGGAAAAGGTCTTTTCCACCTTCTTCCTGTCTTAACTAGGAGCTGAACTGAAACCCTAGAGAGAAAACCCCCTAGCCTTAGAGGAACTGACAATACATGGCTGGATTACAAAGCTGCAGCTGTGCAGGAACAACATTCCCTCCTTCTGCATCTTTAATTTGTACTGGAGTTTGTTTTGCAGAACAAAGCAGAACATGAAGTAGCCTCTTGAAGCTTTCATATTGCAGTGAATTTCATGAAAACCTTCCTGATTTCTTTATAATGACCCTGCTTAATTCTTGACTGAATTTACTGTTGCCCTCTACTACTAGCAATTTGCCTCGACATAAACACTTTCATATATCACTGCAAAGCCATTAGATTATGAAAACAGAGGTCACTGCAAAGGGCATAATCAGCTCTTAGTCTTGGCTGTGAAAGCTCTGTCCTCCATTAGTGAGTGTTCAGGGAAAACTAACTTTCTTCTCTTTAGAAGTCATCTGCAAGCCTTTTTTCCTTAGAGGAAAGGCCAAATGTAAGATAGTACTGATGAAGTATGAAAGAAAATACGTACAGGACAAGCAATCGGTGTTTGTCAGGGATGTTTTCTGAACGGAGAGTGGGGATGAGAGATAGGCAGTTATTGTCATTAGCGAGCCACTCAGCATTCCCAGCTTGATCCTTAGCACTGAAGAATTCTTCTGAACCTTGAATGTATGAAGTCCAGATGCAAGCTATGATCTGGTGTTTATCAGATAAAGTCAGCCTAGGACTGAGGAACACACTGGAAGTCAAATTCTTCCCGCTTCTATACAGGTCTGATTTGTGCTTGTCGCAGGTTCATCTGTTCGTCATGTTAAAACTGATCCTTTGATAGGTCTTGAAAATACAGAGCTGTGTTCAATGCTTGTATTCTGCTATGGAACAGACGTATTTGATAATGGTGAAAAAGCATGTCAGCTGTTAGGAACGTTCAGAAGAGGAAGAAACAATGAATCAGACATTATTATTCCAACAGAAAAAGTAATGCTGAGATAACACCTTTAATACCATGGTCCTTTAATACCATGTCAGGAAAAGGCTATAAAACTAGGAAAGGTAAAAAGAAGAGTAAATGGGACAACTAAATCTGTGGAGTGACTTTGGTAATCCCAGCAGCAGCAACTCTTTTCCAGGGTGAGGACGCCTGGTTTGTTTAATTGTTCTTTAGACAATGTGTTCAGCTCTCCTCTGGTACTAGAACAGAAGATAGCAAATTAAGCTAGAAAATATTAGACTTAAAATAGATAAGTGATTTCAAGAAGTGCTTTCATACAATGCGTGGTGAAGCCATAGTAAGATGAAAAGTTTAAATAGATTCAAAAATTTATTAGGCACATCCATGAAAGAAAAATCCACCAAAGGCTTTTTAATACAAAGATACAATTTTTGGCTGCAAATGAACTAGCGGATTTTGGACAGTGAGAGTTTAAAATGCCAACTAATCACTGCAAGTGTTACAGCAGCAGAAAACAAACAAAAGAAAAAAGAAAACAAGCAGCCTGTAATTTTTATGGGCTTCTTTGTCACATCTATGCCTAAAATAAATCACCAGAATAAAGGTTTTATTTCCACATTAGTGCATACAGCAGTTTATTGAGTTTATGGCTGATGGTTAAGCTTTATGAATGCTCAGTATTTCAGTGCTACAAGGAAGGAAGTGCTGAGACCAGATGTTTGCAAAGTGTGATAATAGGATAATAAATTACTGCAAGGTAAAGACAAACTCTCAGTGCCATAGACTCATTGCTCTTATTTATGCAGTAAAAATATCTTAATACATTCAGTAATAAGTTGTCAGCAATGCCTGGCTGGTGCTGCAACGGGTAGAGATACAGCGCGCTTTGCCTGAGGACTGAGGGATGGTTTTCTCATTGTTCGAGTCAACTTGGTGGAGGTATTTCTCATATCTAATTCTTTCAGTTTTCCTTTGCTGACAGCCACAGCTGGAGTCTGATGATAAAGAAGGAAGTTTTGGAGATGGGAGAAGCTGAGAGAGGGCTGAAGGACTTTTGTTCCCTCTTGAAGGGCAAAGCAAAGTACTTCTCATGTCACCACAACTCAGGGCAAATGAAGGCTGGGGAAAAAGGGGTTTTAAAGACATAGGATGGATGGCTCCATTGGGAGCACAGGATCTGAGCTCCTTGAATTTAAGATTAGACCAAGAAAATAAATTTACAATAGGTATGTGCCCAATTTCTGCCTCTCTTTCTTTTTACCACCTGTTCCCAGTGTGTGCTTGGTCTACAGTATCAGAACTAGACAACCTGTTCCTGAGACAGACCTAGATTTCCCATCACACGCTCATCCTGAACTAACACCATGCTGCCTGCAGGCTTTCCTTAACAGCTACAGGAAAACACCATTCTACTTTTAAGACATTGATATAAGTCAGTAACACTTGTTGACCCTCTGTTCATCCAGGCATAGATTTGTACATTCATTGACTGGCTGGAAAAAGTAGGGAGTCCGAACTGCCTCTCTGATGTGAAGCACACCAGTTCTGACAGCCATCCTTCTGCATATTGGCTATTTCCCACCAGGTGAGAGGAGGAGTGCAAATTGTCCTGGCAGCAGGTGTGTTATGGTAGGTGCCACCTGGGCACATTCCTTAGCATGGCAGCTGCCAGCACTCAACACTGCTCAGATAGCTCTCTGCCTCACAGGGGTTTTCTGATTTCCTTGTTTCTTCCTAGGAGAATGTAAGTGAACCTGATGGAGCAGAAGGTGAAGAGAACATATCTCTGTGGGCACTGGTTTGGTTTGGAGCACAAAGTCTAACTTCAGCTCAACACTTTTCTGCAAAGACCTACGAATACTACCAAACTACAGCAAAGGCTGCAAGTGAGGGAAAAGGCTAATTAAACCTCCTTTTTCATTTAGAAGACAGATACTCCCTAGGAGACAATTATATTTAACAAGCATGGGAGAAAAAATACATTAGGAGCAATCAACACAGAAAAGGTCCTCCTCCTTTTACGCCTGGTTCATTACTTTCCTGTTCTTTCTTTAAAATCTGTTCTCTAGATCTATGAGACAAAATCTGACCAAGTTAGATGAGGTATCATACAGGAGAATAAAGCATGGCTCAAACCAGGACCAGGAAATAGCTAAGCAAGGCAAAGGGGAATCTTGCAGCTCCACAGCCAGCTACAAGCCAAGCAGCCACCAGGAAATAATAAATAGTCACTGTTGCCTGTTTTAAGTGATGTGATATTTCTCATGCTGAGGAGAGAGACTGGAAGCAGGCACTGCAAAGCCATTATTATCACATCCTTCATTTTTTAATGAAGTTCTTAAGTGAAGTGTTTGTTTTGTGGAAAAGGCACAAATTAATGATTTCCAACTTTTGCCCCTCTCCCTCCTGAAAGCCTTTCAAACTGACCATTTTCAATATAAATCCCTTTTAAACAAAGTGTCCAGAAGGGCTGTTCTTGTGAATAGAGCCCTGAGATATTAGGCCACAGTAACAACAAAGTCACAGCCCAAAGGGTATTAAAATCTTGAATGGAGCTTGATGTCCACCTCAGGCCAAAGTGCAGAGGCCGCAATAAATAATATTTAAATAATTCAGCTCTGGAATGAAGGTAGTCAGGGAGAGGGGTTTTCCAGAATTTCTTATTACCATCTTGTCACACAAGCAACTAAGGGACTTACCACTCCTCTTACAGGGATATGATAATTCACATGTGGGTGATTATTTTCTGTGCATCTTGCAAATATATTGAGGGGAGCCTAAATTTCCTCTTTAGTTGATACCTTTACTAAAGACAATTGGTCCATAAAGATAGGTTTTAAAATGTCTCAGTTTCTACAGTTTATTTTATTTTACCTTTTTGCGTGAGAAATTTTAAAGCCAAATGCCTGATTATAGTTCTCCGCTGGGAAAGTACTACAGCATTGGCAGACTCACTCCCAGTCACAACTATTGACCCAGCTTGAATGTCCCATACTGGGTACTTAACCCATAGATGTTTTTAATATATTAGAAAAAAGTTGGGCAATTTGCCATCTGCCTAAAGACGCTGCTCCAGTTCATCTGTTTGTTCATTATTAATTGGTATATAATACTCTCAGGCAGATTGCACATACATGCAAAGCAGAATGTAGCAAAGGAAGGAATTAAATGCAGTCCTCTTGGCTCTTGTTTGCTACTAAACTCTGATGACAGTTCTACTTCTCCAACACACCTCATTATTTAGCTTATACATTCAGGATTTCCACTGTAATCTTGTTGGGTTTTGGCACAGGTGTAGAAAAGGTTTGTGATCAAGCTGAGCAGTAAATAACTGAACTAGCAATCACAAGAACTGATGTCAACATTTCCATGGCTATTTCAGAGTGTCTGTGTTGAACGAAGGCGTGAGATCTCCATTCTTTTATTAGCACTCCTGAGGGAGATGGGATTGTTATTCATCTTCCTCTGATATGATTTGGTTTCAGAAACTCCATGGGAACCAGCCAGATTAGAATAATAAAATAATAGTAAATTGCTTGTGGCAGAAATTGTATATAAAGTCCCTCTCATACATTCAGTCTCTAGACAGCAACAAGAACACGATAACTGAATTAGACTTTTAACAAGATTTTGACGATTGATGAAGCAAATACAACATTCAAAACAAAAAGTTCCCTCCCCCTCTTAGTCATGTCTGAGCTGTCAGTAGAGAAATACTGTCCACCCCTATGAATTAGTCTATTTACCTATTGCCGTTCTCAGTGTTCCCTTTCGCCACAAAACTGGCCAACCCAGCTTATTTTGTTCTGGCATTATTAAAATTACTATTACAATTGCAAACGCTTCCAAGGGAGATAATATTAATAACAGTCTCTTCCATTAGATCCTGTCAGTTCCCAGGGTGATTAATATTCCTGTCTGCAAGAAGCATTATATCATTTAGAGAGAGCATACTGCTTGGCTCGTGGGCTATTCTTCATGGTCTGCGACGAGTGCATTGTGATCTGCCATTATTGCATTACTGTTTACACAGCTTGAGATGCCTCATAAAGCAGTTAGGAATGAGCCCAAATTCAGATAGATTCAGATCGGGGAAATGAGAAAACCTAACACAAAGATCTTCAGGCTGTTTGTCCCTCTTCATTCCCCACTGACTGTTGCTGTCATCCTTTCCCTACCTACCTAGGATGCAGCTGTGTTTCTGTATATATGGCTGGTGAACCCTTGCTTGCAAGGATGATCACAGGCAATGTGTTGGCTCCAAAGCACTATGGGTTCCTTACAATTGTATTCTACATAAATACTATACTGTGCCTGTGGGGAGCTGCTCCTCTATAAGAGATGAGTCACCTCAACTCCTTGGTAACAACTGTCTAGGAGGAATCAAAATCAGTTTTTATTTTCATGGAAATAGCCATAATCTGGATCTCCCCAGGAAGCCTGATGATCCACTCTCACTTGTATAATACAGACTTGAGTGGAGCAATCTTTATTTTGAACACAAGCTATTCATGGAATCTATCCCTGAACACTCAATGAAAGGCGTACTTTAATTTATACAGATCACACACAGTACGTGGGTTCAACAGCAAGTTGATAGGGCAGACCCAAGGGCAAATTTTTCTTCCACCAAGTCTGTTCTGCACCATCAATAATGGCCAATGGTATCTGATTGTCCAGTCTGGTCTAAAACAAATCTCCAGGAAGATTTTTCTTCTCAACATCAGAATCAGCTGATGCCTCCTATGCCTTTAGTGCATAGGTTGCAGAAATAAAGGGAAAAATGAAGCATTCAATTCAAGTTAAAAGAAGCACTTTGGGTGGATTCTGAGATGACATTTTCTCAGGGGGATTTCTGTCCTTGCCCAAAATAGTCATCTTTAGTTTAGCTTGGACTAAAGCAATCTTCTTCATAGCCTCTCACAGGTTTTTGGACAAGACACTAAACTGGAAAATGAATGTTTGCCCAACTGCACCAATGATCTCACAAAGTAATAAAGTTCTCAAATCCATTAATTGTATAAGTTTATTTAGCGCAACTGCACCAAGGTTAATATTTCATCAGAACTGGAGTGGAAAAAATTAAAAATCCAACCTTCTCCATTCATTGAAGACGACCAAGGTGACTCTTTACAAATTACAGCTTTCCACTACTGAGCCAGAAACACATGGTCAAACTTCCAGTCTGGAACATGTTTTTATAGCTTGACTGTAAACTCTTGGAAAACCAGGTTTTATAATACAAACACTGAAACAAGTCAGCACCATAAGGAAAACCAATTAAAATCAGGAAATATATGGCCAGCAGAGATGGTCTGGTTACTGGTACAAGGCATCCACTTTGTGGCATGCAAGGAGGACTGCAAGGACAGCACTGCAGGAAACAGAAGCAACAGAGAAATTGTGTTGAGAGACACAACAGAGAATAGCTGGGCTGGACTTGGAAGCACTCCAGAACATGAGGGCTAGGTTGGTGAGGGACACAATAGCTGGAAGACACTAGACCCATCTTCAAGTGCCTTACAGGAGATATGGGCTAAAATAGCTCCTAGACTAAGTTGTTCAGTGTGTTGTACCTCTGTACAGCTTATTCCACAGACTTATGCAGACATAAAGACAACTTCCCATTAAAGAGACTACAGCTAGCCCTGGGCACGGAAATGCAGAGCCAGCAAGGTTCGCATCCCCTTTAATCTCTTATGAGGGGTTAACTAGAATCCAGTCCTTGCTGTTTGGACAAGTTGAGTCTTTTTACAGAAAGTACACTTAAGGGCTGGGATTTTTTTGACACGAATAGTTTGGATATTTCCCCAATAAATCATCTTGCTTGCATTCCTCAGCTCAGCCTGCTGATCAGGTCACAACCTGAACATCCGAGTCAAGCTGGAATCACATCCAGGCTGAAAAGTCTTTTCTTCCAAACCAGTCATCCACCTGCACAAAGCTGCAGGAATCAAATACATCTCTGCCTTCAATCCCACAAAAAGCCTCACTCAAAAGATTGCTCATTAACTGCATTTTTCAGGCCCCTAAAGCAATGCACAGCAACCACTGTCTTAAAAATATATATTCTCTAGTTTTAAAAGCTGTTTTTTACATTGATCCTTCATGATGAAAGATATACGTCCTCTGAATTCACATCAACAATAGAAGTGTATTTTTGCGTATTAAAAACCCTCCCGCTCCGGCATGTATTCAGGTAGGCACAAGCATTTCTGATACCCAGCAGACATCAAAGCCTAGAAGGCATTTCAGGTCACACACATTTGTCTCAATAACTGTTATTTTCTGAGTTGACTTCTACAGACAGGAAGAGGAAAACAAAACCAGTATCATTTAGCTGCTGACTTCCAGTAAATAATGGACAGTGCTACAGAAGTTCTGCAGGAGTTGGTGCAACTGCTCTGCCACCCTTCCCCATTTATCTACCCACACTGATATATACAGATCACAAACTTACTGAGGGCTCTGACAGTCTTGGGAACAGCTGTAATTTGCAGGCACAAATGTATTTCTGTGTCTGCATTGTAGATATTGCATAGCTCAGACATTTCAGGACAGTGCATACCCAAGCCAGGATGCTGGATAGAATGTGGACAGCGTTTACGGACAGCAGTGCTGAGATGAACTGCAGCGAGTGCTTGTGCTCCACTGCAAGGACCAAGTAGCAAGGCTGGCCGATTGGTGTCCAACATCTCATCCTTGTAATTATCTTTGGTGCTGGGTTTTGGGTCCTTACCTGGCTGAACTCTACGCTTTTCAACTTGCCTCATCATCTGCTCCAGGCAAAACAAGGGCATGTGGAAAGACTCCTGTTTTATCCCCTCACCAGGTTTTTCCTTCGCAGAGGCACACAGACATGTGGATATCAGCTAGTCTTACCCTGCATATGAGGTGCTCCTTGGGAAGCCAAATCAGCTAAGATAGCTCAGCTGGGGAATTTCACCTGAGCCATATGAGAATCACCCTGTTATAGGAGACTTCTCCTTAATAGGGCTGAAACGAGCTAAATGCAATCATTGAAATTGGATTCAAGAGCTCCTCCGTGCCACGCCTGGTCTCAGGGGAAGAAGAAGGTTTGAGGTTCTCTACAGGCACTGTGCCTAAGCTCATCTTTCTATCCATGGCTACTTGAGGCTGACTATGCTCCTTCTCCAGTCTCTGCTAGCTGTACTTGTAAGGTACGGATCTTTACCTCATGCCCTAGTTCCTCATCTGAGGTGAAATCAAAACCTTCAAGTCTCAATTTCCACAAACCTAGCAACTCCATAGTCCATTTTTTTTCATATATTGGGAGTAGCTAAAAAGAGATGTAAAAACATAGTGGTATTGACTTAATAAATCTTAACGAGTCATTAACTTAATATATACAATCAATGTGTTTTGTTATGCTTTATACAAGCCTGTCACGAGTATAAAGAAAAATTCATGCAGCTTTGTTTATACAGAAATCTGTATCTCTGACAGCATACTCCACAGAGGTGTGCTGCTTCTCATGACAGAGGCATGAAAGATACATGGGAATACATCTCCCTGAAGATCACCACAAGCAAACCATGCCCGTGCATGCAGGCAGGAACAAGAGTCACGCTGTGGAAGCAACAATATCTCAGTGTGGTATTATGTCAAGGTGACTTTTAAGTTCCCATTCAGTTTTTAAACCCACTAGTTGTCACCTAGTAGTGCTCCAGTCTCCAGACAGAGCAAATAGGTGTTCCCTTTCACCCCTGAAGAAAATGCAAACTGGAAAATGAGGGAGACGTGTCCTTTCTGAGGATAAGGCAAAGAATTTGATGAACTAGTGAATGTAGAAGACTCTTACTGAATTTAATTCACACGTCCTTGGATATCAGTAATAGTTAGGACAAGTATGACATAAAGATTTTGCTTTCACTACAAAAGGTATATTGAAATTTTTATCTTTGCCATGGGTCTTATAGTATCCCTAAGTCTTGCACTGGAGCTCTTCTCCACCGTAAGACATTTCAGAGCTGCCAGCAGTAAATGTCAGACACTTAACAGTGCTTATGTTAGCGCTGCAAGGTGATACCATTCAGAAAAACTAGAGAAAAAGCCTGTAAATTTTTCGCCCTGCTGCTTATGCAGCATGGATATGTTTAGCTTCAGTGAGGAGCAAGGGCTTCACTGACTTCAGCAGAACTGCTGCCACTTACATTGAGAGACATTTCTCTCCATTAGTTGTACATAAATTACGTGTTTGAAATGGATGAGCTCTAATTATGGGCTTATCTGTGACCTTCCATCTAACATGTATTTAAATACTGTACATCTCTTGGTAGTGCACCTGCACGAGGGTTCATGATGTTGAGTCCCTGTTCTCTCTTGTCCCTAAGGCACACTAATGCTTTCAGGTTGGTGTCCAGCAGAAAGGCACATGGTTTGCCCTGCACCACTGCCTTCGTAATGCCACAACTCTGCAATTGCTAAAATAATTTAATAATAAATGTCCGTGAAATAACTTTGTTTAACAACCACATTTCACCAGCATAGAACTGCTAAAAGCACATGTCATACATCTAGTTAAAGGGAAGGCTGTCAAAGAAGTTCCCTGTTTATTCTTAGTGCTGGGTTACTCTTTGTTAACTGTGCTCTCGGCTTCCTGAAGACCTTAATATCCTCTGTTGAGTCATGATTATGAAGGTAACTTGGGAGAAATCAACATCTGGCTGAAACAGAGAAAAGGCAGAGAATATAACCGTGATCTCATTTGTTTCCAACCAGCAGTAGCCATCAAATCATCAACTGCTCATTTGCATCCCTTCAGATGGTACTCAAGACAACAAAGTCTTGGTAGAAGAAAGCTAAAAGAGTCCATAAAAGGGTAAGGCTAAACAAAGTGAGCATTAACAACCACAGGATGGCTGTTTGTACACTAGGGTGATAGACTTGCCTGGAAATCTGAGCAATTAGAAAGGCTCCTGCACTCAAAGGTTGTCACTGACAAGTCTCTGCTAAGCCACTCACCAGGAAGCAGGGAACTCTTGGTGTGTACTAAGCAGTGTTTGGGAGCTCTGATTATCACTCCTGTGAACATTGGCAGCTGTTACAGGTTCCAATGGGTGAGCTGCTTTTGTGATCAATTGGTGCTTTAAGGAATAAAAGTGTGCTGGTGACAGTATCTCCAAGGGAAATGAAAGCACAATGAATTCAAGAACCATACATCTCCAAGGCTGTCCCTTGCTCCAAACACAGAGACCTGCTCTCAGCTCATACAGGACACCCAAATACTTTGGGCAAAGTCTGGCAAACAGCTCACCTTTCCTGAAGTGCTTTTGCATTTGCAGCTGCTTTGTTGAAAGGTGCAATGTTAAAAAGTCAGGATGCTTTAGACCTGTTTCTGGTGTTTGGCTGTCGTGGTTCAGCCTCAGCCGGCAACAAAGAACCAGGCAGCCGCTCGCTCACCCCCCGTAGCCGTAGGGAGAATGGGCAGAAAAAGGCAAAACTTGTGGGTTGAGACAAGGGCAGTTTAACAGAAGAGCAAAGGGAACAGGAAAACAACAACACTGATAGAGGAATGTACAGACACAGTTACGGTACCACTGCTCACCCTCTGCACCAGGACGCCCCAGCCCACTGCCAGAGGTGACTGACTGTCCCCCATTCCCAGCCAGCTCCTGGCTACATGGTGGGATACCTGTGTCCCTTCGGTGGCCTGGACATGACTCACACCCTGTGGGATACCTGTATCCCCGCCACAGCCTGGGAAAAATTAACCCCATCCCCTCCAGAACCAGGACATCTGCCAAAGCAAATGCACTCGGGTATTTTGCAGCCTAGCCCTTTCAAACATAGATAAATACTGGTATTTAGATATATTCTGTCCAAAGTGCTCACACAGCAATCATCCCCAAAGATCCCAGTGCTTCAGAGAAATAATGAAAAACTTGTCAAAGCCTTTTGTAATATACTTTTCTTTTTTTTTTTCTCTCTGTTTTTGCTTCTGTAGCTGGGAACAAGTGCAGGGAGAGCCGGGTCATAACTCATGATTGAAAATGAAGACAGAGAAAAATTAGGCTGAAGATGATGATGATAATTTCATCATCTTCCTTATTTTTGAATAAAATACCATGTCTGGTATATTAGTTATAATAACCCATTGGATTTCTCCTTAAAATGCTGCTCATCCTATAATTGTAATTATGTTCTTCCCTTGTTGGCTTTCAGAGGTCAATAAATACAAGCAGTACAGCAGCTGCTTGGTCCAGGGCTTGATTTAATTAGCTCCACAGAGCCAGCTTGTGAGAGTGGAAATGGAGCAAAATCCTGTTGAGGTCCTAGTTTGAATAAATTGCTCCAGTCTTGAAAGATGAAAATGACAAAGAATTCCCTGCTGTAGCATGGAATATATAGACTTTGCTGGTGTATGGAGGCAAGTGCTGATTGCTGAAGAAGCAGCTATTCTGATCAGTGACAACAACTTACATCAGTCCTCATTTGGCAAGGCATTGGTAACTGCCAACAGAGATTTGCTATTCCAGGCAATGTTATCAACTCCCAAATTGTGGCTATCAAGGAAGGCAGCTTTATGGGTCCCTGGTTGCTTCGCCACAAAATTTTACACAAGGTTTCCAAAGGGTCCTCAAAAGATAACAGGGTTCAGCAAACTCAGCTTTGAGATGCAGTTACTAGCTTTTTGTAGTGTCCTATTGGACTCATGAATCCCACAATCAAATTTCAGGACCAAAATACGCTAGACTGTTAACCTTAAGGATGTTTCATGATACTTCAGTGCAACAGCTCAGTATGGAAAGTCATTTCAGTTTAATGGGAAGCAATTATACAAGAGAAAAATTAATTTCCACAGGCCCCTTTTCTTCCCTGTTTGGTGGAAAAACTCAAACCTTCATTTTCAGGCCATCCTCCAAACCTTCCAGTCTTCTCAGGAAGGATAACTTATGTGGTGAAGAAATCCCCTTCTCACCAAGCCCTCAAACAGCACTCAGAGAAGAGAGAAGAAGGAAGAAATTAATATCAAATGGCAAAAATGAGGCTGTATGACAAACTAGCGAGATACTTGGGCAGAAGAAGAGATGTTTTGGTGGTCCAGAGAGGTCTTAGGAAAGAGGACTGAATAGATTTGATACAATGAGGGGAAAATAGTGTTGTGTCACAGGGGAAGAAGAGAACCATCACTGCTTGCAGAGGTGGATGGGAGGTTTGTTTAGCTTCATGGTACAAACCCTGGAAAAAACTATATTTTGCTATTTTCTGGGCTCACATCTCATCTAAACGAAATAAAAAACGTTCCACTGCTCAGTCCATGCAGAGGATTTGATATGCCATGTTTATATTGGTAGCATCTCCTTTTCATTTCATACTCTATAGATGAACCTACTGTGTTTACAGAGAGAAAACTGTACTGTACTAATGAATTTTTAGTACAGCATGACAGCTTTGGAGAACAAACTGAAATAAACTGGTTGTCTCTATGCCCTGCACATCTTCATCTAGTGGAATATTGTCCCTGTTTTATGATATTGAGCACCTGGTTTCAGAACTGGGCTCACATCCAAGAGTTGCAAATTACTCTTCACAAATAAACCGGACTGTGCAAGAATTATTCTTGGTCAAGATTAGAAGCACAAAATTGGATCTAGATTTTTTAAATGCCTTTGACTGGGAGTCTCAGTTCAGACTTTGGGTTCAGCTCTTTCTGGAGAGATGATCAAGCTGTGAAATGCAAACCTTTTTACTTTCATTTTTGTTAAAAGACGTGATTTTTTGTCAAGAAAAGGAGGCATCAGTGTTAGGACAAACAGAATCACAGATATAACCTTCACAGTTCTTCTTAGGTTGATAAAGGACTTTCCATCAAAGCAAGATTTCTGCATAGGAAAAATTGTACATGGTGTATGTGAGTGGGGAACGTTTTCTAGGAAGAAAACTTTTTCAAATGTTTCTGAGGTAATTTTTCCTGTTTCCCGATCATCTGGCTCTAATATGCCCATATTAATCTCCCTCCCAACAAAAGGGCAAAAATTTCTGGTCTGCTTATGCAAATATATACACATATAAATGTGTGGGAAGAGGACCCTACTATCCAGAGCCTGATTGAAAAAATAGCTCTGTCAAAGAAAAGAGAGAATAAAGCATGAAATGAGAGAAAAGAGAAAGAAAATAGGAGGAAATTAAGGAAATACTAAACGAATTTTGTATCCCTGAATTTTGTTAAAACCAAAGAGATAGGAAGAGAGAGTTTCATCCTTATGGGCATATTTTACTGTAGGAAGTGTTTTAATTGCTTCATTTTAAATTGAGGTGAATAATCACTAACACAGTTTTCATTGGATATTGCATTAGCACAAAATTGTCCCAAATCAGAGATGGGGCAGTCCCACGATATTGCACACAAACATGGCAGAGACGATCCTTACCTCAAAAGGGCCCGAGTACAATAAAGGAAACAAGAAGCCAGTGCAGGGAACTTTCTTATTCAACTGCACAGTCCCCACAGGACACTGTCAGGCCATACTGAACAGAGATTTGATGGTGTTTGAAGGCATGTAGCATTTTCACATCTTTTTAAAGTGAAAAATTAAAACTTGGCATAGAAAGCAGATACTTTCACAGGAACACATCTTTTGCTGAAAATCCAATTTTTTTTCCAGCAGAAAGCTTTCTCAGTCAGTGTATTCCACCCTGGACTCCATGTGGTGGCTTGTGAGGCCACAGAAAGAATGGTCCGTGGTCAGCTCTCCGTGGAGTCATAATACACAGAAAGACTACTTGTTGGAGTCATTTGCATATGGAAAAGAGGATCCAAAAGAGTTGGGAAATCATGGGTCTAGGCGAAGCATTTCTAAAACACTAAGATGTAGAGGGCCAATGATTTGGCAGTTACTATAATGCTCCATGAAGTAGCAGTTTCACCATTTGGGAGAATTTCCTGTTCCATCTGCAGTTTTTCATAAGACTACTGACACCAGAAGCCAAGAGAGACTTAATTGCTTTTGTCTCTAGATTTAACCTAGAGAGGTTAAATCTAACCTTAGCATGTCCTAAGACATGCTTCTCTCATGGTGCTGAAGAAGAAAAATGCATACTGCAAAATCTCCAATAGAAATTGCTAATAGTAAGTGCTGAGCTGGATGAGATGACCATTCAGAGACGGAACCCCATCTGAAACTATGAGAAGTCAGAATGGTGCTTGCATCTTATCAAGCTTGTTCTGAAAAGTCTCAGAAGAGCTGGAAAAATATGAAGGCTTTCTTTTATCCTACGGCTTGTCTAAATGACCTCATTATGTAAAACAAACCCTGTTCCAGCCAGCTGTTGTCATTTCATCCCCATTCCCTATGCTTATCTCCTTTGAAGTTGAGCAGAATGTGGAGATTTCCAGAGACAAATGTTAGCTCCTCGTGCTCTCCCTTAGCTAAGCAGTGTGAAGGAACAGCCTTCCTCCTCTACATCACCCTAACCATGAGCCACGGAGTCACCCAAGAAATGCTTGTAATAGAGCAGTTGGAAAGGTGCTGAGAGACCCAAATGCTGTTGCTGTGAAAAGCACATTTCAGTCCTTCGCATCTGGATTTCACAGTCCATAGGGTCACCTCACGTGCGGGCAGAGCACTGAGGGCACTTAGGAAGCTCACTGCTATCTTTTAAAGGTCACACTGCATGCATCATGTCAGAATCAAAATAGAAAATACAACTGGAGAGCAGAGCTATAGCAAATGAGGAAGAGTAATTACACCTTCTATATTTACCTTGTCTTTTCAAGGTGTTAAGCTGGAAAGACAGTTTTGAAGCTAAGCTGTAAAAATTAATATCTCATTTGTGTGCTTTTTTAGATTGTGTTTCACAAAAACATATAAGTCACATTCCTACATAGCATGCCAAAAAAAACCCCAAAACAGAGAAATATTTGTTTCAGGAAAACAATTATTTTCCTTATCATTTTCAAAGTTTTTTTAGGTTAGCGTATGCATGTTATTTTCTTTAATTCTTCTTAAAAAACAATTACCAGTGTGTGCATATTTATATTTATATACAGTAAACACGTGGATG
>JAOXNH010000003.1:16743030-16753707 GCA_028566575.1 Bartramia longicauda | reverse complement strand
TTTTTTAAGGAGCCTTGTGAAAGGCAAGATCAAGACACAGAACAGTTAGGAAAACACTATGGAAGGAATCAGTACTGACCAGTAGCTGGCACAAGTGGGTAAGAGAAGGACATCACAATGCTTGTTATTGCCATACTATAAACAAGAGTCCATTACCATAAATTCTGTTCCACTAGCAATGTTACTGAAGGTAGCAGAAGGAAAAACTCAAGATCACTTGATTCCTTTTGCTGTAGAAAAATATCACTGGAGGGGAGAGCAACTGGTCCGTTGCTGATTTCTGGTGGAAAAGGTGTAAGAACTTGGTTTTAGCTAATAAAAAATTCATGCATTTTACTACCAGAAAGTTAGTTTAGGATGTTCCGTTGTTGCAATAACTGATTTAAAAATGCAGATCTGGCTGGGGAGCCAGGCTTACAAGATACTCAACTGACTCCTATTCTCTCCCTGTTTCTAACAGGCAACATTTTTCAGTGGCTGCAGACTTGCTGCTGCTGCAACAGAAGCAATGGTGCTTCAGCAATGGTGAAGCGTTTGGTAATAATGTTTCTGAAATAATCTGGAGGGAAAGATTAGTTACCCAATCTGTGATTTCAGTAATTAGACAAATGCCCTGCAGCTGGAAGCAGCAGTGGATACTGTGAAAGAAGAGTGCACGCTGCAGTACTGGAGACTGGTGAATATGCACTTCTCTCTCCCTCCTTTTCTACAAGTTGTTTTAAGCCTCCCACACATGAAGCTGGATCAGATAAAACCCCAGAAACAGAATAATTCTTAATCAGTATATGCGATAAGGCACCTGATTAGAACAGACTTTTCACTCCTGGGCTGAGCCAAGATCACTTACTCAGTTTTTAAGTCAGATGAAATCTTTCTGGTGTCTCATAATTCTAGAAAGATTGTTTTCTGACTACGTCAGAATGCCAAATTGTCAGCATCTTTCTAAATACTGGAAGAAATTTCAGCAAGGTTAAGAAGATCAGAAGAAACAGCCTCTTATACATTACAGAGTCTAACCAAACAAATATGCCAGTATTAGTTCAATACAAATTACTCCAGTTGGATTAAGATAACAATAAGAAGAGTACCATGACACCAAATATCAGAACGATCAGAGAATCATTTTTAAGCAGTTTTCATTCAGTATTACTTTGTTCTCAGTACGGTGCACAGCTGAATTTTAACTGTCTTCACTTCCAGGTGTCAAAAGTCTGCATTCCAAAATACTCAAAATATAAAGCACAGTAGCTACACTTCCTGAAACTTATGCCATGATTTAGGATAGGATTTCACATAGGAACTGTATCCCAAATGGTGTCTCTTGAGATGCTGTTCCCTTATTTCCTGTGTATAGGGCTTGAAGATTGTGCATAAAGAATTGTTCCTGTCTCCCTCACAGTGAAATCGCCTGTTCTGTGCTTTTCCTTTTAATAGAGAGCTAAAAATGTGTTAATTAAAATTATTAAAAGAGATTTCTGATTGATTAACTGTGTAATTACCTATTGATGGCTAGGAAACATTAGTAAGAGTAAAACCCTTCTCTTTACTTACTACCATCTGCAATCATTTGGTGCGCTGGCTTCTTCACACCACATATTTCATCTCATCTAAAATCTCATGAGGGAGAATCCCTATTGTTGTCTATTTATGCAGCCTTTCAGCATTTCATTTAGTTATTTAAAGAATATTAATTTCAGGACTAAGGCAGCTGGAAATGGCTGTGGCATGTGAACTGTACTGTGAGTAAAATGGCCATATATGACTTAATTCATCTAGCTTCAACCTAGCTTATTGTCAATCTGCTTCAATTCCCCTACATGTGTGTCAGCACTTCCACAGGAAATAGTTTAGAGACTCTGGCTGGCCTTATTTTGCAAGATAATTCACTTTTCTAAAGTGTATTTTGACTTTTAGAGAAGATTATACCTGCAAGGGGTCCTGGCATTTGGAGGATCTTTTGACTAAAGAAAGGACTGAAGAAGCTGTACACTGAAAACCCAACTTAAGTTTATACCAGTAATTCTTCATGTTTTGAGTTGAAGTATTTCATTTAGTGCAGTATAGCTTAGCTGCATAGTGAATGTAAAGTATTACCCAAGCTTTTAGCAAAGCATCTTATCCCTCATGATTATGTTGTTGACATGTTGTATGACAAACAAAATGTAACTCCATATTCTGTTACCATGGTAATGGCAGATGGCATGACTGTGTCTGGGCATCAAGTGTTCACTTCAGCTTCACTACGTTGGGTTAAACCTTGGTCTGTTGGCAGAACTAATTTTGTTCAGTGCTGAAATTCTGCAAACTACATATTGAAATGAAAATCATTGCTACAAAGTGTTTGTACTGTGTTATAAGAACAGCTACTGTGGCTGAAAGGCATTTCTTTCATTGCAGTTAAACACTTCATCATCATTGAATCAAAGTGCTCACAGTCTCCGGGCAAACAGATTTCTGGGGCAGAATCAAAAGGTCTCTAATGTCATTAGTACTTCTGAGTGTGGGAGGTGGAACCTGTCCGTGGGTGTCTGTAGGACATACCCGTGACTCTGAGCCATACGTCTGTCTTTCCCCAGGTGTGCAAGGGCTGCATGTGTTTCAGTTCAGTTCAGTTTTGACCTCAAACCGTGTTCCCTGGAGTAGCTCCAGTGCCACGTGGAAGCACAGTGCATGTGTTTTGCTCCTTCAGTTCTCTTGTCAGAGCTGAGCCTTTTATTGGCCGGGCTCCTTCTGCATTAGGAGTCACTGGTATAAGGTAAAGTCTACTGTAGGATATATTCTGCAGGCTTTAATAAGAAACTAAGATGACTAACATGGCTTTTCTCTCTTTTCTCCAGAAATCACAAAGCCACCACTAGCACCAAAACCAAAGATTATTGGTCATCTTTCTCCAGTAGCTGTCTCCAAATTTTCTCCTTCACTGCCAAGGGCTGATATTCTTCATAACACGAACTCTATGTCTAGGGGTCCCAAACCACCTATTGCTCCCAAGCCAAAATTCTCAGCTGACACTGAGGGCAAGTCCAGTGTTTATACCAACAATAACTTAAATAAGTGCTCAAATGGGAAACTGGTATGTCTTGACGGAGAGCTGTATGAAGGAAACCAATGCAGTGCTGATTGCCCAGAACCTGAGGCAGATAATGAATACATTGTAGTTCCTGAAGCTCAGCTGACCAGCAAAGACTGTAATGACTTGGAACATGAGCATGATCAGAACCTAGATTCCTCTGTGGAAAATGAAGTCTCAGAAACTCCAGAAGAGGTAGAGGAGGAAGAGGATAACATTACTAATGATGAGGATACCGGCAATCGAGAAGTCACTGAAGATGAGCACCATAACTCTTCAGATATTGTTGAACCAATGGAACCAGACTCGAAAGAGTCAATCAGAGACTGTGACCAGCACTCTGAAGCACTTTGTGAGGAGTTCTCAGATGCCCCTGATAGGGATAATGATGCTTCCAAGAATATAGATGAAGTTGAGGATGTCGTAAGTGACTTCAGTGAAACCAAACACAAGGAGGAAACTTCTAACAGCCTGGAACTGGTTGAGGACAAGAGTGATTGTAAGACAGACAGCGATAACAATTTGAATACTGATGAGGAACTAGTCGGTGATATCTGTAAAGATACCATTGTAATGCCACTACCTGGAGATGAATCAATCCCAGGTAGTGAGAAGGCAGGGCAGGAGGAGGAGGAACTGCCCGAGATGTTAGAAACGGGAGATGGGTGTCTAGCACATGATGGTGACCACAGTGTGCATGCAGAGCTTGATTTGAACATGGAAGGGGAGTTAGAAAATAATGACTGTGCAAGCCCTGACATGCTGCCCGATGAGGCCAGTGAAGAAACAGCTCCTGGCTTAGAACTGTGTGAAGATGAACCCAATGCTGAAAATGGTTTAGGAGAGTCCATCCATCAAGCAGCAGCTGAAGAAGAGGAAGCCAACCCAGATAAGCATAGTAATACAAACACAGGAAATGCCAGTGATGGCTTTGAGATCACTGAGAGAAGAGGTGAGGAGAAGGCATCAGAGATAGCCTATGAAACAAGCAAAGAGTCTGGGAAAGGGGAGGAAGAAACTGTGAACACAGAGAATATGGATGATGGCTGTCAAATTGCTCCTTGTGAGAAAGAATGTGGTGAGGAAATACCCATGGAACATTCAGATGAGAATCTTCAAACAGAAGGGACTTCTCTGAATGAAGATTGTGTCATTTCTGATAGTCTACCTAGTAGTCCAGGGATGGAGCCAGAGCTGGAAGATGTGACTGTTGAAGAGCGTAGGGAAAGCACTGGGGAAACCTCTAAGTCAGATGAGCTGCAGCTTGAAGGCAATGAGGTGGAAGCAAACAGCTTCAGCAGAAGTGTCCCAAGTCAACAGATCCCACTTGAGGAAGAGTTAGAAGCACATAAGCATGGCAAAATGAATGTAGAATGTGGGATCAAAGATGTCTTGCATGAAAATCTATCAGTCCCTGAAGTGGTCATTGTGCCTGAAGAATCAGAGGAAAGAGAAACAAGCAGTGATTCCCTAGATGACCCATACGTGCTTCCTGCAGAAAATGAAATTGCTCATGATGGGCAGACTGATTTAGGAGCTGATCACAGTAGAAGGGATGAATTAGCCATGGATGGTGAAAACAACTTGCTGCCCATTGATCGTAAAAGCATTGTCACCAGAACACGGTCACTCTCTGGGAAAATGCCAGGCTGTGTCCCAGAAACAGTTCCAGAAGAAACTGGACCTGAAACTGATACACTATCTTCCCGCAATGGCTCTGGGACAGAAGAGTTAAGCAAAAATTTATTTTCAGTGGAAGGAAAACCAGTGGAAGCCAACAGGACATTACCAACCAAGTCAAGATGTTTCATTTTATATCCTCGATCTTACTCTGTTGAAGGGAGAGAGATGCCTGTCTCTGTTTACAGAGAAAGTGATGGCTGCATATTGGATGATGGTAGAATAAGAAGGACAGAAGACAATTTGTCTTTGCCCTGTGTCAATGGTTCCTCAGGTAGCTTTTCCCAGAGAAATCATCTTTCATCATGTGGCATATCTACACCATCCTCAGTTGTTGATATACCACCTCCTTTTGAACTTGCCTACATCACCAAAAAACCAATCACTAAAAGTTCCCCTTCACTTTTGATAGAGAATGACTCACCTGATAAGTATTCCAAGAAAAAGAAATCTTCCTTTAAGAGGTTCCTCACTCTAAAATTCAAGAAGAAAACCGAAAGCAAAGTCCATGTAGATGTTAATGTTTCCTCTTCAAGGTCCTCATCAGAGTCTAGCTATCATGGGCCCCCGAGGCTGATGGAGCTGGACAGGAGGAGCCTAAGTAGCTCACCTCAACTAAAATCACACGTGGGGAAGCTCCGTGCGTCTGAGTCTCCCTCAGCTGTTCTTTTCTATAAGGATGGTAAAAGAAAAGGAACACCCAAGTCCTTCAGCAGGAGTGTGTCAAGAGTGGAATCCTTCGAGGACCGCTCCAGACCTCCTTTCATGCCACTCCCATTAACAAAACCCAGGTCCATTTCTTTTCCCAACGCCGACACGTCTGACTATGAGAACATTCCTGCTATGAGCTCTGACTATGAAAACATACAAATTCCTCCTCGAAGATCTACCAGAGCAGGAACTTTTACTGAGTTTTTTGAAGATCCCAGCAGGGCATTATCTGCTGCTAACGAGAATGACGGCTATGTGGATATGAGCAGCTTCACTGGCTTTGAGAACAAGCAGCAAACCACAGACCAGGAAACAGAAAGGTACTGTAATAAATTATTGTATAAGACCTGCTAGCCTTGGCCAAACAGGCAAGGCCTCCCTTGCTAGGTACTGTAGGCAGATCCTCCATGTTCCTTGGCTTATACCCCCTCAGGAAATGCTTACAAGAAAGTTTGGAAGAATACAAGATAAGCCTTTATCAGTGAAAAAAACAAGACACCAAATTAACTCTTTACCTTGTAAATCTATACTAGCAAGTCTAGTGAATCTGGATCCTATGGTATACAGATACAAACCAGAGAAATTTAAAAATATTTGATTTCTCCAATTTTGTGGCTTGGAGGGTGGGAAGATCTTGCTTTGTTCTTCAGTAAGAGAGGTTTCTGACTTCTTGACTGAATGAAAAGAGCCTATTTTCTGGAAGGGGTACTGCTTCATTATTTCATTGCTGTCAATTTCTCAAAGCAACTATATATATATATATATAATTTATCTTTCAAAGTACGTCAGTTAAGTATAGACCAGAAAATCCCAAATCATGAAATAATCAGACTAGACAATTAATTTTAAAAGTTGCTGTAAAGCCTATCATTATGGGGTTTTGACAGAGCTGCTGATTTATAAATTAATTAAGTAGCTCTGAAATCATAGGCATTGCTAACATTAATAAAAATCTTTTATCCCATTCCATTAGATTATTTGCAAACAAGAAAATGTCCTTTTCATAGTTACATAGGAGCAATGCACTCAAGACCTTTGAATCTGAATCTGTTGTCAGATTATAGCATTCAATCAGTGGAGTGCAGAGATGTAAATAAGAAGAGCGTTAAACAGGTAATGAGAAAGCAGGGTGCAAAGCAAATGAATGAAAAGGAATATCTTTAATACAGTTGCATTTTGTTAGAGCTGTGTGAAAATGATAAACATCTTAAAAGCATGTCCGTTTCATCCATCATTCTCCTCCTAAAGATTTAATACTCCTGTTTCTTTGCAACATTTATTTTTCTGGTCCTCTCCCCTGTCATTATGAGTGGAACAAACCATGAGCTTTTCACACATCCCTCTTGATACTCAGACTTGGAAAGTGAAAGAACTTTTCTTTAACACCTCTGAATGAGTCTTGCAAACTGTTTCTAAGACAAGAATGATGTACAGTGCTTTGCCTTTCTGAGAGGGGCAGGAACTGGCAGAGGTGGGTGTGACATGGGGAAAGAGATTGCATCAATGCTGAGGCTGTGGATCCCAGCGGGCCCGGAGCTGCAGGGTCTGGGACAGGGGCTGTGGTTTGGCTCTTTGGAGACATTGGCTGCTCTCAGTGCTGGGAGTCCCAGTGGTGCGGAGGCTGGGAGGTGGTGGAGACAGCATGGCTTCATGGCGCACACGGCCGCGTCCCTGGGCAGGGCTCAGCCAGAGCCGCGTTAGCCTGACCCGATGGCCCGTTACTCACGCCGCTGTCAGCCATTTGCGTTGTGCCTGGCACACTGACGCTCACTTTTGGAAAAGCTGGCCAGTTCTTTGTGTCCATGAAACGCCGCCCATTTTAGGTAGCTCTTGAAGAACCGAGTTAAAAATATTAAGACGACGTCAATTGCTGTGACTTGGGCCCATTTATGAACTTCCTGTGGAAGCCTGTTGTTTCAAGGGGAGAGCCAATCCAAACTGGTTCAGGAAGTCTCAAGGTCAAGGCGTGAACATAATTTTTCAGTCTGCTGCTTGTTGTGCATGCAGTTTTTGCTCTTGGGGGAGAAATGAAGGCTGGGATCCTGAACAAGCCCTTTATCAAGATAACCGGGGTGGAGGGGAAGAGCATCAGGCAGACAGCAACGTACACACATTGCTGCTGAGATAGCTATTATTTGCTATATTTGTCAGGATGTTTTGGACAAAGACATGCCTCAAAAGCTTCGATGAAATGTAAATGGGTAATACACATATAGTAGCATAATATACTTGGAGAAACAGTGTATGGTCTAATTGTAACGCAAAGCAAATTGTACAAGTGCATGTACATGAACCTATTTACCCATGCATACACGATGTATGGACATGGATGTTTTATTTCCTGCTAAAGCAGTTCTGCCTAAAATATCTCTCAATGGATTTAAGCTTTCTAATATGAATGCCTATCAAACACAGCTCTACCACAACTGCGCAGGGATAAAAATGATTCTGAACTCCAGCCTGCTTGTATCCTGAGGCTGATTTCAATCATTTGAGAGTACAAGTGTGTTGGATTAAACACTTGCAAAACGTGAGACTTGAGCCCATGAGCTTCCCTTTGGTGCATTCACCTGCAGAGCACTGGTATTTAGCATCTGCTGATACCTTATGGAATTGCTACATTTTTGATGAATGGCCAAGTACAACTCTTTTATTACATTTCAGAGAACAGAGTGTGAGAGTGCTATAAAAGATTATAATAATCCAGGAACCTCCACTACTGTGTGTGATTGGGGAAAAGCAGGGCGGGAGGGGGGCTTACAGAAATTGACAGATGAGAAGATTCACTGTTTAATTTTCTTGCTTAAAAGGAAAGACCATGTGGAGTAGATTTAAACCAATAATTTCTAATTAGAAGCAATCACGTTTATAGAAAAAGTCCAATAATGAAAGTGTTCTAGAAATATATCTTAACTTAGAATTACCATTGCCAGAATAGAACTGTGAATATTGCCCCCTGAAGGGCAGTTATTGTGTATCCCCAAAATTTAGCTATCTGGTATTAATAATTAAACTCTGATTCAGGTATATGGCAATATAGATCATCATTAGCCTTCTGTACAGTGTAGAAATAATAGGACATAATTGGAATTGGACAAAATTCCCCATATCTTTTCCCAGTCCACATAGCCTGAATCAGACTCAATTTTCATTTGCTTTTGAAAAGTCACTTTCTAGCTCCTTTTTCTCTGCGGAGCTGCACTACAAAAAGCAAAGCAACACAAACCAATTGTTCAGGCTGAAAGCAAAAGACAGCTGTGTCCCACCTCTGGGACAGACACTGTAACCCACAGCATTGCCTCAACCCTCAACAGCCATAAGTCAGAGCAATTTCACTGAAGTTACTGGCTAAACTCTCAGTTAGAATTAAAGTATTCTGGCACATGTCTTAAAGAATAGCTTCACTAACGCAGCTTGACCTTCAGAGCATCAGCCACGCATATGGCAGAGTGATAAACATCAAGGGGATGGGAAAGAGATACCTCAAATGCTCATTTCATAGTCTACCACAGTATCACTTCCAGTGCTTTTAGGAGAGATGGAGAGAGTCTTTTATCAGAGTTTAGATAATGTCAGGAAGATGGCATAGGTTGGGTGTTTTCAGAATTTCATTTCCCCTTTTTGCTTTCTACTTAAGAGTCCTTAATTTGGATTTTCCAGGTTTGCCAAGTTTCAATCTTTCTATCTGTTAAGATGCTCAAAATTCAGAGAGGAAAGAAGACAGGGAGAAGAAAGGAATAAAAGGAGCATACCTACAGTTCCACAGTTAATCCCACTATGGTGTTGAATATTCATAAGAAATTAGCTAAAAGTCTGTGTTGCTGTTAATTGTACATTCCTATATCCTTCTACATAAAATGGACATCGATACATACTAGAAGAACCTCAGTCTGATTACTGTACTTAAGCAACAGCAGGACTTGCTCAGAGTGAATTCTTGGGGGCCAGTGTGGGGATTCCAGTGCTCTGTGCAATTACACCAAGGCTCATGATAATTCCTAATAAGTCTCTAGAATTGCAGTCTTATGCCTGTAAATTACTCCCAAGGCTCTGACTTTCCAAGACATACGGCACCCATCTGATTCTTCTCAGCTCTAGTACAATCAAGAAAGCTGATCACCTCTTCAGTATCCAATTCTATTGCAGATGTGTTTTATTCCCAAGGCATGTGCTTCTTCAAGAAGAAGATGGAGAAAATATTGTCTTTAGTAGAAAGTCAGGAAAAACATATGGTTTAAGTGATACCTTTCCTTTAATTTGGCCAGACTGAAGCAGGAACAACAGTGCTAGCATCTGAAGTGCAAGCGTTGGAGAGGATGCTTCACATGTAAGTAGCTATGGTAAAAGCTTTGTCAGCGATCCTCTCTGCGCATAGCCATAGTCAGTCTGGGCTTCTGCCAGGTCCGTGCACAACATTACAAGGACTATGTCAGCACAGACCACTTCCAAAATGTATGTCAAAATCATATTATAGTTAGACAGCAATAGAACCGCTGCCTATGGTTGATCGGCCATACAGAATGCAAATCCTGCTCCTTTAAAAAGAGAAGAATCCAGTGGATGAGCAGTCACTTCCCCCTCTGATGAGCTGTCCCCTTGCCTCACCACTGGAGTCATCAACCTATGTTCTACCAAATTATGCCATTTAAGTGATTATATCCTCTGCTCCCTGTAGGTCCAGCACTGCAGCCAGGGACAGTCTGTTTGATGGCCTATTCCCTACCCTTCTGTAACGTACACCCAAAAAAAAAGCCTAACAAAAGCTAAGCATAATAAACATCTTAGAACATGAATTCTCTGCCTAAAAATGGCCTGAATAACATGCTACTCCGGTCGGTTTTGGGACTGAGTCACCAGGAGCTTGGACAGAGTGAGGGGGTACAAGAGGCCACAGATTGTGGTGATCTGGAAGGATAAAAAGGCAGCTCAAAGACTAAGAGGTGAGACCAGCAGAAGAGAACCAACACTGCAGACCTTGGAGTTTGAGCATCAACTGCTACAGAGGCAAACACTGGTTTTCCATCTGCCTTGCCACATCAGGTGGGATTTCTCTGCAATCTTGTCCTGTGAGTATGAGCTCCAAAGACCAACAGAGAGGTCTCATGTCTGTTGTTTTAGCTCGAGTTAAATGAGTCAATTTCAGGTAAATTAATTTTCCAGGACAAAGTTATGTAGGATGTAATAATGAAACCTGATGTCAACCTGAGACTTGAATC
>JAOXNH010000003.1:16724599-16735334 GCA_028566575.1 Bartramia longicauda | reverse complement strand
ATGAGATAGTGTTGGAAGGAACCTCTGGAGATCATCTAGTCCAACCCCCCTGCCGAAGCAGGTCTGCCTACATCAGGTTGCACAGGAACTTGTCCAGGTGGATTTTGAATGTCTCCAGAGAAGGAGACTCCACCATCTCTCTGGGCAGCCTGTTCCAGGGCTCTGCCACCCTCAAAGTAAAGAAGTTCCTCCTCATGTTCTCCCTCCTTTGAGGCCTTTGAAGGATAATATCCAATTAATCCAGCCATTTACTCAAGTTCCTCCTCCTCGTTCGGATCCTAGCTTCACTGCATTTTCCCCCTGGTTTGTTCCCAGACCCGGCTGCATGGTGTTGATAAAGCAGCTGGTCCTGCTAGTACAGGGAAATGACAACTCCCCTTCCATCTTAAGAGCCCTGCAGGGCAGCATGGTGTTCATTATGTTGAACTTACTGTGAGTATTTTCCATGGAAAGTATGGAATAACAAACTGGCAATAAAATGAAAATAGAACATGAAGACTCTGGTTCCAAGTTTTAGTGACTAGGTTACTCTGCCAAAAATAAACAAAGAAAGAATAATCAGGAACATACCCCTGATCTCCGATCTCTGATATGTGCCATGTTATCAGACAGTTTGTGAAATGTATCATCTTTTTCTAACTGGATCCAGAACTCAAAGTCAGAAAAATGTTGGTAAATATGTTATAGTCAGAAAAGTGACTATGTAAGTGGAATCTGGATGAGAAAACAGTACCATGCCAGATGCTCATTTGGGGTACATTGGTATGCTCTGTTGATTTGTACCTCTGAGAATCTGAACAGCTATTTATCATCTGACTGCCCTGATAATTCACGCCATCACCTGAAAACAGAGCGAGCTGAAATATTTTCAAGATGGGAAAAATTCACAAAAGCATTCTGTGTAAACAATATATCTGTTTTGACAAAGTTTAAGGGAAACTCCTATATGCTCTAGCCTAAGATACAGAAAACACAGTCTCTGCTTCTCCCGGGTCTGGTTTTCGTCCCAGATCACTTTGAATCAGTCAGCACTGGGAGTTTGATTTTGAGTTTCTCACAACCCAGTGCCTAAAACATCAGCCACAGGGAGAAAGAAATGGCCACAGGTTTTGGTCTCAGGGCACCTAAAAATGGACACAGTTCTGCTTCATTTCTAGAACATCTTTATAATTTATTTTCAAGTTTCTGAGGCACAAAAATGAATTTCCAAGCTTCAGATGTTGCAGCAAAGAAAAACAGCTGTCTCCTGGTAAAGTCCTCTACAAACTGAAATAGCAGTCCAGATTCTGCAGTAATCAGAGTTCTCCATTCTACATGTAACAGATAAGACCTTTTTCATCACAGCTTCAAGCAGTGAAGGAGCTTAGAGTGTTTGACTTTCAGAGTCTGTGTCTCAGATGAAAAGCTGGGTGAATGAGATGACAATTCAACCAAAAAGCTTCAGGGCATAAAAAAAAGCAAGACTATAGCAGGATGCTATTTTAAAAGGTATCTGGGGACTTTTCATATAGATAAAAATGGCATCCCTTGAACCATGACATCTGTGTGACAGGCCAGGGCCTTCAGAGAATGGAACCATGATGGGAATTTGGGAAGACTTGTTGGAAAGTTGGAGGATTCCCTACTTAAAGATACTGGTATTCATTTCAGTGATAAGTGAAGAGATGGTTTAGAGCAGAGAACACTGTACCTGCTGCAGAACATCATGGTACACCATATGGTATAGGCCAGATGAGATCTTTTCAGAGTGCTTAGTTACCTCTTGACCTTTCACAACCTTTTTTGCCAGTGGCTTCAACACCACGTTTTGTAAAGCTCTGACTGCGGAGAGACTGTCGAGTGTATCAGCAATTTCCCCATGTCAGTCATGTAGCCAACCCACTGGGAGTGTGCGAATCACTCAGGTTGCCACAGCTCTTATTCTACTTGCATACATTCTTTCTCAGAGTAGGGAGAGAGCTAACAGCCGTGCTTTGATGCAACAGAGAATCACAACACAAGATGGTAACAGGGCATACCTGGATACTTTCAAATCTGTAAAGACAAGTAGGCAGCTTCACTGCATTTTTCATGGCTTGTATGGATACTGCCTTTCCTTGCACTGGTCTCCTTTCTGATCCACTGTATGATACACTGGTCTTCCTGTTCACGGTGCCCTCTGAAAAGTAAACAGCACAAAGTGGTTGCAGAATACACTGTGGAGATAAGCAGGAGTGTGCACACACCAGGACTCACTGGTGTGTACCCCCCATGGCCTTGTGCAGCCCACATTAAAGCCCAGACTGTGGTGCTAAAATCGTTTAAGCTGATCTGTTCTACTGCTGACTAGTCCCATCCTTCTCCTTGACCTTGGCATTGTCCTCGGCCTCTATATTGTTCCAGGGGTTTGTTTGACCCCATTCAGACAGCTGAACGGGCAAAACCTATTCTTCTTCCTGGTGCTGAGCTAGTTCCAGGCTGAGGACCAGGCCACTCAGACTGGCTTTATTCATCAGATGGCAGTGGAGGCACAGTCTGACCCTCCATTCTACAGCCATGCTGCCAGATCTCTGACTGTCATTCACACATACAAAGAGAAGGAGTTTGCCCCCTGGAAAGTGAACCAATAAATGTGGAGCAAATCCCAAATCTGCCTGCACACAGAACACTTTATTACAGAGACTGAAGCAAGATTAAGCCACAGAAAATTGCCTGATGAGGGCCAGCTCTTGTCTCTTGTATTCCTGCTTCAAGCTGTCATAACTGGACCATGGCTTCTGGCCACATCACTACAGGAGGTCCCTGGGCTAACAGTTCTGGTGCCGCTGATAGCACTGGCGGCTGCTGCTGGCCCAGGAGCAGAGAGCTGGGCTACATCCTCCACACTGGTGTTTGCTGAGCTCTCTGACACATCAGCAAAGTCACTGAGGTGCCACCTGAGTGATGGCAAGAACCAGTGCTGGGTTAGCCTACACAGGAGGGGTAAGCACAGGGGCCTTTGGGCTAGGGGGCACAGAGGCACACTCTCAAGAATGTTTCCCACCACAAAACCAAGCCCTGTCTTCCACCAGTTCTGCTGTCTTTTGGAATCGGGTGCCAAGAATTCAGATTTCTGTTAGTAAGTAGATCACTACAAATTCTGGCTGCAGCAAATGATGATTGATTTAAGTTAAGCTTTGTGTTTCACTGACACCATTTCCAAGCTGGCATCCTCCTTTAAGGTTTCACTTATATTACCACTTAAGATTATGCTAAGCAGGATCTTCTGAAAGGATTATAATGAGTTGGATCCGTTCACTGCTGTAATGATCACATTTGCCTAACTGACACCTAATCACATCGCAGTCCAGGCTAGGTTCCAGAGTCAACAGCGTAGTCCCAGCTGTACTCTGAGTTTCAGACGATATATGCAAAAGTACAGAACAGCTGTACAAACCTAAAGGCACTAACAAACAGGACTTGTAAAGATATTCTAGTTCTGTGTAGCTCAGTGTGGTCAATAACCTTGTTGTACAGCCACGAAATACATCTAAAGCCAGTTTTTTACCTATTTAAAACTTGAAAACTCTTTATTATGCTTTTAAGACAGCAGAACCAGTCCACCAGCACTGAGCATCTCCAGGAGAGCCCACTGTGTGTTACAGACATACCCCTGTTCTGCCTAGCTCCATTTGCAATCTCCCACAGAACAATTTATGCAGACCTTTTGCTGAAGTATCTATCTGCAATTTTTTTATAAATTGCAATTCCATGGGCAAGTTGCACTGCCTAAATCTTCCATTGTTGGTGTTCTCCAGTGTGTGCCTTTGTGCAGAGATCATACCAGTGTGGCTGCTTGAAAGCAACTGAAAGCCTGTAACTCAAGAGCACCCCGCTTCCCCAGTAGAAACACGGCTGTTAAATGGTTCCAGGCAGATTTCTGTATCTCAGCTTGGCTACAAGAATGTAAACATTAGTCCCTGCCTTGACTTAATTAAGCGGGCATGATCCTGGGGGTATCCATCCCTCCTTGACTGAAGGGCTGGACCTGAACAGTGAAATCCCTGTTAGTTTGCAGTCAACAAGAACAGAAGCAAAACTGTGCCCCAAGGGAGATGGGCAGAGCAGTTCTGTTTTAGGCACTGGTAGGAACCTACAGTGTGCAAAGCCTTCAGTCTTGGCTGCGTTTTAAACATGACATTGCTCCGGGATTAACCACTTTACACAAATGACAGCCAAAGCACACAGAAGTTAAGAAACATGCCAGAGATAAGAACAAAGAATTTATAGTAGGTCAGGGGTTTCATCTTTGCTTCCCATATAGTGGTCTCCCCCCATAGGTGTTCTTCTCATGCTCTGAGGTGACCAACAGGTGACTACCTAAAGGTTACTTCTTCCAGGAAATATCTTTTCCTTCTCCTTATTAATGCAGTTCTAGGTAGTTGGTTTATTCTGACCCTGGTTTATGAAAGGAATAAGTCCTACAGACTTATTAAGGGTTCAGAGTGAAATCAGAATTTATTCTGCTCAAAGATCACAAGTATAAATGTAAAACGACTCCACTAAAATCAGGGTGAATTCCTCCCAGTTTTACACCACTGTATCCAAAGTCAGACTGTCACTAAGATCAGTCATTTTATAGAGGAGAACAGGGCAAAAGTGCCAAGTGGTTTTGTTGTCAGAGACCATTTGTGCTGTGACTAGGGGTCAGCAAATCACATGAAACCCATCCTGATAATTAGTGTATGTTTTCCTTGTTACCTTCTGTCCCTTGACAGACATGTAGTATGGAAAGTTTCAACATGATGCAGATGTATGGCTTGCATGGTCTGGGAAGGAAGAAGAATTTCACAGCACAAAAATGGAGATTTTTGTGACTGCCAAGCACTCAGGTCTTCATTTTGCCTCTCTCAGTTCAGATTTCCAAGCATTGCAAGGATTCAACACAGCAAAAGGTTACCAGAGATGGGGAACAATGGGCTGCTGTGGAACAACAGGGCTGTGATTTAGCAAGGGAAAGAAGGAAAAGAGAAGCATAAGAAGAGCTGTGCTGATGCCTTAAAGAAGACCTTTTCTGGTGCTGTTGGATAGAAGAGTTCTGGGTGCCTGTGAAGCTAATGATTTCATGAAAGTAAAAGCTCTGTGGTGGCTGACATGTGATGTAAATAATATGCTCAAAGGAGTCTATAAAGGGCAGAGCTGCCTTTAATAACCTATTATGTATTATCAGCCACCCCATTGTACCTTCTGGCATGGCGGGGCGCTGGGTGCGGTGCAGCTGAGCGTCAGCCCTCGCTAGTTCATTGCCAGGTCATCTCTGGGGAGGAAGTGCTCCCTGTTTACAGGAAATGCAGGACAAGGGCCGGAGGGCCAGGCTGAGCACAAGCCACTGCGTACTGCCTGGGAGCGCGGGGAGGGGGTGTGCCACTTGTCCCAGGCCCAAGGACGCAGTGTTTTGTTTCCAGGTATGTCCAGCTGTTACTGTTGCTTTGCTTTTTCTAGCGGTTTAAAGCCGCAGGGGCGGGGCGGGGAATGGTGCTCTCAGACAGCGGAGCACCCCAGAGTGAAACATGGATCAGCTCTGCAGGTTTGTGCAAGTGCCTCAAAGCAAGAACAGCCCACCCATTCCAGCCCATCAGGGACATGGCTAGTGAAACCTCACTGTTGGGCTTTCTCTTACCCTCCTCTGCTTGCACTGCCCCAGGTTGGGTCCAAGACATGCCCGGGGATGGAGCCTGCTCTCCCCTCCAGAGCCAGACCTGCACCTCCAGCAGCAGCTGTTGAAGGTGGGAGAGTTTGTCCCTGAAGTTCTTCAGAGCAAATGCCTTAGGCACCTGACCAAAAATCCTCTTCCCCTCTCCTATATCCCACACCATGCCAATATTTTTTTTTTTTTTTCAAGAAAATGCAAAACTCGAATTGAAACATTTGTGGCATGAGGAATAACTCCTTTCTGGCCTTGGCGGGCAAACAGCTTATGCCTCAGAGTGTGAAATGTGATTACCCCTGCATTCCCTTGCCTTGTCTGGCTGTGTATGTTATTAGCAGACATCATGTCTTTCCTGCCCTTTTCAGTCTTCAGCTGCAATATTTGCCTTGATGATCTGCCATAACAGGGAACTGACTGGCTAAACACATGCTCCACTAATAAGCATTTCCTTTTATTGGCTTTAAATGCATTTGGACTTTAATTTCCTTCAGTAATGAGCCTTCCTTTCGCAGAATGAATTAAAAAAGTAATTTACAAATAGATACAAGAAAATAAATCATCAGTTTTAATAAAACAGGGTCATTCAGTACCCCACTGCCTCTCCCACTTGCCATCACTGCCTTGAGTTCATACGATTTTAATTTTTTTCAATAAGTACATGACTGTCTGAGAAAAACAGAGTTTGAACTAGTAACTACTGGGCATGTGACCTGAAATAAAGCCAGGGACAGGGATACTGAGTATAGAAAAAGTTGCATTCAATCCATTTGGTCCAATAATAGAGGGATTTGGGGGGTTTTTGTTTGGGTTTTTTTTTCTCCTTGCCACTGGATCGAGGGGATTTTATATATGTGGGCTTTGCATAAACCAGCTGTGTCCAGGTGAGATTCCGGTCTCCCTCTTGCATCCAGTACATTATATTCAGTTATAAGCTAAGATCCCTGTGCTAGGGGAATCAGAAAGGGCACAGGCTGGGATCTATTGATGAGAAGGTTATGGCAGCAATTCACTAGTCATTTGTAAACTGAGCATATCTGATTCTGACTTGGCATGTCAAGCTCGTCACCACTCAGTTGCCTTCAGGGAGGTTATACTTGTAGAGGACATACCCCACAAACAGAGAAAAACTGTTTGTACCTTCACAGGTAGTTCCTACAAACTTGCTTTGCTGACTCGGGTGAAAAAATTGCCAATGCAATCACCAATACACACAGAAAAATGTTTAGGGTCATAACAGACGTTCATTTCAGAGCTTTAGTGGATCTAGGCCTAACTGAACTCAACATCACTGCTAAAGCAAAAAACTGAAATAATTGTCTTTTAGCAGTCCAGAACCATAGTTTTGCTAATGAATGGATGAAACATTTTAGACAAAAAGACATTATGTCCCACACAAAAGGTAGAGCAGAAGTCTGCATTTACCCCAGAAACCGAAGTTCACTTACTTCCTATTCCCACTATATGAAAACAGTGAATATGGTGAGCCATATGTTGATAATTATTGGCAAAATCAGCTTTTGATAGCAGTTGTTCCACTGTAGGAAAGGAACCAAGGATGTGGTTTCTAGTCTCTTCTACTGTTTTCTTCATCTTGTGGTGACATTTTGGACCAAATACTGCTTTGATCTTTACTTGCAGGCACTTTTGAAACCATAAGAAATTTTCAGGAAATAAATAAGGGTTCTTTGGCCCTTCAAGTATGTTGGCAGTAATTAAGTCGCATCATCTAATCTGCTGTTTGCAACAGATGCAAAGAAAAGAAATTAGCATGATCTCTGGGAAAAAAGATTCAGTCCTTTTTTAAAATCTTATTAAGGTTAGTGTCTCAAATATTCTTCTTTCTCTCTCTGTTCTGGCATTGACTAGGGATGTAGAGTGAAAGAGAGATGCAGCAGGGAGGTAACCCAGTTGTCATTAACTGAATGCTGCCACAATGGTTAAAACCTGAGCTCTGGACCCAGGACTCTTGTTTCTGGAAATCATTAAGCAAGGTATCCCTATCCTGGATGACCTGGATCATCCTTTACACTGCATATACCTTATGGAGACAAATTACAAATTCGGTTCAAATATGAACACAGCAGAGTTTCCTTAAGTGCTGCACTTGTTCATACTGTTCTTTAGACTGATAGTATGTTGAAACCTACTTCCCAAAGAAACCAGTTTACTCCAAGGAAGCTAACACACGCTGGCTGGTGACTGTGTGTTACACTCCTGTGATTAATGATAAACCAGCCAGTCTCCTTCTCTAGAAACTGCATTTTACAATACTGTAATCCAATTTTAGAAGAAGTTCCCTGTCCCTGAAGGGACACCTGAGAATGAAGGAGCTGAGATGGGGGAATCTGGATGTCCTTACTGGCCACATGACACTTCCTTTGCCCTGGAGATGGCTCCCACTGGCCTGCTCCCTCCCGTATGATTCACATGGGGGGATCACTGTGGCACTAGAACCGCACATCTGAACCCTACACAAATGCTCACTGCTTCAGGGAGACGCTGAATTGCTCTTGACTGACCAACAAATTTCTAGCACATTTACACTGTCGTAGCAGGTTCAGCTGCAAGGCAGAAATCATTTGTAAGTAAACACACAGGAGTCATACCTTACAGATGCTATGATGGACATTGCCAGCACATCTTAACAGCCCAACCAGCTGCATTTCAGATTTATAAAGGGCCCCTGGATGGAAAGGATGGAAACTCCACAGGTATAAAGCATTAACTGAGAGCTCCAGGGATACATTAATATAAATACCTTACAGGACAGAGAACTCCCCTTCTCCCTTTGTGACCACTGGTGGAGCACAGACCATGAAGCAGAAGGCAAGTGAGATTTACGAGCCTTTCTTTAGGATGCATCACTTGATGTACAGATTTGTTGAAAGCAAATGGCAGGCAATCTGATCCTTACTGGTACAGAGGACTTAAATCACCTAGTGGAAGCGACAGGCCTTAAGTTGAGATTTCCACCAACTCACCTTTCCCCTTTTTTTTGAGGCAGTTGGTGACTCTAAAGGAGGAAACAAGACATCACCGGTGTGTGGCCAAGAGATGAGCATATAGCCAAGGGCATTTGTGGTGTTATGCAAACAAAAGTACATGGTCTTCCTAGGCCTTTATTATAATAACCTTGGCTGGGTATTTTTGCCACTGTTAAATCCCCAAGTTAAATTCTTATATCTCACTAATGCTGACTGACTTCTAAAAATCCTAAAGAATTGATGTGATCATTGCTGAGGAATGAGGTAGAATTTGCAACGTCATTTGAAGGATGGGTGTGGAATTAAATGAAGGGCAAGTATCTCTTTCAGAATTGCACATCCAAGCTAGACAAAATACAGTCTAGTGAATCAGTCTGTGAATCATGTTCCATGAGCTCTCACACCTGTTGTGTATCTCCACAGTGCTCCTTACATCCCATGCACATGCCATCTGTGCTCAGACCTGTCCCAACCCATGCTGTGGAGGGATCATAGTTATGAGAGACTTGTGTCTTGACTTCATTAACAGAGGAGCCAATACTATGACAGTGACAAATTCAGCTTCCCTCTCCTTGATAGCTTCATCCTCCACTCAGCCCACAGATCGTTTTCCTTTGAGGTCAAATGTAAACATCACTACAGAGGCAGGAGAACCAGAGAGCCAGCAGACTCCAGAGCACCTTTTTTCAGATGCACCAATATGCGTTCACAGGTGAAGGTACACAGATAACTAGTTGAGTGCATCGATCCAGCTTCTCCCTACTCCGTACCTATCAGCAGCTCTGCTAATTATAATGTAAGTGGTGCTAAATAAAAGACTTGTTGCACTGCCTCCTCCTGCATTTATTCAGTCAATTTAAGGTTAGACTGTCCCAGAAGGCTCATTGCTCCTTCATTGTGCTGGCAGACTCTTGGAATGATTACAGACAACTGCTGGAGGAGCAGCAGATAATGTGTCTGCAATCTGCTCTCATTCAGCCATATCATTGCTGCAAGGAAGAGAATCAATTGGGGATTACCATGTCTATTGAGATACTACCAACTCTGGGACTCACCCACACTTTTATTAGCATCTTCCATTGCATTAGAGTTTATTGTTTGCAGTAAGTTTATTTAGCAGTGCTTTTAATGAGCTAAAGAAAAATATCATTTAGCAGAATAAAGAAACACAAGGGTTTGAATACTTTTGACATATATATTACTATATATAATTGTAGATTATATGTGCATAATTAGTTCATTACAAATTGTATTCTATATAATGGTTAATTTTATAGAAAATCTTTGCCTTATTGCAAGCGTAGTTTAAGGTAATGAATTTGGCATGGTGACATCTTACATGCACTTCGATATACCCTCTAAGTCACACAAAGAGCCAGGATCCTTTTGAACTCAGGGCGGAAAAGAAAACTGCTGTAGCTGATGAACAACCACATTCTCAGACCCATTAGAAGGATACTTTCTTTGCAGGAGTCTGACAATAAACTTAGTGAAAGAACAAGTAAAACTCTGCTGTAGGTTGTTGTGGGTTTTTTCCTTGCAATTCAGCACAACAAAATAGTTGCTGCCAAAAAACGGTCTTGTTGACTTGTGTCCAATTCATGCTGATTATCCACAATGATCAGGAAGGGCTTTTTTCTACACTGTGCATATTTTTGCTGCTCTCAAAAGTACAAGGATTTCTTGGGACACTGGGTTTCTAGACATGATGGATTCACAGGCAAACCCTACATTCCCAGTGCTGTAGGGACAGCAACACCAAGATATTTTGCCTTTCTTATTTGCGCACTAGGGAACAGCCAGGTGGAGCTGAGCTGAGGAACTCCGCAGCGCCGAGAGCTCAGGCTACAGTAGGTTCAGTGCAGCAGCCTGAACAGTTCTGAACAGGCTGTCTGAGAAGACAGAAGGTAGTTCCTCATCAGCTACCATGGAGGGAAGGCTGGGCATGTGGCTTGAAGGCTCACGGTCTCCTGGGCTGCACTGGGTAAAGCGTGGCCAGCGAGTTGAAGGAGGGGATCCTTCCCCTCTACTCGCCACTGCTGAGGCCACAGCTGGAGTGCTGTGTCCAGCCTGGGCTCCCCAG
>JAOXNH010000003.1:16709995-16722260 GCA_028566575.1 Bartramia longicauda | reverse complement strand
GTAAGCTCCCAGAATGATACTATGGCCAAAAATACTAATCTGATCCTTGAATGTAAAAACACAGTAAAGTCAAGTAGGAACAGATGGGTGTTACCACTGGTATACTTGGCACTTCTTTTGCTAGCACTGGAATATTGAGTTTTCTGTTGCAGTACCAAGAACAGTACTAAAACTGGCTGGTAGTAAAAACTGGTGCTAAAATGGTTAGTAAATTGGATAATGTTAATGGGTAATTGGATAAAGTTCAGAGATTTTAGAATGATTAAGTAGTAAGAGGCATGACACAGTAACGCACCAAGATCTTCACCTATTTCATATAAAAGACAAAATAAAGGGGAAACCTGAATACAGCCTGTGAGTAGCTGCATAGTAACAAAAATTACAAGACTACCTGCAATTCAGCAGACAAAGGTATAACAAGATACAGGATCTGGAATTTGGAGCTAGGCATATTTGGATCAGCAGTAGAAGATATCTATCTAAGGCAAAGGGCAAGCATTATCTGGAGAACCTACCTCTAGTCATGCTTTGTGGAGGTTTTGAAATCACTGGCAATTTTAATTGTAAAAAAAGGGTGTTTTTCTAAAAGGAAATGCTGGGAAGCCACTGGCCTGTATTATACACCAGGTCCAATACTCTTATTGCATGGCTTTCTCTGGGTTTCTGGAGCTGAATTCAGATTCCCTTGAAACAACTCAAGGGTTCTGGGATCCGAGTACCTTGTGCTTTAACTGATGCCATTGGTATCACACTTAAACTTCTCTCATCCTTTTCATGTTTTCCCAGAAACCTCACTGTTACAATACCTAACTTCCGCTTAATGAGCATTGAGATGTTAGTATGATCTTATTACATCCATTTTGAGGGGTTGACTAGGGAGAAACAAAGCAGTTCTGGTTGCAAATAAGTATTAACCTTTTGCTCAAAACTAAGCCAGAACATTGACCCTTTGGGGAAGCTTGAACAAGTTCAGTTAACTTCCCACTGCTCCTTTCAGATCCTTCTGCTTGCTTAAATGGTCCTGTTTGAACCTGGCAGCAAAAAAAAACAAAGCTTGAGAAATCTTGCTTTCCAAGCCCCACAGGTTCACGGGGATTCCCTGCCCCTGGCTGGTGATCTCTGGGCAGTGTGCGGGTTTGCTATGTCTGAGCAATAGCAAGTACCTGGGATAACACCCCTGAACTTGTCTGTTCACTCTCCCTGCAGTGCCTACACCGAGCCCTACAAGGTGTGCCCGGTCTCTGTGATACCAAGGGAGGTCATCACATCAGATGAGGAACAGAAGAGTTCAGAAGATGAGAGCAGTCCAGGTGATCCCAGCCTCATTAACAAGGTAAAAGAGCTGAAAACGGGGAATGCGGGAAACCCAGAGAGGGAGAAACAATTTGCAGAAGAACCTGGCTTCTCAGCTCTCTCTGCTCTTTGCCTGGTGCTCATTTAGATATGTCAGAACCATCAATCCTCCACTCCCCCGGTGCACCAGCAACAATTTACCCCTATAGCATGTAGCAAACCCAAAGAACGGCAGTCCTAAGATGGACTGTGCAGGCAACATAGCCACCAGGAACAGGCTGGCTTGAATGTCAGGGAAAATGTCTCACTTAGAAGAAGGATTTAGCTGCGATCTTGCTAATTTTAAAAATGCATTGAATAAAACAATGACAAATACATTATTGGGACTAGTTTTGCATTGTCTGGGAGATGGAATAGATTCTCTAATAGTCTGTGCCATCTCAAAATTCTCTCATCATGGGAAAATACACTCATGTTTGGGTTTATTTTACTGACTTCTGATGAATAAAACAGCCCTTAAATTATGAAGATGACCATGGAAGTGTGACCACAGTTTAGAACCATACAAGGCTGTTTTAACCTCCAGCTGATTAACAGTGCAGTTGTTAAAGAAATGGCATTGAGCTGCTTTAGGCACAAATTTATCTTTGTTTTTCACAGAATTTCCTTGTGTCTGTGGTCTTAAAACCTAATAGGAGCCTAACAATCTAATGTTGTGTCTCTTGAGTACAAGCACCCACTGCATAGCCCATTTGGTACGCATGCAACAAATGGGCATGTTCTGACAACTTCCAATTTGAGCCCTAGTAACTAAGGCTGCAGAAGAAAATAGCAAATTCTGATTTCCTACACATCTCTCTGCCATTCATTTTGCCCTGGTCTCTCAGCGTCAGCACAGCTGTGTGGCTTCCTGATTGTAGATGGCTTGTGTCTGGTCACAGGCATGTGTCTGAGCCTGCAAAAGTCTGTGCAGATGCCCCTCTAAAACTAAATGATGGCCGAGTAAGGGCTCACCTCTGTCAAGAAGAAGCATAAGTATATTGGTTCTAAGATCAGATCTCTTTGGGCATTTCCAGAATGTGAAGCTTTATTTACTGTAGAGACACTGGAGAAGAATTTTCCCCTTACCCAGACACCAGTTCTTAAGAAACAGAAAAAGCAAAATGACAATGAAGAGCAAATGAAATTGCTGTTGCTCTAATCTCTAAGGGAGCACAGCTTCCTTTGATTTCCCTGTATGCTGAATCACTTTTAGGTCTACCCTGCAGGGTGCTGAGCTGCCTCTGCTACCAGAAAACACTGTGGTTTGATCTCCTTGCTGACACGAAAACACATGAAGCAGTTGCAAGCAACCTTATCTTTTTTCCTCTGAGATTCACGAATTTTTTTGTTGTTTGTTTCACAGTGTTTTAGAAAGGGGAAAGCCTTTAAATTTCTGTTACCTGTTAAATGAAAAATATTTTCCCTTTCAGTTTCCTTTCGGTTCTATGAGTTAGCTGACAAATCAGTAGCATTTATAGAGCATACACTAGTGTGTTATCTAGGCTGGTCGGGTTTCTCAGTCTCTCTTAGTTGCGATGCCAGTAGAGAAGTGACAACAAAATTGTGACTTGAGTTCACTAGGGAAACGCATGTAATCACTATGCACTTGGAAGCAAATTCAAAGCTGCTAAAACCAATTTTATTGCCCTTTTGCAGGGTTTTACTTAAGACACTAGGAAATGATGGTTTTCTAAATGTCTCCTTTATTGTATCTCATGCATTTTAATTGTTCTGTTGTGCTGGGGTGACCACACTGTGTAGCTGTCACAGACGAAAGCAGCACGTAGAGAGCAGCATGTGCTTCAGAGTCTGACTGGAGGTATCCCCCCTGCTCTTCAGGCGAACACAAACTCGGTGTCTGCACACGCCTGACAGAGACCATCGGAGCAGGGCTGGCTGGTTGGTTGGCCTCTGCTTCCCAAGCTAATTGTCAGCAAAGGTCACAAACTGCCACCAGTTCCTGGGGAGCTGTCTTAGAACAGCTCCATCTGAACACAACTGTATTTTCAATCTGGCCAATGAATTAGTGCGCATGGCTACTTACCCTGCCAAGAAGCAGGCCAGGGAAGTAGACATAACCTGATCTGCCTGTTATGATTCTGGCTGTAGGAAGATTAGCCACTCTGCAACCTACCGGGCTCTAGGCCTCTAAACCTCTAAACCCTCTAGACCCCATAACCTCTAAAAAGAGGTTGGAGCATCAGTAATTTCATCCCTGGATAAGCCACTTGCTTAGTAAGCCAAGTCAGGGGGCTGTGCTTGTTTGTGGGACCAAGAAAAGATTTAGAGATAAGAAGTGACACCAAGATACCTTTGAGCGTCTTTGTTCTTGTAGCCTCCCTAGGGCAGGTATCACTTTGGACAGACTAAGGGGGTCCTGGAAACTATCCTGTCAAACCCTGTGTGTCCCAGCTGTCCCCAGGACCCAATCCGTTATAGGAGACACCTGATCTGGGCAATCAGAGGCTACCTAGCATCAGGACTCTTGTCACTCCACAATGGCCTCAGCATCACTGCTTCAGGCTGCGTGAAGCAATAATCAAAAGATGGCCAGAGAAGACCCAATTTCCTAGGGAAAACAGTGAGTGCAAGGCTCTGACATGAAGGATGTGATATATTTAACTGTTGTCTTTCACCCATGCCAAACACAGAATAATAGCAGTATGGGAATCTTCCAAGCTCTCATGAGCCCATGCTGCAGATTCTCTGTCAGAGACAAGGGCTGCCACTTCACTGGAATTAAGAGTCAGCAGGGTAGATTCCATCTGTCCACAGCTCTTGTCCCAGAAAGAACCGGTGTCTTTACAGAGGATTGACAGAGGACTGTTCTTCCTACCCTACTGCTCCCACCTCCTTTTATTGTCTTCTCACGCAAATCTTCAGAGTGCCAAGGGAACATTAGCTGCCCTGTCAAAACCTGCCTCTGTAACGACAAAGTGCAAAGAACTCGTCCAGCTCCCTGACGAAGTGATGTATCCCTTGGAGCAAAATCCTCAGGACAACCCAGCGTGGCTGTACAACATGACAGAGTTCAGAAGCACTGTCACTTGGGGACAATTGGCAGAGACATGTTAGTCTGGAAGCCAAAAATAGTACCATGGATTTTGAAATAAGCTAATCTTGTTAAAACAACTGTTTGGGGCTGGCCTACTAAGAGCTGAATATGGATTTTAAAAAACACATCCACACACACACACACAAAGAACCTTCTGTGGTTTGTTGGTTTGATTTCTGTTTTTCTCCTCCTCAAGGGAACCTTCATTTACATAAAGGCATGAAACAGCCTAGATGATAAAATCTCCTCCCTCTGTTCAGATATATGCTTTTCATTTGCATTGAGCTGGATTCTGCCTGCTGCCTTTCACTGTCATGAATGAATTCCTGTATCAAATGCAAGCAGCACACTTTGGTTTTTCTAACCTGCTTTTTCCCAGTCTTGCTGGAAAATCGCAAGACTTCCAGTTTGCATCGGAATTTTTTCCTCTGATATTTCTTCGTAAGGCTCATTTTTATAAGTAGAAATAATTTTAAAAATTAGCTTTGTACATCATTTCCTGGTATTGTTTCAACAGCGTATCTGCTTTGAATCCCTGCTTTCCTGGAGATCAGATTCACACAAGTGTGAAGAAATTTTTAGGTCCTACTGGAAACCCTGCTCTGTAAACAAGTTGAATCATAGCCAATAATATACATTGAGGTATTTTTTACATTATCAGCTTTATTTTAAAGAGCAAACAAAGAGGGTCTTTCATCTCTATTGTGTTACAGGAATTTTTATTACTAAAAACCTATTTGGAATGGGGCAGGTAGAAAAATGTAAAACAGGAGGTGGGTTTTTGCCATTACTCCACTGTGAGGTTCCTCAGAGCCTGAGACGCAGAGGATTTGTCATCACAAGTCACCTGGTGGTTTTGATTCTTCTGTATAAGACTATCTGTGAAAATTCATTCTTTCTGGTTAAATAAGCACTTTATTTCCTTATCTTCAGTGTGCTGGCATAGGATAACTACCTAGAGAACTCAAGGGCAGGGAATGCTGTACGTTTTCTTAACCTTTGTAATTCTACTTGGTTATGTTATAAAAAGTGATGCCCTTCATCTACACTACTGATGGAGATTCACTGGTTTTTTCCCCTCTTGCTAAGCTAATTTAGAAGAACTCCTGGCCATCTCTTATTCATGTGTCTTTTATATATGTTCATTTAATTAAATCCTTCCCAATTTATCAGAAGGTGACATGTGGCTTTTCTGTGCTGGGCTCTCAAGGTTATATGATGGCATCTAAGCTGCCTACAGCAAAAAAAAAAAAAAAAGGGATTCCAGTTAGGAACAAAAAACTTGTCTCAAATAAACTAAGGACTTTTTATCTCATACCTCTGAAGATTCACTCAGTAGACAAATATTCAAAGTCCAGGATGCAGAACCCCAAGTTTTTCCTCTCATCATTGAGATGGATTCAAACCTGAACTTTGTGGTTGTTTTTTCACTGCTAAAACCAGATAAATCCATCTTGGACCTACCCAGGTAATGAGTATAAATTAAAGGGGAAATCACAGAATCACAGATTGGTAGGGTTTGGCAGGGACCTCTGGGCATCATCTAGTCCACCCCCCTGCTAAAGCAGGGTCACCCAGAGCAGTCTGGACATAGCTGGAACACAAAGACATTTCTTTTATCCGGAACACAGATCTGCCTGCCACTTAACTGTATGGGAAATCTAAAAGTAAACCAATCTGTACACAAATACTGTTGAGTTTAGTCTAAAACTGGCAATATTTTACAAGGAACTGTATGCAGCCAGCATACAAGAGATGTGATGTTATTGTGGTGGCAAAATGTGAAAGTCTATAGTGAGGTGAATTGCATGTAACCAGAACAAAATGGTATAAAAGCAAGGGAATTCAGACCAGATGTGGCTGGGTTTTATGCCAGTGAAAACCCATAGCATTCTGGCTAGTCGTTTGGTACTTTAATATATCTAATCCTAGCCAGGCTGGAGGGGTACTCATTACCATTATATGGTGGTATATAAGGGGCAGGGCATGAAGGGGAACTCCATACAGAAAGGATCCCTAATACTGTACTGGTGAGAAGGCGGCACTAGAGGCAAGATCCTCCACCCTTCTCGCAGGTATCAAATAAAAGGCAGTGGAGGAAAAGGGGGGCAGCAACCCTCCCAGTATGGCAGAGGGAGGGGAACCGTGCCCCCCACGAACAAGGAACACTAATCTTAGCCACAAAGGTCCTGCAATGGGCAGGGCAGCTACCATCTCATGGCAGCGGTACATTAACTGCCTTTGCTGCTCCTTACCCATTTCCACTTTGTGGGTTTGGTTTCCAGACTCTATTAATCATTCTGTTTTGCAAACCTTTACACTTCACATACTAAAACACACACACACAAAACTCAAATGTGTGCTGGAGTTGGGAATGACAGATTTGTGTGCCTTGAGGAAACACCTAATACAGACACCTTTCAAGGGATGGCTCCTGATTTATATAATGACACAGATTCCCCAGGAGAGCTACAATCTCGCCCTTCAAGGAAGCGATCTGAAGACAGGGAGACAGGAGATGTGGACTCCTTTTCCTTCTCTCTCACTGATTCACAGAGCCAGCCCAAAAAAGTCGCTTGTTCTTGTAATGTCTCAGTTTACAGTTGGCACCACTGTGGCATCACTGTGAACTGCTACATAGTTCATAATAATTACAAAGGGGGCATTATGAAGTCACTGAGCTCAGAGGCTGAAGCTGGCAAACAGCTGTCAGCCTCTGGCTGTGACAGTAGCGCTCTTGTGCCGGGTGCCATCCAGCTGCAATGTACCTTCCCAGACGAGTCTGTGAAATATGACACACACATAGGAAAACACACAAAGAGATGCAGTTTGTCCATGTCAGCATGGCAAGGCAGTGGCACACAAAAGAATGGAGCTGCTGCTTCTGTGTCTTGAGTAGTTACACTTTTGAATGCCAAGGTTACTCCCCGGGTACTCCAGATGAGTGTCTGCACAGTACTAATGCTTCAGTTCTAGTGAACCATTCTGTGATTTACTTGTGCTGCACTTGGGACATACAACCCCATTCCGGCCCCATGGAGCCAGATTTGCCCCCAGCCCCACAATTTTTTAAGATGGATCAGGAGACCAATCTGGTTGTGATCAAGGTCCTGCAAAAAGCTGGGTCAGCACCAGTGAGAGCTGGCACTGGGCTCAGAGGGAGCGAATGGCACTGTCACCGAAGTACCATCTAATCAAAGCATGGCCTGTTAGGGCCCATGGCAGATACCTTGGCATTGCTCAGCCAGAGCATATAAATGACTCAGTGTGGAGACTTCATCCCTACAACACAGAGGGGGGAATCCTGCAATGGTTAATTGCCACATTGCCACACTCATCATGGGCCATTAGCCGCCTTTCTCAGCTGTTCACAACCTGCCACTTCTCAGCCCAAAAGTTTGTTCTATCAGAAAGCACAAAAGGGACATAAAACCTAAAGTTTCTCAGTTTGAACTACCAAAGACTAGTACTTAAATTCATCTGTGCTCACATGTGTGTTCTGTAAAGAACTGCAGACTTCAGTCCTCATTGTTCTAAACAAAAGCTTTCTGGTGGTGGTGTGCTTCATTATACATTGGGAAACATCGGTTGCTGGAGAAGAAGGAACTCTGAGCAAGTCACAAGTGATCTCTAGGTCTTAGTTTTCCATCACTAATCTTAGTATCCATTTGGAGGAGGGCTGCAGGGCTTACTTTGTTTGACAATGGAGAGATGTTTGCACAGTATCACCTTTGCATTGCAAGTTACGCTGATCAGCTGAGCTGTAGCAACTGTACAAGCTCCTGGCCTGGCTAAAATGCTTTTGTGTTTGTGACCTTCCTGGCACCAGCATGTTTTTCAGAGTGGAGAGAACAGGGAGTTATTTCAGTTATATATTGCAATGTTATATTGTGTATTGCAAGCATTCTATTAAGCATTTGGTTTTGGGGAGGATGGGGTGATGGGGCTATGAGACAATATAACTCTGTGAAGCAGAAAGCCAGGGGTCCCCAGATGGCTGCATGGCCTCCATCTGCTAAGCAGAGGCACGGACTGAGGCTGGAGTGCAGCCTATGAACCTTGATGCTTGAGGGACCCGCACCCGCTCTGTCCCCTATTCCCAGAAGTCTGTCTCCGGACACTGTCGTCAATCAGAGTTCATTTCCTGGTTAAACAAACAGCAATTAAATAACACAAGACAGGCAACGCCTAGAGACACTGTCTCAAACTCGCCCTAGACAGGCCATGTGACACTGGGGTCCCTGTGTTTTGTCTCTCGACTAAGACATATTCATCATAAGAGGAATTACAGAGTGTGACAGTGGGTGTATGCAAAGGGAAGGTGGGCCTGGCCTGTAGGGGAAATGCACTCTGCTTCGTGGCAGCGGGGAGCTGGGCTTGCCCACAGAGGATGTGTTGGGCAGCTGGCACTGGGCCAGGAGACCCAGAAAGAAACATCCCGCCTTTCATTTGCTTTTCTAGGCCCGTGTACAGAAAATGAGAGAGAGTAGAAAACTCAGTGCCTCAAGTGTCTTCCTACAGCAGGTGGGGCAATCAGGAGAGGCACATCATGGTCTTCAAGAGCTGTTCACAAAGTGGACAGGGGGAAAGGGCTCAAATATTTGCTCCCAGAAGGAAAGTGAAACTAAGGAAAAATTGTAAGACCTTTCCAGTGCACTCTATTAAACTGTAGTGTAGTTCTCCAAAAGTGAGTGATTCAAAGCATGCTCTTCGGCACTCATCAGCTAAAAGGAACAAAGCACTAGGGGAAATAGCCTCAGACTTCTGGTGCTAAAGGAGAGATGGATTAGACATCTGAGACGGAGGAATAGTTCACTTTCTGTATTTCCTTTGGCTCTTGCAGAAGTTGCCTCCTAGTGAAAGTACACAGAGATAAACTAGAGATGAAAAAAATCGTGACTGTGACACTGTTAATTTTCTGTGGAGGACATATAGCCACAAACTTCCCATCTTACACCCAAGGACTGCATCACATCTCGGCAAGCCCCTGTCTCAGCTCAGTAGCTGTCAGCAACAGGATCTGTCAGCAACGGGTTTCTAGCATACCTGGTTGAGCAAACAACGTCACCAAGTCTTGCTGCTGAACTCATCTCCCTTGAGTCCACCTTAGGTCCCTGAGGCCTGGTTTCCTTTACTTTGCTAGACTACTGATTTAGGTCCCTACTTTACCGCTCCTAAATATGTCAAACTTTTCCCAGTAGATTCCTTTCAGTAAATATTTCCATGATTTGCTCATTTCTTACTGTAAGGACAAGTCATGAAATGGGAGCAAAATACCGTAATCAGCTACTTGCACCTCAGACCCATACACTTTGCTTCTTTCACAGTTTTTTGTGCCTTCTGAGATGCCTACCAGTTAGGTAGGTACCACTGAGATTTCAAACAGTGTTGTCTGCTGAAGTACTGAGCTGTTTGCTTGCTGGAGATATTTATGGCCATTTAGCTTAGACATTTTGTTTAGCATGAAATAAAGCCCTTTGCCCAATTTGCTTCCACATGTCTCAGCAGTCAGCACAGTTTGGAATATGACCATTTTGATGAAGAACTCCCTTTTCCATGTAATTAAGAATACTAAATACGTGATATGAGCCTCAAAAGCCATCAAGATAGCCTATTCAAAGCCAAGCACTTTCTGCTTCTCTGACAAATTTTGGACTTGTAAAAATCAACAGAAAAGTTCTCTCTTTCTTCAATAAGAACATTCTTTTCAAACTTGATATCTGCCTTAGCAGCTATTATATTTACTATATTACTAGTATTTGAATTGCAGAAACCCTGTCATGGAAAGGACTCCAGGATGCCAGACAACAACAGACAAACAACAAAGAATAAAAGCCTGGTCACTACTTTTACTGAAGGAATATGTCAGTTCAAAGTGCTCTGTAACACTGCTTTACTTGGAATGACACACCTCTTAATTGTCTGGTTTTTGCTGTTGACAGAAAGAAGGCCAGTCCAGAGCTTACCTCATTGCCCAGGAGCTGATGTCTTCAGAAAAAGTGTGAGTTCAATGTTACAACCTACCTGTTGCTCCCCTAAAACTGAAGCTACGCAATCCACCCTTCAGCTTTGGTTTGACAGCAATTAATAAAAGTTTGTCTCTTTCCCCAGATACGTGGAGATGCTCCAGCTGTTACGTATGGTAAGTAAATCATTTTAATCATTGACACCTAATTCCCCATTTACTTAGCTGCAATTTAGAAGACATAAAAGCATTGAAGGGACTGAGGTGAATTTGAGGAGGAATGGCTTGCTGTGAACTGTTGCAAGGGAATACATCTGCCACTAATCTGCTCTTGCTACCGATCCTCAAATCTAGCATTTGTCATTCCCAGGGAAAAGCACTGGCCAACAGTGCTTGCTGGGGCTCTGAGACTGGCGTAAGATGCAGAATATGCCTAGTGCAGAGAAGGAGATGGTGATAAACAGAGGTGAAGCCTCTCTCTTCGGAGAGAGACGGATAGGATAGATAGCTATGAAGTATGGGAATTTGTTTTGAATGGATTCTCTCTGCTTCCTTTTAAGTTTCTTTTTTCTGATAACGCAGTATGAGTAATATCCAGCGTGACCTGGATATCCACACTGTGACACAGGTAGTCACCATGGGAAAAACATAGATTCTGGTATCAGAAGCTCATGAGGGAACGCACACAAAGAATCACAGAGCTCTTGCATGATATAAACCCATTAGTGGCTTTGCCCCAGAAGACTTTGTGTCCCCTTTAGCAGAGCTGCCACTACCTTGTTGGAGGCTGGTATGCAGCTTAGGTAGCTTCACTCTCAACATCTTTCTTAGCTGTTCGTTGCAAGGCAGTAGAGAATAACAGCCACCACACAAAGCCCACTGCTGCTTGGAAAGGAATTCCCTGAGAAGGCAAAAAGTAGCCCACGCTTTTCTTGGATGACACCCCAAGCCCTGGCAGCGGACAGGAACTCTGATGGAGAGAAAGTTGATGAGATCAGTGTTGTATTGCTGCTGGCTCACTGTGCCTGTCAAGCCACTGCCAAAGCCTAAGGGCCTTCTCAGGCTTGGGCAGCAGAGACAGGAGAGCAGCCTTGAATGTGACAGACACTTTGCAGATGATTGCACTTCCACAGTTCAGAAGCTGCCAAGCTGGTCAGCTGGGAACCAAACACTTAAAGGGACTGAGCTGCTTAGCTGGAGTTTACCAGTATTTTGATAAATGGGTGATAACCTGCCTAGCCATTTGCCTCATCTATCCTGGCTTTCCTCAGATTTCTGCACAGCCAAACACATTATTTTACGCTAGTGAGACACAGTTGTAGTGGTCCATTGTCTGCTGAGGAAGCCAAGCTGGTTTCTTCATCTGTGGACAACTGGGCTTCTGGTCATTAAGAATACCCACAGAACTCCTTACTGAAATTAAGATTTCCAAAAGCATCATCAAGAAAAAAAAAAAGAGAAAAGTCTCTGCCAGCTTCAAAATCAAAATAGAAGAGACATATATGCACAGAAAATTATCATGCACAGAGAATATTAGACACTGCATCTTCATTAGATGCCTCCAAGTAAAAGATTCTTTATTTAACTTTCCATTTCCAAGTACTTTGGTTCATTATGGACAGCATGTAAATGCAGGGCTGAACTAGAGTGTGTGTACAGTGCACTGTATTTAGTGGAGGTGTCTAGGAGAGGCCTCTCCTTTGCATTATATCCTAGTGTTTTCCATATACCTCTAGGAGATAAAAATGGCTCACTAACATGGCCTGGAAAATCTTCAATATGTATCTCCTATACATAAATCTTGCAAGGGCCTTCAGTGCCTTCATCCACAGCATGGATGGCTGCACACTGTCACGGCTGCCATAGCACCATGCTCCTGTCAGGCTGCCCTGCCTATGCTGTTGCTGGGC
>JAOXNH010000003.1:16693630-16704273 GCA_028566575.1 Bartramia longicauda | reverse complement strand
TTGATGCCCCCCAGGATGCCACTGGTCTTCTTGGCCACAAGGGCACATTGCTGCCTCATGGTCATCCTGTCGGTCCACCAGGACTCCCAGGTCTCTTTCCATAGAGCTGCTCTCCAGCAGGTCAGGCCCCAACCTGTACTGGTCCATGGGGTTATTCCTCCCCAGGTGCAGGACCCTACACCTTCCCGTGTTGAATTTCATCAGGTTTTCCTCCGCCCAGCTCTCCAGCCTGTCCAGGTCTCGCTGTATGGCGGCACAGCCTTCTGGTGTGTCAGCCACCCCTCCCAATTTTGTATCATCAGCAAACTTCCTGTGGGGACACTCTGTCCCCTCATCCAGGTCGTTGATGAATATATTGAACAGGACTGGACCCAGTACTGACCCCTGGGCAACACCACTTGTTACGGACCGCCAAAGAGACTCTGTGCCACTAATCCAATATAATGGTGTTGTGCTCCCTTCTCCTTCTGTTCTCCTGCTGTTTTAGTCAATACGCAAGAACTAGGATTTTCATTACGATTGGATTAGCATCTTATACACCGCTGCTTTAGAAGATGAACAAAGAACAACAGAAACCCAAGAAGGAGATCTAGCAATCGATCAGCATTTCCCGACCAATTTGAAAAGGTTTTCTTTCAGATAGAGCTATCTGTTCAGCTACACCGTTAAGTCAAAATCTTGACTTTCTCTCCTCCAGTCTGCTCACCTTTCTAATCTACAGAGTTGCTTTCAGCTTATTACAGGTGGCAGAACTGTCAGTTTTTTAGAGTGAAGGTAGAGATTGATTTTAGCACGACCATTCCCTAACTACCCCTACTAGACTGGTTGCAGTGTCCCTGGTTCCCCAGATCCTCAGGCCATTGGATGAACTGATCTAACTTGGCCTATTCTGTTAGACACAGAAAAAGCAAACAGATATTGTGGGTCCAGCCGGAATTACTGTACCCTGGATTATTTTCAAGTAGAACTTAAAGCAGAGAAATCACCCAGCATAGCAAATATATATATACAGGCAATGGTTTCTCCCAGGTAAACTGCTTGCCTGAAGCAGTGGTTTAGCTGACGAGATTGGTTTTCCTTTCTTTCACTAGGGTCCTGCAAGGTTAAATGTTCTCAGGCTAATAAAGGCTAACTGGCAGCAGGGCTGAAATGCAGAAAGGACCATGATATGTATGGGATGTATCTATCTTGCAACTGGCTGTTGATACGCGTACAGGATGGCTACAATTGATTTTTGCAGCTGTATTCCAAAGCATAGTCAGCCCCATATTGGAGAGATTTAATACACAACCTCACCATTTCTGCATCTGTTCACAAAATCCTGGAAGCAGAACCCAGAACTAACTCATGTCCTATTAAAAAATCCCTTTTGCCTTTGGATTAGAATATCACATTTCGTGTAGATGTTGAATCCTGCAGAGAACTTTCTTGCTAAGTGCTCTACCAGAAACTTCTGGCTGCTGGCATTGCTGACTCCTTTGAAGGAGCCTCTGGAGATAATTACCTGCTACAAAGGCTTCCAGGTTGCTGATCCCAAGTAAATTGCGCTCCCTTTCTGTAGTCCAGGTACCTAAATCTTTTTTTTTTTCCCTAGAACTCTCTTGTAACTACTGTTTCCTCTTGGCACTGGCAGGCACATCTCTAGAGCATCCCATATCCCAGCACCCTACAGTGAGCCTCATCACCTCACAGAGGGTATTCTACTCCAAGAGCCCAGGCATGTGACAGCCAGGCAGTGCACATAAACCCTAAGATCTTATTGAAACTAACCCTGTGTTCCTCCTTGTCTCATGCCATTATAACAGGCTCCAGATTACAGTCCCCATTTCCAGCAGAGAATGGAAGTTCTTCAGAGGCATTCTTGGGGGAAAAAATGTAACTTGTATGTGTTAGTGATGAGCACAAACAAAAGAGAAAAAACTCCAATCAACCTTTGGGGCTCTGGTTTTTGATCCTCTTTGTTTCACGTAATTATTTGTAGAGTTTATTTCAGTGATCCTAGGGATTTGGCCATTGGATGGCTGCAAAGGGCTTATTTATGGGTGCCCAAAATGTAATGAAGATTCGTGTTTCAAAAATGTCTTTTTATAGCACAGTTGCTAACCCTCTCTGTCACCTAGCCAGATTGGGCTAGGCTTTCACACACACACACAAATGCTGGTGCAGGTACAGGTGTAAGAGAGGAGTGAGATCTGTGGACTCATACACCCCTGGATGAAACTGAGCTTTCACATCAGAGCCCTGAACTGAACGTTCAAGCTTCTGTTCTAAGAAAGTTTTGACAGCAGGGAATTATATGGACTCAGTGTTTGATACCTTCTGTGTTCAGTCGTGGGGCTTGGGTGACAGACTTTGAGGCCTTCAGGTGCCGTGACTGGAGTTAGTGAGACTGCAAAAGCACTTGGCATTTGATTAACGGCTTCCTAGGCAATCAGCATTTTCAACAGTGACAGAATTATTTTTTTCACGGATGTTTATAGTGATTACGGTTATACTGCAAGTTTTTTATTAATCATTAGGAAGCTGGCTATCCAGGCAACTGGAATTAAATAATTTGTCTGAGAATTCATTATAATCAAAGGGGCAGGCAATTAATGACTAATTAAATCCACTGAGATGCTGTGGGAAAGGAGTGTTAATCTTGTTGCTCAGCTATGGTGGAAAGTGGACAGATATAGAGCTGTTCAATGTTAATTTGGAAAAGATGACATTTCTGTAACATAATAGGTTACTTAAGCACATCAGTAGTGAACTTACTACAGCTATTCACTTCCCCAGGCACAATAAACTGAAAGAACCCTTTGGATTCTTCTCCGCGGTCTGGATTAATTACGATGACTGAGGACTTTAAAAGGCTGTAGATTCCTTTGAGTTAGGAAAAACATCCAGAAGATGGATTGACTGGCCTAGCTGTTTGGAAAGCCTCTGGAGTGTATGCTGGCTGACATACGTAGTTAGATAGGCTCACTCACACACCAGAGAAAACGGGAGCTGGAATAGCACAACACTGGGGTTATTTGTGGTACTGGGGCAGGACACATTGTGGAAATTAGACCCAGATAATTAGGAAACACAATAATACTCTTTCAGACCTTTTTATGATCTTGTTTTATCCAGGACATAGTTAGTCAAAAAGAAAATTGTCATCATGATCTTTTTTTTTTAGTCTAGTTCTAGTGGCTTTTCAGAAAACGAATGCTTCATCTGTCATAGTTGCTAAAAAACCATAGTGTATGTGTGACTTTCCTTTTGGCTAGTATCTATTAGATATTCCAGTCATCCCAGTTCATGGTGAGCCAGTGTGTACATTGCAGCTGACAGTGTTACAACAGGAAAAAACAGGAATGAATCTGAGGAGACTAAAAACTGCTCTTGCCTGGAGTCAGTTCCTTCTGGTGAGAAGAGAGGAATTTTGAAGCTCTTTGCCCAGGGTCTTTCCTGCTCCTTATAGAACCTTTCGGCAGAACCACAGTCATAGCAACCAGATCCCCAGCATGCTGACATCAGTACAGCTACCTTGATTTAATCAAACAAACATGGACTACCTAATGTAAAATATGGATCCCCAGTGAAACATACTCTGTTGAGTTGCTCGTACCTGGCCAGTAGCAAGTTTCATGGATATCAGTTCTTTCAGACTCCTCCTTAATTACTCCATGTACTTAATTACTCCATTACTTAATTACTGCATGTACTTATAAAACTTAACTAGACGGAAGCCAGATTCCTGAGAAATACTGTGCTAAATCAAATACGGCCCAGGGAAGTTCAGAAGATTGTCCCTAAAAGTTCAAGGAATAAAATTTGTTGTTTTGGCAATAGGTTTCATCATCACTATATCCTGACAAAGGAAGATACTCAACCTGTTCCATCCTGGTTCAGGGCTGGATAGAAACAGCTTGGCATCTTTCAATGAGCTGTGCGACCTTAGAGGTTTCTTTTCATCAAGCCCCTGCTTCCTTTCACAGCACATTTGGCCACATAACACGCAGAGGAGTAGGAGGCCAGGAAATGGTCTCCGAGTGGAAAAATCTAGCTGCCATTTCTGTTAACTCATCCAGCAGAATCACATTCTCAGCAATTGTTAAAGCAGCTGCATTATTTTTTTTTTCTGAAGAATTGGCTTCTATGGGCAGACAGAGAATGTTTTTAACATATTTTTAAAAAAACAGTGGTTTTAATAATAACTCACTATTTGCAGAGTAGCATGTGAAAAAATGCATTCACAGCATGGATGTGGCTGACTGGTCAGATGCTAACGCTTTCCTTCACACTAGATCTTGGGCTGAAGCGGAGCTTAGTGCGAACCTGCTGGAGGACCAACTCCTGGTGTGATGGCCTTAGTCTGACAGGATAAAACCAGGGCTTTAACGCCAGCTCTGCTGTGACCAGATGTTTGGGCTTTGCATGTGGTTATGAGCTACCTGACCCTTTGTGAGATCACCAAAAGTCCCTTTTGGGACTTTTTTTTCTCAGGATGCAGTGCTAGTGTGTCCATAACATGTGGTAGATTCTATCTTAAATCAAAGTTGGTTGTTTTCCTAATAATGCAATATTCTAGTAAGTCTTGTGGTCTGGACTACTGACCACACCACAGTACATCATATCATATCATATCATATCATATCATATCATATCATATCATATCATATCATATCAATATGGTCCCTCCTGGCTTCGAAGTCAGCGAATCTAAGTATATTCAGCAACAAAGCTTCTGTTCAAGTATTTTTAATGCTGAATTTTAAAACAATACCTGATTTGAGGCACTTAGTGGAAAAAACAGCATTGTAGGCTGGCTAGCAATAAGAGAGAATACTGCAATCCCCTACCCTTACCTTCACACACAAAAAAAGAAAGGAAGGTCAGATAAGGACAGATAGTATTTTTATAAGGAAAGAAGCTTTGCAATCTCCTAGTCTGCAGCTGCTGCACCAAAACAAGTCATCAGGAGCTTTCAAACCTCACACTTAATGTGGCTTCTCTACTGAGCTGTTGTTTTGATTATTTACTCTGTTTTTCACTCTCACCCTTTTTTTCCTCATTTTGTGCAATAAAAACTCCATGCACTTCAACGCTTACTGGGATGCAGAAAAAGACTGGAAAAGGCACTCACAGAATTTGTTTCTAAGCAGTTGTACAGGAATGCCCAGTTTCTGCTCTCATCACAAACTGGGATGCACTTAGGTTTCTAATTTTTCACTTATTTTCACAGAAAAAAATGAGATTCAGATACTTTGCCCCTGAAGACCTGACTAGCATAAATGGGATATTCAGCAGTAAGAGCCTAACCTGACCCTGATGGAGAAACAGAGTCATCTCCTTACAGGGAATACAGAGGAGAATTAAACCTGTAACAGTTCTGCAGGACCATACTTGGGCAAACACCAAATACTATACTAACACTTTTCAATTACTTGTACTTTTAGCAACAGTGAAGAAGCAGGTGCTGAAACCGCAGCCTTTTAATTTTATTGAATGAAGGCTGCTGCTTTTGAACATCAGATACTGCTATGAAGATAAACCATCCAGTTGCAATGCCCTGACAGAGGCAGCCAGAATCCCTGGGTCAGGAACCCACCTGGCACCACTCAGCAGCAAAGTGGTAGTTGTACCTCTGCACAGCATCAGTGTTCCTGCCATGTTGTGTTGGGCATTGCCTTGTACCCCGTTGCCACGGTTTGCGTTCAGACCTCCACAAAGCCCAGCAGCTTTAGATGCCTGAGCCTCTCTGGCCCCTGCCCATGAAGAGGCGCTGGGGCTGGTGGCAGCAGGCAGGGCAGGCAGCAGTGGCTGGCAAAGACCTGGAAAGGGCCAGGGCACCACAGGGGCCAAAGTCTCGAGTGCATCCAGGTGCCTGCAAAGGCTCCTTAACAAATCTGAAGCAGAGAAGGCGGATTCTATAGGAATCAGGCTTTGACCTGAAAACATTTCAGCATCCAGACCTCTGGATGGAGACTTTAAGCAATGTTTTGCACACAAAATATTTGCTGGCTGCTGTTGGGATGATTTTCTAATGCCCAGGGATCCAATACAAATTATTACTGCAGTTTGAGATGGAGGCCTTATCACTTCCAAGTCAAAGTGGGGGAAACATTTTGCTAGGCACTCTTAAACAGCTGCCCTATTATGTACCAGACCTGGCTACACTTTAATATAGAGGAAATTACTCCTGTGTCCACATAACTTATAAACCACTTCAGGATCAAAACTATTTCTAAGATGAGGAAAAAAGGTCTCAGGTTTCATAAGGAAAATGATTGTTGCAAAGCTTAAATTTCTAGCTTCTTCCTCTCTTTAAATTCAGATTTGGAGACAAGAGTTGCAAATTTTAGCACAAGACATGTAGACATTGATGTTTTTCATGTCAAGCTGTTGGATTCAATGAAGTGAATCTCACCCTTAATTTTTAAAAATTATGTTTCTGGTTAAGAAACACTATAAAAATGAGACCAACTACACCCAGAAAAACAGGGAAAAAATGCAAGGTAAATAAAAAGATACCAAGCTCATTGTATGCATAAGTGTCTGATGGCTTGGTCAGGTGAAATGTTCAATTTTGGGCTGACAGCATTGTGGAATTCAGCTGAAAAGGTGTATGAACTAATGGATGGAAGAAAACATATGCTACAATCTCCTTGCTATACTGAGCACACTCTATCACTATTGATGGCATATTCTATAATTCCTAGAAAGCACAATTTAGTGGTCAAGAAAATGTAATGATAATTTCAGAAGATAGACTTAAGTCTGGTTTTGTGTATTTTCTATGGTGTTATTCACAGGATTTCTATGAAGGCATCTTGAAAGTTCTTGGAGAAGATGAAAATGAACAGGAAGAAGTTAAACTCAAGCAGGGTTTAAGTGAACTCCCTGAAATTTATGAATTACACCAAGACATCCTGGGAGAACTGGAAGAAAGAGTCCTTAAATGGTAAGTATAGAATGGCATGGTTTGATGGCCTTAACATACTGTCGCAGCAGGTGGGTTAACTCATCAGCGTTCCCTTCACCCCACTAGCAGGGAGGCTGGGATTCCAGGAGAGATGAAAGGAGCAGAACCTGAACTGCTTTGGCAGATTTTGCATACAGACAGGCAGGAGGTAAATGTAGAGGCTGTCAGGCTAAGGAAACAAATACTGAAACATTCGCACAGTGCACAGCCTGTCAGTCAGTGTGAGGACGGCCTGCTTCACATACATTGTTCTCTGATGCCAGTTCAGAGTCATCACCAAGCGGCTTCACGCTCATGGCCTGAAGGTCACAGACTCATGCCATGGGAGGCAGGAACAGCAGACATTGGAATCGATCCTAAAGAAGCTCATCTGCTTACAGAAATCTACATAGCAACTGCATAGCGCTCTGATAAGCAACCCCCTGGGCTGCCAGCACTGAGGCAGGGCTTTGCACAGGCCAGGCTTCCAAGGCAAACACACGCTGCCAGCCTGCTGAGGGACTCCACCTAAGCCAAACATCCTCGCAGGGCGAAGTCTTTCCATGAGAGAGTAAGACCATGCCTAGGACAGACAAAGCTCCAAAATTCATTCACTTAAGGAGACCTCTGACTCAAGCCAGATTGCTAGGCCCTAATCTATCAGACTCCTGGAATAAGAATGTCCAAGAGAAATTCCCTCTGCAGACCCAAGCTGACTACACCGCCAGCGGCCCACCCGGCCCCTGGCCTCGACTGATCTAGTATGTCTCTGACAGCTTGTGATGGACCATGCAGCCCCACACCTCCGCCCTGCTGGACTGCAGGAGGCAGCGGTCACTGACAGCAGCTGATCCTCTCCCAGCACTGCCACTGAACTGCCACTGAATAATTAGATCAGGAGAACTTTTCACTAACAATCCTAAATTCACAGCACAGCTCTCCTGCACACTCAAGTCAAAGCACACAACAAGAAAAGAAAAAGCTAAAGGGAACTGTAAATTGATTCATGTCTACCAAGGGACTGTTAAAAACGGCAGAAAGACTTAAAAAATTTCATCAATGATTTATGATTTATACACTCGTCATACAAACAGAAGTGTTGTTTCCAGCTGGGATCTGAAATGACTTGTGTCCTAAAGAAGTCACAGCCTCACAGCCCTACTCTAGCAGCATGCTGCCTTTTCTCTAAGACAACAGGGAGACAACTGGAAGTACCCTAAGATTCTGTGCAGAACTACTCTGTGGCACTGGGGAAAAAAGACGGCTGTACTGCAAATGCTGGCATAGGGCTGCACTCATCCAGGCTCCCAGGTCACCACCACCCTTGAACCTTCCAGTAAGTCCTTCCCTGTGTCTGCGCTCCCCCAGACACTCTGTTGCTCCAACGTCCCTAGGAACTTACATTCCTCTCTTAACTATAATTACTCTTTTGCCATCTCAGATTTTGTCCTGTTCTTTCCTTGTACATGCTCTGTAAGTATTTCAGTACTGTGCTACTGGGTGCTGAGGCAGATGATGGTGGGGTACTGCTGAGAAGGGGGTAATAAAAGAGAGCTGAAGATAGGATGTCACAACTGAAGATGTTATATTATCCCCCACAACCAGTGCTCAAAGCACTGCAGCAGCTGGAAGGTCTGTTTAGAGAAGCAGAAGCTGTGTCCAGAAAGGAGACATTCTCCCCATCATGGGCACACAGTGCTGCCATGGCAAAGGCCCACCCGAAGATCAGATCCTCCTGGTACCCATTCTACAGCAGCCCAGTTTGTTGCCCAGCATGTCAGTGAAGTAGTCCCTTGTTCCTGCCATGGATGGTCAGACTCCATGATCTGAAAGGTCCCTTCCAACGTAGACAAGTCTTCTGTGATTCTGTGATTTAACCTAGGCTTTATCTGCACAATGTCCTTAGCCACTGTGGGTCTAATACAACGGGAAAGAAGTATGGCCCTTCTTTAATTTTCATTTATATATTTATTTGCTGCTTCTTTTCTTTCTGTGGCCTTAGGGAGGAACACCAGAAGGTTGCTGATGTTTTTCTCTCCAGAAAATCAAGGCTGAATCACCACACAGCATACATTATGCAGTTTGATAGGAATTTGGCTTTGCTAGATGAAACCTGCCTTAAGTATTCCCAACTGGCTACCATAATTCAGGAGTTTGAGGTAAGGCTCCCATGTTTTTTTAGCTGCACTAATGCACTAACGGTTGTGCCACAGGGCTTACTCAAAGATATTTTTTCTGCAACTCCACCAGTGCTCACACAGGGTGCAGACATCCTGGTGCTAAAACTGAAGTAAGATGTTCACATGTGCATGATGTGTTTCTGTTTCTGTGTCTGTTGCCCCTGTGTGTGCACACAAAATATATGTTTGTGAATCTACAGATCTGTGAGTATATTTTGCTGAAATATATGCTCATCGTGGAGTAGTTTCTCAATTACATATTAATTTATCAAGCTCTTTGAGGATGTGTTAATTATTATTATTACCATCTCTTCATATCTTTTCTTCTTTCACTGCATTTTTGATCCTTTCTTTTGTACTGAGTCCAGCCAGGATGAAGTTAGGGTTAGCTTGTAATAGATGCTTAGCTGCTGGTAGCAATCAGCCCACAACATCTTTACAATTGCATTTCTCTGCATTATTAAATGCCTGTTAACTGCTTCCTCTGTTTACAGAGGATGTTGTGACAGGCAGCACTGAACTGGACAGGAAGACACAAACTCCACCGGCCAGACACATATAGGGTTCTGTAACCCCTAGGCCTATAACCTCTGGCCCTGTAGTAAGAAATACATATTTTCCAGTTGTGTTAACTCAGTCATCCATGCTGAATAACTGAAAAACACCATCAAGATATATGTGAGAGATTACATGATTCCTGATTACATTTTAAAGTACTGGCAATGTGGTCACTTAACACGATTTCAAAAGCATAAACCTATATGTGGATGGGGAAGTTCAGTTGGGCTGCACTGACTCTATTGAGCTAAAATAGTTAAAAGCTATGCTTCTTTATTGTGGGTCTAGAACCCCTGTTTCTTATTATCTTTATCTGGTAAGAGAAACAAAAATGTTTATTTGGGTGGCAGTGGGGCTGTAAGGATAAATTAGTGATGGGACCCTAAAGGTTATTTAGAATGCCAGCTCTATGGGGTATGGATTGTGTTTTTCTCTGCAGCACATGTAGAATATTAAGGATAACAATTAATTTCAAAAGACATTTGGAATTCAGCCCTTACAAGCGATACCTTGCAGTCACCACAATTATTTCCTGTTAGCAGCCGAGGGAAGCTCTGATGGCTCACAGTGCTCCGCACATGAACTTGGCAAATGGAGGCTTTCTACTGAGAGCCTGTATTCCCTGCATCCTTCCCAGCCACATGCCTATACACCACTGTCTTAACTGTCAACCCTGAGAATTAGCTCGTTTCTAAAACAGCAAATGAGGCTTTTCCTAGGATGAGATCATTAGGATTTTGCTCTAGAATCAGAGTTCTGTAACTTCTTACCCTCTTGCATGCACGCATATGCACACAAATGAGGGGGAAGTGTCTCTCAGTCCTTCCCTATTGCAATTTTTTAAAGCATGACAATTAGCTTTCCAGTCAAACACATCATTTAGGGCCTCATCTTGTTTCTGGCACCTTTGACTTGAGTATGGAGGACTGGAAATGATCAGCACAACGCTGAATGCACATTTGGTGAGAGCA
>JAOXNH010000003.1:16668124-16679455 GCA_028566575.1 Bartramia longicauda | reverse complement strand
AATGTTAGAGTACTGTTTGCAGAATTTATTTTAAAATAAATGTCTTATATGTCTGGAATATGTATTTGCTGTGGCCTCTCTAAGTGCTGACAGCTTTTTACCCTTGGACCATTTTGAAGAGAAGAGATGGCTTATTACAGATTAATTCTTCTTATTTCTCCCTTTTATTAATATTTCCTATTTGTATATGAGTGGCTGCACAGGCTTCTTTGCCTCCTCAATCATATATTACAGTCATAATCAAAGATCAGATGGGACGGGACACAGTGCTGGCAGTGCACTTTTCTGATGTCTTCATTGGTTTTTGTGAAAACTCAGACTTTCATGTACTAAAAGTGCAGGATTTCACCCAAATCTTCAAATGTGAGATTGCTGCAGTGCTGTTTTACTGTTGGCATCAACAGACTGTAGCAACAGCAATAAATGCCAAAATCTTTACTTTGTTGCAGCCAAGGGAAAATGGCCATACCAGAATCTCCAGGAGCTAGTCTTAAGAAAGTGTTCTAAGCAGAAGTAACTCTGAAGCCTACTGATGACCACTTCATAACAGATGATACTTGCTTCCTTACTGATCTCTCTTTTGAAACGCTCACGTTTGTTAGTATTACAAAAACATTTTGAAGTTGTAGGTAAAGCTGGGATCAAATTCCAAGAAGTTGTTACCATTTCATCTTCCAATGTGTTCGTAACTGCCATCATAATCCACTACCATGGCAAACACTGAAGCGTCACAAACCTAGCTAGCATAATATAAAAAACATTGAGAGGAAAGTAATTTAAATTTGGGATAAACTGAGATAAATTTCAGGTAGTCCAAAATGTTTGCATCAGCTTGAAAGTTACAAGGGGCTGAAAGTATTACTGGAACAAAGAAAGCACAGAAATGAGTTTCTGGCACTTTCTAGTTCAGGAACTATTTTTGATTCCTGGGGAGAGTTCAGCTGCTCAAACCCGGATGTTAACTGCAATGAGAGAATTGTCTCTTGGCAGCTGGAGACATTACAGTAGCCAATGTCATGTTGTTAATAGACGCTCTCAGTATTCAGAAACAGCGGGTTTTTTTCTTCCTTTCAGTCAGAAAGGCAAACCATGACCAAACGTGCTGTCATGCAAAGTATGTGATGGAGGTAAACTAAACCACAGTAGTAATTTTCAAGAACTAAGAGACACAGAAAAATGACTTCTTTCCTGTTCTAACACACTGAAGTTGCAACCACTTTGTGATTCCTGTATTATGTCTCCTGTTGGGGTGGGAGTGATGGGATCTTGGAAATAGTTTGAAAGTTACTGTCAAATATCTGCCTTTGGGTTCAGTGATTTTTTTACTCAGTCTCCTCTACCCTGAAAGCTCCTCAGGTTGCAGAGCAATGCCATGTATGGTGAAATTGCAGGAAAGTGAGTCACTGTGGAATATGGTAATTCAAGCATTAACACCTGAATGGTTTTGCATTATCTGCTTGTCACTGCTAATGCTGTGGATTCTCTGTTGTGTCACCACCACTCATGCCACCACCACTCATGCATTGCTTAAGGGACTATTTAGCCTGTGGGTACATTAAGCCAACTGCTGCAAAGGAATGGCAACATATTTTCATCTTGGCATATAGTATCTTTACTGCACCAGTCTTAAGGACATACCAGCCATCACTGCCAACACCTTTTTGTAACAGTCAAGGCCAGCATGAACACGTCCTTCCCTCTGCCAGTGCATCTGGCCCAATGCACATGCTGCCTGGGGACACTGTGTGAGAAAAAAGCCCAACACAAAATCTCAAGATTAGAATAATCTCCTAAACACTGTCTCTTAAACCCCACATTTATTTAAAGCCCTTATCTTCTAAGGACCATAGCATAATCCTGTGAAGCCACTGGCAAAACTCTATTAGGATAAGAATTTGTCCTAATGTATTAATTAAAAAAACCTTTCAGAACTGGCTTTTTTGTTGATGCTTCACATGCCAGCTGCCTCTCAAAAAGATCACCAGAAGCTAACATGTATAGATGTAGTTTGGTTTAGCTTTGGATGAAATAAGTGTATTTACCTTAGCTACCCAAAACAGATTTTTACATGAACAGCATTTTCTGAAGTTCTTAGTAGTGAACTTACTCTGACTGAAGCTAAGTCAAGCCCAGGACCTGGAGAGAATTTCAGTAGAAGAGTGTAATCTGAAGGATAACCCTGAGAATTTAACCCCTACACATCCCAGGAGATGAACCCACCAAACTAAAGTTGTAGCTAGAATATGCAATAGAAAGTAGGTGCATGCCACTCCTACTCGGCCTGCGCATTCTGGGTGTGCTTTGGTGGTGTTTGTGCTCTGAACATAGATCCACAAGGAGCGTTGCAGGCCTGCACACAGCCCATATGAGCATGTTTGTGCAGGACACAAGTTTAGGGGCCTTTGACGTGCACGTTTCTGCGGTGTATTTGTATGTATCAGAAGGTTACTTGAGCTGGCTGTTTTGTGCAGGCTGATGGTATTGTTGAATCTGGTGTTTCCTGGCAGGATGTTTGGTGAGTTTTGCTGTGCGCCTGTTTCCTGAGTCCAGTCTCTGTTTACAAGGATGTTGGGGCCTCTTTGCAGCATAGTATGGGCTGCTGACACTGGCAGGCCCCCTAACTGCCCCCCAACCACAGGACTTTGCAACTTAGACACTGTCTCTTATCTCACTCTTCCAAGAATTGCCCTACAAAGGCTGTTTGTGTTGCAAGTGGGGTGCGGGAAGCTGCTATCAAATGGGAGACTGTTTAATGCTATAGCTGGCATGGCTGGAGTATAGGAGTTTTTGGAGTCAGAGCTTGGAAAATGCCGTCCTAGCACACATTCAGGCTGCTCCACTGACACTCAGGGGATGTTTAATACAGACTTGAATAGAACATCACAGGGTTCATAATGAACTACCCTTTAAAATATTCAGAAAAACCAAACACATGGTAGGAGCTTTTAAACAGAGAGTACATTACATATGGGTGCCAGCAATTCAGCACGACATAGATAAACATGTTTGGATCAATAAATTTGGACACTGCAGGTTAGAAAACTTGCACTGGCCCCCAATGTAACTGGGTTCCTGTCACAACAGAGAGGATTATAAAAAGAACGACGAAAAAAGAAAAGTAGTAACAGAAAAAAGGAAATTAAAGAGCAGACATATCCTTTCTCTGTGTTATCAACTGTTGTTTTGGGGACTACATGTGTGCACGGAGCAGTGCAGAATAGCAACATGTGCTCCCATATCAATATCTGAGCAGTTTGGGCATCTCAACTATTCAAAAGTTTTCTGGCAAGCAGGAAGTGGGTCTGAAGTCCTAGGACTTCTGGGAACTCCCCTGGGGTTTGTGGCAGTTGATCCCTGATTCCTGAGGGGCTCCAAGATCAGCTCTTACCATGGCACAGTCCTCATTGCTTCAGGGAACAGCGTGCAGCATGAAGCAGGAGGATGCATGAAAGCACTGGTACTGATGCTGGTTCTGTCCAGGAGACAGCAGCAAGTGCAAACCCTTTAATTCTTCATGAATATGTATGCCTTGTTAGGAAGCTTTGAAATATTTTTCATAATTGCATTGTGTCAAGCTGTGGCTGGTGGGACCTCAGAGTCATAGCCCACCACTGTATACTGTGGGGGAGAAAAACAGGAGGAGGAAAACATCCAATGGGCAATTATAAAGTCAAGTCATCATTAATGTTTAATAAAATCTTGGGATATTAACCAGAGCTGTGGTGACAATGGTGTGCACTGCAGTGTCATCCTGAATCATAAGTAATAAAAGAAAGGGCTTCTTATTAAAGAAGTGTATAACTTTTAAGATAAAATAAATGGCATTTGCTGTTCAAGAAACCCAGTAGTACATAATGCCAGAATCCTGAAAATTTCTCTTAGGAGTTCGCTTCCTTGGGCTTAGTGCCCATAACTAGTTACCTTTTCTTGTGGTTTGAAACATGCCTTAAGTAGAAGCACTGATGAGTGCCAGAGGAAGTCCTGTTTTCTCATATAATCCTTTGAACATTCAGGAGCTAGCAGAATCACCAGGCAAATATGAGATTTCACTAGTATTCTCTTATTTTGCAGAGTATTCTCTTGATGTTAGCAATAGAGTCTGCCTTTTTATCTTTTTCCCACCTGGCTGCTGGAGTCCTAGTTGCTACTAGTGAAAATAAGTCAAAATAACTTTCATCTGCTCTTCACTTAAAGGTTTACATTTGCTACGTTTTTTTCTCCCTTACCCTCCCTCCGACATATTCAGAGTGCTGTAGGTTAGGATGAATGTTCTGGTTATGCATAGCCCTGGTTAAACTGGGAATCATCTTGTGGTCAGTACTGTGCAGGTGTCCCTGTGCCGACTGGATTAATGTTAACATGAAGGGTAAATTATGGAGCAATAAGTAAATCACAGAAAAACTCTGTGACAAGCCATTTGTCACCTTGTTCTAAGGAAATTCCATTGTGTTGTTGCAAAAGGAGTAAATACTCCACTTTAGACTACAGAGAAGAGAACGTGAGACTCCTATTCTGACTTGATAGTATGCTTTTATATCCTCAGTTGAGAAGCATTATATTAAAAGAGCCTTAAACTCTGTGTGAGTTAAGACTTACTGGAAGGACACAGAGAAATGCAGAGTGGAGTGGCCAATGCAGGAGAACATGGGAGTCTTTTTGTTAAAATGTTAGCATGAAATGTTTCAGCATTTTCTACCAAAATTTTGGCTGATCCTACTCAGTAAACTCAATTTTTAAAAGTAGTAACATTTGAAATAAAAGTTTTGGGAAAGTCAGTCTTCAGCATCTTTTGCTTCACGTTAATGGGAATCTGCATTTTAAAGATGGGCAGCTAATGCACATAAGCCTGATTTGCTGTGAATCAAACAGCTACTTAATGAACTGGTGTCCATGAGTGAACTCATGGCCCTAATAAAGGCAACAACAGTTTTGCTGTTAAATCCAAGGTGATAAGGATTTAATCCCATGAGTATTAATTCTATGTCATTTTTCTTTAACTATTGTTCCTGCTCTGTAAGAAAGCTAGACTACGACCTTTTAAGAAAGACTGCATTTTCCGTTTTTTTTTTTTCAGGCAGCAAATTAGTGAAAATTTTACACCAGCAGTTTTAGGTGGTCAGGCAGTACTATCAAAACCCCAACAATTCCAGTCATACAGGGTATATTATTTTATTGCCAAATCACTATTTTCCTCCCTTTTTCTCTACGTCTCTATCACAGTTTTCCTTTCAAAATATATTATTTATATATATATATGAGACCATCCAATTAGCTATATTTAAATGTCTTTGTCACAGCAGAATCCAAGTGAAGCTGGTTTCTGTCTAGTTTTTAATTTCTTGGGAATTTCTCCATTTAAGATTCCTTGTCTCTGGCATCACACAATATTGCCTATGCCTTGCACATCTTTGTTCATAGTATCCCAGTACAGTAATCAAGGGGCTATCTGAGTTTATGCATATTGGTACTGAGAGGCCTGGGAAAGACAACAAGAGCACATGACCTGCTCATTCAAGAAAAGCAGAGAATGCATACACACAAGCCTTACTGTGGCAATGGTATGGCCACCGATACTGCTATTCCTTCTAGCAGCAAGGGAAGGAGAGGCCAGCAAAAAACTACAAGGTCCAGTTCTGCAGTTTCATTTATTTGCTTGTTGGCACAAAGGCTGCAATAATGTCTATGATTAAGTTAGGCAAAGAGAAGATCTGATCCCATTTAGCATGAAGCTGTTTGAAAAACATGCATTGTGCAAGAAGCTGCGAGAACTATGGAAATATTTGGGCTGTTAAGGTACAGATTTCTTTTCCTCATAAAAAAAGTTTCCCATTTTTGCCCTTCCATGGTCTCTGATGCATGCCACAAACTCAGCAAAGCTGTTATATGTCTAGGTGAGTTTTGCTAGCAGTGGTTACTGCTCTCAAATATCCAAACCATTCCTCCTTGAATCATTCCTCCAGACCACGGCACCTCTTCTGACCTCCACTTCCTTTTTGCCCAGAAAATGGAAGTCCCTGAAGCCCAGCCCTATCCCTGGCCTCACTGCAGCTTCATTGTAGGGGACTCGTGAAAGAGTCAGAGCTGCAGCATGCTGGGCAGTTAGCTGGTATTGCAGGTAGTACATGCAGACCTGCCTTCCCAACTTGAACATGGCATTGCCCTTAAAACAAGCAGCTGTTACACCCCAGCTGAATAAAACAGAGCTGATTATCTACTTGCTTAGCCATTAGCAATGGTCAAAAATGGGAAGAAATCAAACTCCTGGATGCAGACACCTCAGACGTTTGTAGAAATGCAGGCTTTGATGTAAGCTGTGTGGCTTGGGCCTGTCTTTAGTAACAGTCCAAGCAGTTCATCAAGTTACTGCTTGTTCTGTGTATTCCCCCAGGAGTAATGGGCAGGCCTGCAAGCCATATTGCAAATTATTGATTTTGTCTTTCTCTTCATATAGATGAATGATGTTCTGCTGTACACATATCCCCAGAAGGATGGCAAATACCGACTGAAAAACACCTTGGCTGTGTCAGGCATGAAGGTAATGCCTCATCTGTATTATAGGCTGGAATTAAAGTTGTACAGTGGGCTGTTAGTGCTTTGCTGGTTTATATGTCATATTCAGCTGAAGGCAAGGGGTAACAGGGGATGGACCTGTTACCAGGGGATTCCCTTGCTTCTTACAAGAGACAGAGGAAAAATAATAGAAAGCAAACATACAAAAGATTATCTATAAGGCTGTGACTTAGTACAACAGCCTTATTCAGGCTACATATATAATACAAACCAAAATCAGTTTTACCATCTGATCACAAAATTGGAGACAGAAAAGATTTATTATCCCATTTTGTCTAGTCCTGTCTTGATGTCTCCAGACCATACATGGTTGTTCCCTACAACATATTCACTAGGTCTTAGTCTGCCTGGTTTTAAACTCCTGCCACTCAAAATTTACATAAGCTTTCATTTGCCTGGTTTTCATGTGCCCTTTAACCATTTTCATCAAAAGCATTAATGGGTTCAAAAAGTGATTAGCCAACTTTATGGGCAAAAGGTGTATTGGGAATTATTACATGAAATGATATAAACAGTCTCTTCTTCAGTAAATTTCTAAATTGCAGATTACAGAAACTGGACACAATTGTCCTCTTCTTACAATCTTTCCCTAAGGATCCATTGACACTAGTACCTGTGCAACAGGAGATACTGGACTGGACCCTTTGCTTCGTAAGCCTAGCTATCCATTACATACCTCCTGCCAAGAACCTTCATAACTTTTTATAGCTAATATGCCAAGTTTTATTTATTTATGTGCAAGAGGGCTTGAAGTGACAAGTCAGAAGTTTGGGGATCTAGAAAATATGCGAGAATTAATCATTAATTCCAGCAGAATGACACCAGTGGGTTGAGGTGATATGAAAGGGTGGCAGGCTGATCACACTAGAGACCTGATAGTCTAAAAAGATCTATGGGTTCCCAGCTGGGGTAGGAATTGCCTAAACACACTCTGAAAAGGTGTTGCAGAGCAGGTACTTGTGGCACATTTGAAACACTTAGTCACTGGCATAATAGAGGCTTGTTAATAAAAACGTATCAGTACCGTGAAGCTAGGTGGACCTACTCTGGCAGGGGGGGTTGGACTAGATGATCTCCAGAGGTCCCTTCCAACCCCATGTGATTCTGTCATTCTGTAAAGCTGCTTCTCCTGAGTGGCCGTTGCTATTAGGAGGCAACTAATGACCAGGCTGGACGGGGCTTTGAGCAATCTGACCTAGTGGGAAGTGTCCCTGCCCAGGGCAGGGGTTTGGAACTAGATGAGCTTTAAGGTCCTTTCCATTTCTAACTGTTCTGTGATTCTATAATTCTATGGTAATACAATAAATGTCAGGAAAAAGGTTTCAGCTGAGCTGTAGCTTTTTAGTATTGTTACTGCTCTTAAAAACCCTTGCTGCAGGCAGGCATTTGCTGAAGTGCTTCACTGTACAATGTCTGCTTGTGAGGAAGAAAGTTATTTTCATTCGTTGCAAGAATAGCCAAAACTTTTGCCCAAAATGCTCTGACACTCGTCAGTCTAAACATCTCCTAAGCTTGTCACATTAAAACCGAACCCTGATTGATTCTTTATCCTTACCTTTATAATTGGATTAAATGATATTTCTTTTCCTTTAGCACCACCACCATATTGAAATTACCAACTTCATTACACCAGCAATACAAAAGACAGAAAACCCTACCTGCCCATCTCTTTGCATTGAAATATCAAACAGATGGCTGGGACATCACAGATCCATATGCATTGAGACTTGTACGGTGTACTGGTTATAGACAGTTTAACTCATGTCCGCATTTATGTTCATGGCATTTGTTTCTAGGTCAGCCGCCCAGTGACAGAAAAAGCCCAAAACGTCCTGAAGATTGAATATGATGAATATTGCCTGACCCTGTCAGCAAGGTACTGTCCCCAACCAGCCATGGCAGAGGGTGTTACATGCTAGAGCTCTATCTCTAGACCAGTCTAACCAATATCCAAGACTTAAATGGAGTCTCATCCTTTTTTAAGTCAATTGCAATTTGTGCTATTGTGACAGACAATGGCTGAGTGCTTGATTACACATCAAAGATATTAATTATAAATGCAAAGCTCATAGACTGTAACTAATTCAACTCATATACTGAGTAACAATTAGAAGTCAGCTCTTGATGACATCTTAAACAGAAAGGAAAGAGAAGAAAGTCTGTTACTAAGAAGCCTGAGTTCTTTCCATCATCTTTCACACTTTTTCCTTGAGGCAGTAGGAATATGTTCTATCTCCCTTTATACCACTAGGGTTGCAAAACTGCCAGAGAAAATAGTGATTAGGTAATACCTAAGGCAATAGATATAAAAGCATTTAATAGTGCTTAAATGACAAAACCAAAATTAAACCCTACTGGCAGCCTCATGGGTCTTTCTAATAAAAGGAATTTCACTAATGAGTTTTTTGTAGTGCTAGAACTGATTGCAACTGGGAATCAGGATGTCTGTCCTAGGATCACAAGCTAATGCCAGAAAGAGATTCTAAGTCAGTTTCTGATCAGAAGATAGCAGTGTACTATATTTTTTCATGCTTCTAGCCCAAAATTATCCTGCAAATTTACCAAGAGCTACAGCAGAAAGGTGGCTGCCTTGATTTACGGATATAGTTTACTACAAAAGACATAGCACACTAGCAGCGGTATTAAAATTAAGTCTTCCAAATAACAAGGTCTTCAGTGCTTTTAAGTACTGACTTTTCCACCATCAGTCTCCAGCTACAGCATGGCTGGAAACGGAGCAGACTTACCTAAATTACACAGTACAATAGAAAGATGGGGGGAGGACACTTTCTTATACAGAATCAGAATTTGCAGCTCTCATCCTTCCCAGGGCACTTGCCATCTGTAGGTAGTGCTCAGATAGCTGTCAAAACCTTTTTGTCTATTTCCTTTTATCACCAGCAAATGGGAAAATATCTGAGATTTTCTTAGAGCTGCACACTCATCACAGCCCTCAAAATATACACACAGTATTTCCGAATTACCTGCTGCCAGTTACAAAAGCAGGATGTGTACAGTCCTTCTGTATTGTAGAGGGGAAATAACTGTTGCATGTCCCCTTTATTCAGGGCAACTGAAGTTGGCATCCCTAGTAGGAAGCTTGGGATGTTCCGCTTACATTGTTATGTTGTTTCTTTGCCTTTTGTACTCGATATATCAAGTCTGTGCTCAGTTAGCCTAAACAAAGCATGTAAGGCCACTGCAAGCTGTGTTTCTTTGACAGTTGATAGAACCAGGGTCTGAGACTAAGGTTGCCCTTCTGATAACAGCCAGATGGAGACCGACTCTTATCAGAGCACGGGGACAGAGCCCCTTTCCCTTCCTCATGCTGCTCATTCTGAGACCAATCGGCCATAAGTCACCCAAGAATACTTTTTCCTCTCCCTTTCTGTATTGGCTGGCAGAGCTGATGAGACACCAATGAGACATCATGCTCTCCTAACCCCACCACACAACCTCCTTGGCCTGCTACACTCACCAAAAGGAGCAACAAAGACAGAAAAGTATCAGAAGGCTTCAAGTGGCCCTAAACTTTTAGGGACAAAGCTCACAGTGCCTGCACACTTGTATGAGACAAGGTGAACTCATCAAGGAAATTAGGCATGAGTGCCAGGGACTAAAGGCAGTAGAATAAGGATGACCAGAGCTCAGGAGTCAGTGTGGCTACACGAGCAGATGGCACTGTAAAGTCTTTACATCTCCTGCTGAAAACGTCTCACTCAACCAAAGAGCCATGTTATTGGCTTACAGTGATCTGGTAACAGAACTGAGCACAGAGCCATTATGGAGAAGGCTCATACTGCTCTTATACCTTTATTTGCATTTCAAAAATGTTCTTCATGGACACAGGAATAACCGTGTGGTGCCCATATAAAATACCAGAGCACTGGGAGAACACAGTATTACCTCCCTAAAAGGCTAATTCAGAGTGACAGCGATAGCACTGCAACAAAATCCCATCCCAGTCTAGTTTCTGTGTTCCATGGATGCTCCTGCTGTCCAGGAGACCACAGCGACAATGTGACCTTCTCTTTCTGTTTGCTTAAGGAAAAATATATGAGCCACCAAGGATAACGGGTAGCTCAGCACAAAAGTTGAAGCCCCAAAATCACACAAGAACCAAATGTAGCAATGGTGAATCGAGGTATGAGCTTCTCCGAGCCTCAGAGGTTCAGCAAAAATTCCTCTGAGCTTTCATGCAACCAATGAAATAGCTAATTAAGAATAGGCCAGTGCCAATTGACATAATTTATCTTACTCATCAGAAGACAGGCGTTATTTCCACATTTAGACACTAATAACCTGTGATTACTGCTCAAAGATGTTTAATGGAGTGGAGAAGAGGTTAAAGGGGCCAGTTAGCTATCAGGCTTTTAATAGCAGATTGTCCCTCTTATCTGTCTTTCCCAAAGTGCCTTTATTTTATATCACTATTTGACCTATGATTTCCTTTGGTTTTTTAAATCATATCTTAATTCTCAAGTTAAAAGAATTTCCAAGAGAAAGGTTGAAACCAGGACTTCTTTTAGTGCTTTGCAGGCTTTGAACATGATTTGTCTGGAAGACACAGACATCAGGTTGCCCATGAGGCAGCAATGTGCCCTTGAGCCCAAGAAGGCCAATGGTCTCCTGGGGTGCATTAAGAAGAGCATGGCCAGCAGGTCGAGGGAGGTTATCCTCCCCCTCTACTCTGCCCTGGTGAGGCCACTTCTGGAGCACTGTGTCCAATTCTGGGCTCCCTGGTTCAAGAAGGACAGAGAA
>JAOXNH010000003.1:16603433-16613626 GCA_028566575.1 Bartramia longicauda | reverse complement strand
AGGATTCCTCGTTAGGTGCACTGACAATGGGATTCTCCACTTCAAAAATATCCTCAAATCCCACATTCTTCTTTTGTGTACAATTCAGTTACTCTGGTTTGCTGCATGAGAGCTGGATACCTGCCATAAAAAGAAACACAAACTTTGCTCCATATACTTACTTCTCTGAATAGTGGCTCAAGGAACAAAATCAGAGATAAATCTCCCAAACAGTGGCCTCTATTTTAATTAATATTGTCTGTATCCCCATGCTGGCCCATGGATAAGTTTAGAGTACAAATCTGATTATTTCTGAGCAACTGAATGTTGGCACAAATTGAGATAGAAGTGCAAGTGTTATCATTTTCACAAAAACAAACAGCATAGCTTGAATCTTTTTGCAATTTTCACTGCAAGTTTACAAGATACGGTATATTAGCAGAACGAACGTTGTGTATTTGCTCCATAGATATTCAAGCATTTTGCAGAGACCTATGTTCAGTGCTACCTCAGGTTTGCTATTACATGGCTCTGGTTCAGGAAATTTATTTTGGCATTTGTGATGTACATCTGCAATACAAACACAGCAGATGCACTTTCATTATTGTCCTAAATTTCAAATGTATTTAAAGTTCAGAAATTCAATACAATCTCTTCATTATACTGGATGTCTGTTAACATCCTGGTACATAAAAACTGCACAGCATTTGGCAGTATGTATGAATAACAGCACATCCCTCCAAGTTCCTTTTCTCATCAGAAGCAGATTCTCTTATTTCCTTTTATACGTATCCAGTCACACTCTTGCTATCTGGTTTGTCAGTAAGTTGCTAGGAAATGGAGGAGTATGCAGTTCATGGTTTAAATTTTAATTAAGCATTTTACTCTTAAAATTGTGCAGATGTTACTAGTCAGTATGAATATTATTAGTCTCAGTGTTGTCCTGAACTATGAAGTGCCTCCAGAGCTGGGAATTTCAAAAGCAGACAGGGAGAATTGTGTGTTTGTACATAAATATTGTATCTACAAAAGGCAATAATGCATCTTTTTCATTGGAAAACCACAGAGAAAGATGGTGGCTTTGCATTTCACTTGCAGGATAGAAAAGGAACTGTTCTTTTTACAGTAGCTCAATTAGCTTTAATCGCTTCTTTACTCCCATTCATGAGTTATGGTAATAATAGAAGGAGATCCAGCTCTTTAGCCATAAAGTATTTCAAACTGGTATTATATGTATTTATAATCTGCTGAACTTCTTTTTCAGGCTAGCCCGGATTCTAGTTCGCCTGCCAGCCCTTAGGCTGATGAGCTCTAGCATTACCGAGGAACTGTTTTTTACTGGTCTCATTGGAAATGTTCCCATTGACAGCATAATCCCCTACATTCTCAAAATGGAAACAGCAGAATATAATGGGCAAATAACTGGCACATCTGTGTAGTGGGAACAGCACAGTTTGATGGATCGAAGTAATTTTTGTAAAAACATACAATTGTGAAGTTAATAGCATTTTGGTACGTACAGATATTTCCAATTTGTTACCAGTTTCCTGTCAGATATCTCTTTGTCTGTTTGATGCTGACAAAATTTAAGCAGCTATTAAAAGACCTCCTATAGAACCTTTTCTGCCACAAGGAATGTTTTTAATGCCTTTCATTTAAAAGGCTATAGATTACTGAAAATACTTTTCACATGCTTTCTATTTAGAAATTATCAGTGGTTAAAAGTAGAGTTTTATAATATCAGAGATAAGTAATAAAATTACTTTAAAAGTAAAAAGAACAGTATGTATATATTTAAAAATATCCTTGGAATTAATATCTAATAAATGCCAGGATATAATACTAGCACTTTGTAAGCACTTCTTGTCAAAGTGACAATGTCATCAACATCCTGCTTATGAGTATGGAAACTGAAAAAAAATTGCCTGTGTCCTTAGTCAAAATGCTAGTGATTTCTGTGAAAATGTAGAATGCTACGGGAGACAATCATTTATTCTACAAAAAGTCACTTGCTCTTAAGTTATGCATGAAGTATTAATGTGGATTCTTAAATCAGATATCCACATTATTTGAAGCTATACTCTATTAAATTAGCACAGTTGTAATTCACAGTACGATGCAGTCATAGTGACAATTACGTACTGCAGGAATTACCCAAACTAGGAGAAGAAAATGTTTCTTGCCACAGTAATGATGAAATATTCTGGTTCCTTGAAGTTTCTATTCAGACCGACACAATCATGACAAATGTTATTCTAATAGGAAGACTTTTGATTGTGGGGAAAATCAGTCATTAACTGGAAGAACAGTTGTTTTCAAGTAGAGCTGTGTGATGCTCTTTGAATTTCCAAATTTATTCCTTTCTGTGTACTCCTGAACACCCTCTTCATCCAGCCAAAGGTAAAATTCAAACCCTGGAATGTGCAGAGCCTCTGGCTGTTGGCAAGAGCATATTACAAAGCGCTCTCACTTTATTTCTCCCTTCATCCTTCCCTTCCCTGACTGAGAGCGCTCACAGTTTTGCAGTGCTCTCAACCTTCTGTGGCTCAGTTTGAAACTGAAATACAGTCAGGATTTACATTGTTGTGTACAATTGCAGTTAATGACTGATAGACCATGGAGTTACAAAATTAACTACTTTTTAATTGTCTAGAGTTATGAGCCATCATCATGTTTTCTAGTATCGGCCATTAGCTGCTAGCATTGCCTTCATTTTAGTATAATTTATTATTATAGACATTAAATATTTTAAACAATCAAAGTTTTTAAAAAAAGTCATGGTAATTAATACCTTCATCTGATCCTGGCTCAGATGCATCAATTATTTTAATTATTTGTGTGGTAGAGGCATTTTCTACTTGCGTATTTTTATGTGACAAAAATCTAATGATAAGTTCAGCACTTTTGTTTTTCTTCTGTTATTGACATTTATTTAGAAATACCAACCAGGTTGGTGTTTGTGTCTTTTAAAGGTCTGACTTGTAGCCAAAAGACCTTAAGCAGCTCTAGACGAGGCTTCTGACATAATAAAAAGTCCTGACCTGGTTTGTGTCATTCTCATCAGGAGACTCACGGCTGTAGCACTCTTTGTGACACAGAAAGCTACTTAATTTTAGTTTCTGGATGCGTTAAAGTTTTCTACGGTCACCATTGTTACAGCATTCAGAATCTTCTTTTCTCAAAAGAGTGTTACAAAGAGTTGAAGATGCATGCAGAGATTTGTAATATTGCACTTTCATTTCTCTCGGCTTTTGCTATAGCAAACAAAATTGTCATATTTTTGATGTGATGGAAGGTCTGCACTCTGAATATTAAGTCAACTGGAATAGAGAATTTTGTACTAGCTGTTTTATTGCAGTGTTAACTTTTTGTGTGATTGTGTCAGCACTTCTGATGCAAAGTCCCTGTTTTAAGGGTATACAACTTAAAAATCAATTGTGATATTAACAACATCAGAAGAAGTTGCTACCTTGGAAAGAGTTGTGGCCATTTTTGTTAAAATTTAAAATTTTATTGCATTATGTCATTGTTGTTCTAAAAGCAGTATGCATTGGATTATTGTGATTTTTTTCATTACAAAAAAGATTATGCAGTTTAATTTGCTTTCAGTATTATGTAAAAATCACTTAAGCGGCTAAGTAAGCATTGTTAATGACGTCTTTGTGGCCCTTCGTTGGACCCTCTCCAGTATGTCCGTGTCTCTCCTCTAATGGGAAGCCCAGGCTGGACACTGTGGCAAGTAGAGGGGAAGGATCCTCTCCCTCAACCCGCTGGCCACGCTTTGCCCAGTGCAGCCCAGGAGACCATAAGCCTTCATTGTTGCAAGAGGACGTTGTGGCTCATGTTCAACTTGGTGGCCTCCAGCATATATTGGTGCCTGGGGTTGTTCCTCCCCAGGGGCAGGACTTAGTGCTTCCCTTTCTTGAACTTCATGAGGTTCCTGTTGGCCCATTTCTCCAGGTCCCTCTGGGTGGCAGCACGGCCCTCCGGTGTATCATGCAGTGAAGCTGCTCATCTCTCAGTGATCCTTGTCTAACCAAGCAGTGAAGCTATTTTAGCTCATTCAAAGAAAGCTTTTTCTTTTCCTTGTCTGTCCATCAGTAGAAGATAGATGTTCAAGAAGCACAGAACTGATGAAGGGATTATTTCTGCCAGCAGTTCAGGTGTTTCTTGGTAGCAATAGGAAAGGGCATATCTAAGGAAAACAGGCCTCACAAAGTTGTTCTTGCTCTGTGTTAACCTTTGCTGTTACCTCCAGCCTCTTGGTGCCTGGGTGTTCAGGCCTCTCATGGAAGGGAGGGAGAGCAGCATGCAGGGTGCAGCTGCAGGCTCAGGCAAGTTTGAGACTGCCTCTGCAGAAAGTAGGAGGCTGATGTCATTTCTGAGGCTTGTACCACCCCCCTGCCAGTAACTGAAAAGACAGTAATGGCTAATCTTACTTGCTTTACTTCTAAATTAGTTTCATTTGTTTCTTCTTTGCAAGTGCATACTTTTGCTTATGAATATGGGACAGGAGAGTTTTTTTATTATTGTAACTATTATTTATTGAAAAACTGTTTCTTAAGTATGGAAATAGCTTGTTTTCATAAAGGCTAAATGTCAATGCCAAACGGGTGTTTACAGAACTAGGAGTCAAAGGACCACAGTCCTGAAAGGGAATTCTAAGAAAAGTAACATCTCGCTGAACCTCTACTTAGTGCCTAAAATTCACTCTCTCCAGAATTTTCGAGGTCCTGTTTCTGCTGCTTTTGAAAATATTTTAACTCCGTAGAGACATAGCGATAAAGTATCCAATTAGCTCTGTGTGAACTTGAGTACATGTGTATCTTGGTAGTGATGCATTCATACAAATGTTAGAATTCTGTGCTGACTGAAACTGGGGCACGCAGGAAGCAATAATGAGGCAATAACATCCATTCTCCATGTGCTTCGTTTGTTTTCCAACTCTTTCGAGAAGGAACTGGATTTGAGTCTTGTAGATGAAAAGAAAAATGATCAGTAACATATAGCAGCATTCTGGGTTAGCTTTGTAATAATTATTTTTATTGCATTTGTGACCAGGGCAAGAAGGCTTACTGCTTCTCCCTTAATTTACTTACATTGGACGAAAGACACAGAACTAAGCCCATGTGCAGAACTCTCTGGTGCACTCTCTCACCACTCTCTGTTTACATGGCTTGTAAAAGAGATCTGGTGCTTTTGGTGCCAGCGGAGTCACTCGGGCGTGAAAGTGGTAGAAGAGGAAAAAATAATCTCCAAGGAGAATCCTTCAAAGTGATCATACAAGCCTTTATTTTAGCTGCCTTAAAACGTTAGTTTATTAAGGAGGCTTAGTTTTCCAAGCACTCTGGGGCAAGAAACCATTTTTGGTCACCACTGATTACTTGGTACCATTTACCAAGTCTCTTCTTGCCCTCGGAGTGAGAGGGACTGAAGGTGCCTGTGCTGGATGCACCCTCCTTGGGGCACCCTTGGCCAAGGGCTCGTTCTGGGGTGAGTGAGGCCTGAAGCTTCCAGGCAAAACCAGTTTCCTGGCTGTGTTTCTTCTTTGGCAGAGACTGTAAAGCACTGCAGTGTTTTCCTTGCTGTGTATAGTGCACAGGACTTTCAGATTCCTGAAGGATTTCATCCAAGATGCTGAAGATGTGACTACGTTTCCTGGCCATTGAAATTAAGACAGTAGTTAGGATTTTTCCCTGATTACCTGCTACTTAATTTGTAAGGGGTAATTCTAAAAAGGCCCAAATAGCATGAGCAGCAAGGGTATCAGGAATACAGTTTAGCCAGGAAAAGGGGACTGGAAATTCATGGGCTGAGGATGCTGCCCAAGCAGCAGTGATCAGAGCAGCTCCCTGCAACAGCTGCCCATCGGGGCCAGTTCGGGGTGGGTGGTGTGAGCAGGAGACCTGGCTGGTCTGTCAGCCATGGAGAGCTGCACCAGCAAATACCGACAGGATGATACCACCCTGAAAAGAAAAGGAAAAATACATCAACATGTTGTTTTTCTACTTTAAATGCCTCTCCTGTGGTTATTCTTTAGCAAGAGCAGGGTAGATGGGCTCTTTTCCATCTACTCCTGCCCGTAAGAGAAAAAGCAAGAACTACCAGGCAGAGGAGAAGCAGGTTCCCATCTGTGCCAGTATTTTGCCAGCTCACCATAACCCACAGAGCTGTGGGGTTTGCTCCGATGATGGGCCATGAGAGCAGCACCAGCATCTGCAGCCCCGATTCCCTACAGCCGGGGAGAGCAACAAACTGAGGCCGTGAACGCCCTGCAGAGGAGAGAGAGGACAAATTGCCAACATCAACAGGATCTTGAATGACAGAAAATTAAAGAACAGCTTTATATGAGAAATTGCCAAGAGGGCATGGCAAAGGAGAGGAAAGGATTTTTGCACATTGTGATTCTGAAGTTGCTGAATCATTTTAACAGTAAATTCTTTTGAACTAAGTTCAGACATTGTTTAATGGAAAATGCCATAACGCCTCTTGTTACATAATGCTACAACTCCACTTCTGCTGCAATGTTATCAACATTATAGGGGAAATTATTTGTGTAAAAAAAAAGTAGAACATTATTTATACTGAGGTTGCAAGTTATCATAAAGTTTAAATGCTCTAAGTCTAAATATATTAGACTTGGAAAACATCAAACCCCAGAATTACCTTATTACCGAGCTTTTTGTTGTGAAGTCAGGTTGCAAAGTTCATCACAGGTAATACTGCCATAATGTTCCATAATTCCTACAGCCAGTTTTCTCCTCTGAGTTATATGAATGCTTTGAAAATGGCTTATTATTGTTTAATTCATGCCTGTCTTCCTTCTTTTTAAAGGTTTTGATAGATTTTTACACATCTTTTATTTTGTGCCTCCCACCACTGTGCATTTCTGCATGTCCAATTCTGAAACTCACTCGAGCAGCTGATGCATATGTACATAGTTGTATGTATGTGTGTATGAATGTATATGTTTATACCTGTCTAAATATATTATGTACAGTGTATAGAAAGTGTGTAGTGTATGTATATATGTACAGATATGTAGCTGTGTGTTCACACCGTTCTGTATGTTGCTTTTCATTCATTTGCTAATCCAGAGCTTCCTACTTCTCATTACTAAGCCTCGCTTAAGCAGATGAATCCTCACGAATTTCAGAGCTTTGCACCTTTTTCTAAACCCAGCCTGAATTTAGTATTTTCTGTTCAGAACTGACAAATATGGTCCATGAATTTTCTGGCTTTTACAGTACTCTCTTTACCTTTTCTCATTTGACGTGTAGAAGCCCGCCAGTGAATAGTTAATTGAAGATATAATGTCTTAAAAATAAATAATTATAGTAATAGAAAATACTTTCCTGTTTTCAATATATACTCATTCTGTTTCAGCCTTCGGAGAGACTTTTAGGAAAGTTTTATTTTGCAGTGAAACTTGGTGTAAGAGATTTATTTTTTTTTTTTTTTTTTTTTAAGTCTTCAGCAGTGGCTAATTGGAGGAAAACAAGTTGCCCTTTATCATTGAACTGTAGCACACAGAACAGGATGCAGTGGATGGTGTTTAGAAAATCAATACTCACATTGCTGTAATGATCACATGAAACCAAACCATTAGTTAAACAATGACTGTGTCCTCTCTTCAATGGAATGACATTTCTGTTACAGTGGCAATTAAATAAGAGGGAGGCTGCTCCCTTTATTTCTTAGCAAGCATCAAGGTTTATTGTGGGTTTTCAGGATGCGTTTCAATTGTATATTCACTTTCCAAAGTTACTCTCTTCCTTGCCTAGCTTAAACTAAACAGAGCTGGGTCTTTCATTGAGATGTCAGATAAGGGGGGGGCTGTGCGGGGCTCTGGCGCTGCAGGTGTGGAGTGTCCACTGCTCACAGGGAGCGTTCATGGAATTCGACTCGCATTAAGACTGCGTATTACTCATAGGCAGCTTCAGCAGGGGAGTTGGACTAGATGATCTCTAGAGGTCCCTTCCAACTCTGACAATTCCGTGAAAATTCTCTGTGATTCTGTGAAAATATAATGTTCTTTTTCCCTTCTGATTACTTCAGTTACAGAGGAAGCCTCCTGTAAAAGTTCCTCTACTAAGTTTGTTTTTTTAAAAAAGCATTTCACAGACTGTATGGGGGAGTAGTTCAGCAAGTCTTCTTTCTGTCATTAAAAAGGTGAAGTGGAATTTTTCTGGGCATTTATTTCCACCTTTTGTACTCAGTGTGGCAAAAACTTGTGTATGTTAAAGCAGATACCAGCTAAACCCGTGTGAGCAGCTTGTGTGCTGCAAGTCAAACACAGGTCTCTTCGGAGCCAGGCCCTTGTCAGTCTTTGCCAGGGGAAGTGCTAAGGGTGTTCTGTTTCTCGCTGTATCGTTTAGCGAGTGTTTGTAAGCTTTCTTTCAAATACAGAAAAAAAACTGTAAAACATCCATTTTAACACTTCAAACCTTATTTTTGGAATTTTCAGCAGGAAAATTATTTAAATTAATGGCAGGAATTCCTGCGACAGAGAGTCCTTCATTGGTGCCTTGACAATCAGTGCTGTTTGAATAGTGTTTGCTTTTCTCTTTAAAAGCTGAATGGAAACCTGGATGTCTGTTAACATAATTGTACTGCAGAGACAGCTTTAGAGATTAGGAACCCCACTGGGATATTGATCAGGATTGAATCTGTTAAAAAATTCGGTTGTGAATTTAGAAAAAAAAAAACTTACTTTAAAATTGTGAACTTGTTTTATATCCACGTCTGAACTGTTTGTATTGTGAAGGACAGAATGCGCTCCTATTTAAGTGGCAATGAAGGCTCTGTTGTAATATTCTGTGGAAACTGGAATGTGACATCACTTTCTGTATGTGATGACAGAAAGCAGAGGTGTGAGATGCAGCCTGGTGCCAGGTGTCCAGCACCCCTGAGTAACTGCCTTCTTGTACGTTTTTTAATGATCTCAGAATAATGATAATAAGGCACGGGTCCATTTTAAAATATTCCTGATGATTGTGTGTTAAAAGTAGGACTGAGTCAATCTCAAATAAAAAGGACATTCTTTAAGAAGAAAACATCTTACCTATAGAGCATATACATTACACTTCTCATACACGGAATCAACATTAAATGTGGGAATATTTTTAATAATTACTCTGTACTCCAGAATACATTGCAAGCCAGTGTTCTCACAGTTCCACGTTGTGAAGCGTTGTATCCATCTGGCAAACCAGGGAGTTCTGAGCTCCTACAAAACCAGCAAATTTTTATAAAAGGAATCATCTACCTTTAATTCCTTGGGATGTTTTCTGGAAGTCTCTGTTCATTATAATTTAGAAAACTATTGTTTATTTTAATATATTTCAATTTCAAGTTTAGAACCTTGCAAAAGTTACTCATTTCTCATCGCTTCTTTTGTGAAATCAGCATTGTTATGTGTGGTAGCGTTTAAAAATAATAGCATGTTCTTTTTTTAATCTGAATTTTGTATCTAATCAATGTCTTCAGTCATGAAGAGAAATCTGCATTGTTGTGTTTGTATATAGAGTATTGCAGTGCATGATTTAGCTTATGCATTTTATTAAATGCTGTTTAAATGTGGCATTATATTGTTGTGGCTTAATACTACTACCTAAATGAGGTTTATACCATTAAAGTCAATTACAAATATAAATGCATTCTTAAGTTCACTTAATTTCTTCTTAAATATTAGGTGCCTAAGCCAAATGCATAATTTGCTGCCTTTTAGGGAGAAACAGTATTTTTCCCTTCCCTACAGCGATGTACCCCGGTCTGTGGATGCCGGGCCCCGGGAGGCGGAGACCCACCTTTTCCCAAAGGTTTTCATTCCTCTCCACGGGCCTGCTGGTTTGCTCGGGCGTTCTGTGGAGACAGTTTGCTGTTAACAGACAGCGCTCAACGTTCACTTGTATCTGGCGGCTCCTTCCTGTTCCCCGGATTCGAAATGGAGGTGAGGCCTCGGCTCCCGCTTTCCTTCCCAGGGGCTCTATAGGGGGGTGACAGCCTCGGGCTGGGCTGAGCCCCGGGGCAGGCAGCCCCCGCGCGACGGGCGCGGGGTGCGATGGAGCAGAGAGACCCTTCTCCTCAGCGGAACTCTGCAGCGCGGAGAGGTTTGTTCGGGGATGACCAGGCCTCGGGCTTCAACTGTCCCGGGCAGGCGTCCAGAAGGAAAACATCCAAGGGGGGGGGGGGTAAAATGCCATTTCCGGGCC
>JAOXNH010000003.1:16568649-16582686 GCA_028566575.1 Bartramia longicauda | reverse complement strand
CTCACCTCGGCGCCGGGGCGGGCGACGCGCGCAGCCGCTCGGGGTGCCGGCGGAGGGCGGGGCGAGCGCCGAGATATCGATGGGCGGGAAGGGTGGGGACAGGGAGGGCTGATCCGCGAGCGGCGGGAGAGGCGAGGCCCAGCCCAGGCATGCGCTGCAAAGCGCAGAGCTATCGATGGTGGGCGGGGAGGTGGAGGCGGCGGCCTGGGCCTCCTCTGAGGGAGGCGCAATAGCCGCGCCCTTGTGTTCAGCCGCTCGGGAAGATCCTTCGGCCCGGGGCCCGCAGGTGTGTAGCAGAGGGGCGGCGTGAGGCGGTGGTGACAAGAATCCCCTCAGGAGCCTCAGGGAGGGTCTTGAAGCGCGGGGAGGCGCTGGCGCCCGCTCGGGCCTTCCGCTGCTGCGGACCATGCCCGACAGCGCTTCCCTGCCCGGGTGCTCCTGGGCCCGAGCGGTATGTCCTGCCGCTCGTCGTGCTGGGCGCAGGCCCGATGCTCCCCTGTCAGCCCGCCAGGCCCTTCAGAGGACGTGTCCTCAAACCATAAGCCATTGCAGTAGGTGACGTGCCACTCACAGAGCCACGAAGAGAATCCGGGAATCCCACCACTTCCTGCCCCTGGGCGATGGTAGGAATAAGTGAAAAAGAAAAGACAAGGTTAGATGCAGGGCTTGTAGGGAGATGTCTGTAGGCATTTCAGTTTTCTTGTTCCTGTTTCATGTGTGTGTTTTGCTCATTTATTGGGCGTAGGGAAGGGACAAGAGAAGGGCTAGGTGGGGAATGGAAGACGTGCCTGTCACTAGGTGGCCCACCAAGCACGTCTGAGAGCGAGCAGAGACCTGTTGGGGGCCTTTGCAGTGGGTTTCACAGCTCATGGGGCTGCTTTGCCGTTTGTTGTAAGGATTTTTTCTCCTGACTGTTGAGCTGCGAGGCCCTGGTGACCCAGGCCGCTCCGTCGTCAGTCAGGAGTAGTAAGAACTGAGTATAAGGAAAAGTGAGACTGCACTGAACAGCAAACTCCTTAAACCTGCCTTTCTCTGTAGCTTCAGTAACTGCTTATTTTCCAAAGGAAAGTCTTAAAGGCTTATTAAAATGGTAAATAGAATGATTGAAGTCTAATAGCCTGCTGTGGGGACACAAACAATACAGTGAGAAGGGCTGAATACAGCAAGTTGTGACGAGGATGGTAACGTGCTGGGATGTGCACTAGAAATAAAATATTTCACTGAATCTGTAGTTAGTTCATTGTGCTCTTTTCTATGTCCAACATTTGACCACAGACTATGAGAACGTATCTCACCAGATGAATTACTGATAAAACACAAGTCAGTCATTCTTGAAAAGAGAAATTTCAACATTTTGAAAGAAAAATGCCATTTGTTTACATGTTTCTGAATATAAATGGTCTCTAGCACTTCCTGAGGATCTCATTGCCCATTAAGTGATTGCACCTTTTCAGTATGATTTGGATCTTTGTGAGAGCATTAGACTCTTAGTGGGAGTGTTTCAGAGAGAATTGTAGAAGGGTAATACGAAGGTAAGCCAGATGTAGTGATGTGTTGAATGGTGCCCATTTGCTCCTGAAGGGAAATTTGGGCTCCTGTGTCCCTGAGTGCCCCATGTGCCTTTACAGAGGTGGAGCATAATCTAGGTTTGTGCTGGTGTAAATGAGAATAGGCTTTGGCTGCTTGTCACTTGGTCCAGCTCATCACACTTTCCAACACAGCGTTAACAAAATGAAAAGATCCAAGTCTAAAGCAATCCAGTTTACATTTCTTCAAAAATTAATTTGTCTTCACCCAGTTAGTTGCAACAGAAATACAGGTATTTGTGGACAAGTTAAACCTTACTGAAATGCTACAGATGCTGTTGGGGACTGAATTTGAATCGGTAATGGCTTACCAGTAAATCAGCGTAGAAGAGCAACAGCACAGGAAAGGAATGCGTTACAAACACTTGCTCAGTCAGGCATGGGCTGCCACTGGAATCCTGCATCCTCAAATCCATTATGTGACTTCCTGCCCTGGTGCACTCATAGTCCTTTGCATACACAGAGTAAGTTGTAAAAAAACATTTGTGAGCTGTTGTATTAACTCTGAACAGTGAATATTAGGTTAGTTGGTCATTGCAGCTAACAACTAAGAGGAGACCCTTTAGTGGGAGCAGAGCTGGGAGGAGGGCACAGGCAGCCCTTTAGCCACAGCACAGGCCTGTCAGAAATGTATTTCAGTTCCATCACGCGTACTCTTTGGCTTCTTGTCATGTCTTCAGTGCCAGTTGGAATGTTAGTAATGGAATCTTATCCCAGAACTGCAGAGCTAAATGTAGACTAGAAGGAATTCTTGATGATGCCTGTCTAATTCTCAATGAACGCGGTAGGACATTTTTTCACAAATACAGCTTACTCACTGAAAAAAAGTTTAAAGTATCTGAAACATAACAGTGTTGAGTTCAATATAGACTTTGGGGAGGAAGCAGAGTGGAAAATCACAATATTCTTTGGAAAATCAGAATGTTCTTACTAAGTATTCCATAAACTAAACAGTGAGTTAATTTAAATTGGCCTAAATTCAATTTTATAATTCAATAATAATTTTTTTAAAAAAATTAAATCTAACCTTGAAATGGGTAGCACAAAATTATTCCTATGACATAAAATGATATTTGATTTTAATGTATCTGAGAAAACTTTTGTTTGTTTAGGTGGATCTAAACCAACATTTTCTGTATTCTTTGTTTTGTTGAGAGAACTAAAAAATCTGCGTATCGCTGTTCATTTTAGCAAAATTCATATATTCAGTATACTCAAGTTGCTTGTAGTAAACATTTTGGTACAAAACGAATTTATTTAATTAGTCTGTGTAGAGAAGATAGAAGCTACATTTCCGTGCCAAACCCATGATTTTTCCTGTGTTTGCAGACTCGTCGATCAAAACTGACAGCATGATGATTTGTAAGAGTTGCAGCTGACAACTTGTTGAGCCCATTTATCTGATTTGCCTTTTAACTGCTTCAGTACTGGTGGACCAGTCATCTACACAGGTTTGTCTGGTCCCTTAGCGCTGCTGCAGAATCTAGCTCATTGGTCCGGAGTGCCGTGGAATGGCACCGCTGTTACATAGAGCAGGTAAATTAGAAAGAGGAGAGACAGGAAGATTCAGAATTCCTTTGCGCTTACATTTTATTTAATGTTTTAACTGTGGGATCCATATGCCACAATGTCTAGATTATGTTCAGGGCTCATATCAGATTTCAGGCACACCTGTATTTGGGTGCTGTCTCCTATAGCCTCTCCTGTCTTCTGTTTCCCCTACACATTTCTACAGCAACCAATTCCCATCTTGAAAGCAGCAAGTCTAAAATCACTAAGCAGAATACCCTTAACAGTAGGTATTTGACAGTGAATGATCTGTGGTGTTTTGCAGAGCTATTGTTGCCGTCGTCTTCAACACCACCTGCTTGTTCAAAGGGCTTGCTTTTTGTCTTGACTGCTTTGGCTCAGAGAACCTGTCATAAAGTCTAACTATATTTTTCATTTGTCTTGGCTTTTCTCTCTTCTCCTCCTCCTTTTCTCTTTTTACAATAGCTTCTTCAGGCACCTCACACAGCGGTACCAGCTTCAGAACCAAGAGGGAACTTAGGCTGGAAACATAGGCTTCTCTGTGAAAATTAGTTTAAAACAGCAATCAGCTCAATGTTCCCTATACCAATCAGCTATTGAAGTGTCTACGCTTCATCATGCTCAGTTGCGTTCCGTTAGGATATCCATTATAGAGAGAAGATGGCAATGAACTGACTTCCTTGGATATGGCAAGTTGGATCGCTGGTTTGCCTCCATCCCATTTTGCAGGAGTATTTGTGTGATTTATTAAGTCCAATTCCCATGAAGCTGAGGAAGGTGCAGTGTATATTAGTAAATGAGGAGGGAGTTCCTCGGTCCCTCCACATTTCCCGTGCTGCTGTGTCTGAGATTTTTCTATTCTGTCTCACCGGCTCTCACTTCAAGCCAAAGTGGCTGAAATAAAACCAAGTGCTGTCTTTGCTTTGGTTGGGATCATTCCATTATATTAGTATCTGACATGCCCCATCTCTGTCAGGAACCCATACCAATGCAATTTGTGATCTAACAAGATTTTGGTTCTGCTTTCTTTACTCTCCTTCAGCTTGTGCTCCTTTATCTCATGTAAGCAAAGTGAATTGGCAGATAACATAAATGTCCTTTTCTTGATTTCCTTCTTAGGGCTTTTAAGCTGCAGCACTTTCTTCAAGGAAAAGAAACCACAGATGTCTTCACACAGGTCTAAAAGTAATCTCAGGGCAGGTTTCTCAAAGGCACTTCCCCATCTTTTTATCAGAGGTCTCTGTGTGCAGCCTGAATCCTTCTCATTACCCTGCAGGAGTGGGGAGTTCATGCTGTTCTTGTTGGGAAGGACAGTTGGACTTCGGCACTCTATTGCAGATAGTCCACATATCCATTTCCTAAAAACAGAAGGATTTCCCTGATGCATCTTTTGTGTCCTGTCTCTGTAGAGCCGAGACCTTACCCAGGCTTACCCTGTCTGCAGGGCTTCTCCGCCGGACTGCTCTTGCTCATAGCTTTTATTCATAGCAATCTCCTGACTGACACTTTAAAATTGCAACTGGCTGACTACTTCAGCTGTAGTGATGATGTTGTTTTCAAACTTTCTCCAACTAATGAGTCATTAAAAGTAGTAGTAAAGGGGTTTGTTGGGACTACGTGTCCCTTGGAAACACTCAGCCCATGCTAATTACAGTGGGTTAGCAAAGAGGTCAAGGCTGAGAAATCTGTGGGAGGGGGCCCAGAACAGTAATGGTGAGAGGAATTGAAAATAGCTGCAGGAAATGTTAATTATACAGCTTGTTCACATCAGCTTTCCCCTCCTGTTGAAAACAAAGCTCATTTTGAAGACACTTGTAAAAGTTGCTCTTTAGGAATCAAACTCTCTTATGTCTCAATAACTGGTAACATTCCAGAAATGTAAAATTGCAGTAGGGTAAACAAAGAACTCATTTGTGCATGGTTGTTCTAGTCACAATTAAAGCTGGAAATAAGATTTTGCATGACTATGATGCCACATTAGGGCCAGTGCACAGCTTTGCTCTGTGGACCTAATCCAGATTCTGGAGAGGACAAGGGAGATTTTTCCACTGGCTCCCATGTCCTTTGGCCCAAGTCTGCTATTGATTTGTTATCATTCCTGAAGAGCCACGGGCTCACAGACAGCTACTGTGTTCAGCAAGGGGCTCTGCAACGCAAAGACCCTGTTCGGCGTTACCAAAATGTGCGAGAACATTTATGTGTGTGACTGAGCAAAGCTGGTAAGCTGTAGATGTTTGCATGGAAAAAGATGACAGCGAGGGGAAGGCATACGGTATAAATAAGGTGATGAGAGATGTGCCATTAACAAATTCTTACCTTGTAACTAAGTAGTATATGTCTGTGTAGTTTGTGTTGCTAAGAGATTGCACTCTTTTTACTATTCAAAGAAGCAGAGCATTATAGTATAGAAGCTGGTTGTTTTCTGGTTAGTCCCTTTGGCAAAATCCAGAGTCAAGAAGTTTGTAGGGTGTAGGTAAACCTGACAGATGCTTACCTTCAGAGCTTGTGCTTGTGTGTGTTTCATAGTCACAAAAGTATCAAATCACAAATGCAGGTGCCCCTCTGGGAAGGGGGTCTGTGGGAGAAAGAATGTTGTGCTTTGGTGGTATGCCTGCAACACTGCAGAAGTCAGAAAGAAATTAATTAAGAGAGGTGAAATTTTCATGCAGATACTGAAAGAAAATGTACTTTCAATGAAAAAAAAAATCTGGACAAACTTTGTTGGCAAGATTCAAATATTGTTTTGAGCTACTTAAAAAAAGGTAGCAGAACTCTTAAAATATGTAATCATTTTCCCCAATGAAAAACACTCTCTTTCCTTTTCTTGAGTCACAGTCTTTTATGCAAGTAATAGAATGACTGAGTAATTTTCTCCATTAAAAATAAATGCTAGGTTTCGAAAGTTTTAAAGGGAAAATTTGACTGTTACTCACGTGGGAAATACAATGCAGAAAGTTGTCCTGGATTTTCAAACCGAGGTCATTGACAGCAGCTCAGGACTCTTGGCTCATGTTTCAGTCTCCAGATTATTGTTTTGTGTTCGTGGACACGTCAGGCCGGCATCAGGACTGTCCATGTGCTTCTCTGGATGGAAATCTGTGTCTCGTCCTAGAAGTACACATCTTGGAAGGGATTTTCACATGTGCTCCCACCCCTGGCCAGGAACACTTTTGAGAGTGTTTCTGTCATTTTCCAGAGACCTTTTGCTGGAGTAACAAAGATTTTTTTTTTTTTTTTTTTTTTTTTTAATTAATTGAAATGAGTCAGAGTTCTCCCAGTATCTGCTTACATTGGGCCTTTCCCAGCCAGCCAAGTGCATTTTCAGCAACTTTAAACTGAAGCAAATTTTAATAACTACAGGCATGATAATAATGACATGATAAATCTGATTTACTGTAAAGTGCTGTCAGCTCAGGCTTGACTTTTTAAAAAAAAAAATCCAAAACACACACATACACACACCCAACAACACAAAACAACTCAAACCCAATAGAAATTATTCCTTAAAAAATTATAATAGTGATAGTCTTGCTTTTAAAGACTTGAGTAGCCCCTGGCAAAACTTGGCATCTCTGAAAATACTGGAGCACTGAGAACCTAAAATACAGAAGATGAAAAATTAGACTTAAATAAAATCAGTTGCGCTAGCTTTTCACTGGCAACACTGAGAGGAGAGCAGGCACTCTCTTTTTAATAAGTGATTGATTTATTGATAATAAAGTATGTCTGAGATCTACACAGAATAGTAGATTTCCTAGGCAGTAACCTAATAGCTTGAACCAGCTTGTTGTAGCTGTGTGTTAAAAACGTTGGCCATGGGCTTTCATGCTGCTCCCCCTTCCACGCTTTGGCTTTCTTGTAGCTGCCACAGCAGCATCCACATCTTGCATGAACCGTGCTGCATTTTCGCTGTTGCCCTTGTTTACCCACTTGGTAATTTTTTCTTTCCTGTGTTTCACTTATTTTGGACATTTTGTAGCAAGTGGTGGTGGTCCTGTGTAGTATTTCTCCCTGAGGTTCAAGAAACATTCATTCATTGCCAGAAATCGTAGAGGAAATGGTGTTCTTCAGAGAAATCTTTTTTTCCCTTATCAAATGAAAACTGAACATTTTAAAAGGCACCATGTACAGAATATGTGCTGAAGGAATTTGAAATGTATGGAGTATTCCCGACTACCTTCTCTGAGGATTTCTTCAGCACTTGTTAATTAGAAAACCCTCGTCAATAGCAGAGGTCTGCCAGTTGCCACATACATTAAGCATATTACCTCCAAAGTTAGAAATTGTTTGATTGACCATGTTAAGTATTGATCGGCCTGGGAGCATCTAACTTCAGTGAAACTCGCTGAGATGACTAATTATGCTTCTTCAAGGTTTGGTTTTGGTGTTGTGGGTTATTTTGTTTGTTGGTTTTTGTTGTTTGTTTTTTTTTTGTTGGTTGGACTCGAATGATCTCAAAGGTCCCTTCCAACCAAGAAGATTCTGTGATTCTGTAAACCTCATGGCAAAACTAGCTCCTGTAACTGGGTAAGTGCTCCAAGGCACTGGATGGGGAAACAAATCATCTCTAAAAGGAACACTCGAGGCGCTTAATGTGTCTGGATGGTATTGAGAAGGATGAATGTCAGTGGAAAACATACTCATTTGTGTGTTAAAAAATAACATTATAGAGAAATATTGACATGCTCTAACCTCTTGGAATGTACCAGAAGTGATATGAATAACTCAATGATCTCAATAACTGTTGCAAAAATCAGTAAATCCATTGTTTGGACCTGTGAACAGGAAATCAGATCTCTGGTAAAGTTCCCTCTGAACTAGGAGACGAGGTTGCTGTGGGTTTCTCTCAGATGCATAGTTTTGTGTGTCGTAAAGGTAGAAGATTTAAAAAGGAATCTATCTGTATGTAAATCATCCTTCCACTTCAGTAGCAAAACAGTTATACATATAAACATGTGCTGACCACTGGCATGCAAAAAGATTGTGCCTAGGAAAATGCCCTTTTATGTTAATTTATGTGTTTTTATTTAGCTTGGGATGGGTTTATGTTTTTTTATGTTTTTCACTCTATTACAGTATGTTTGCACAACCAATAAGAACACCCAGAGTTGACTGTTGATGTTTATTGAATCATTCATATCAAATAAACACTTCAGGGAGTCTGACCACAGACAGTAAAGGCATTCCTTTGGGAGGGGAGAAATCAGAAACCCTTGTTGGAAGAGAAGGATGTCTGCTTGTTTCATTTGTAAATGTCTGAGGAGAAGGCATGATTTCCAGTGGCACGGCTGAAATGCGGACATGCGGGTGGGAGTTCCAGGACAGGGTGTGTGCAGTGGGGTTCACAGCTTGTGGTTGAGCTGCTCTGGGATGCATTAACTCTTTGCACTGTGCAGCCTCATAGATGAAAAGGGGTTTTAAATGCCAGTTCCAAGTCAAACTTTGAAGTCAGTCATCTAATCTGCTCCAGTTGGGAACAGTTCCTATCTCTGTTGAGTGCTTACTGTTGGACAGGTTGTATTGCGCAAGGGTTCAGGTCCCATTAACGTCTCATTTAGAATTGAAAACCTATTCAATTTCAGTTTGAAATAGTTGGCATATGGTGTTCTTTTTTCTCCTTCTCTTAATTTACTGATTTCACTGACATGAGAGGAAACCATATAATTATTCCACTTCCATCAGAATGGATATTTAAGAGCCTGTGTTAGTCATTTGGGAACAAAAAATTGGACACACACCATGGGATTGTTCTGGGGTCTGGGCTTATAAGAAAGTGAGCCCTCTTAACTTCCTAAAGTGGGGGAGTTGGAGACTCTCAGGACTTGCCTGTCCCATTCAGCTGGGTCCTTTAGTTCCTTTAATTTAAGTGTGTGACAAAGCCGTTAACTTAAATGGGAACATTAACGCACTGAAAGATAGGGACAGAGGTCAGCAGAGGGAAGCCAAAAGGCAGCGAACAGAATTTTTTAGTGATCTGGCAGTTTACTTCACCAAATGCACACGATACGCAATTAACTCTCATTCCTCTGTTTCACTCTCCCATGCTGATCTCTTTCCTGGGTGCTGACGTTTTTCTTCTACCCTGTCTTTGCTAACGTTTTCTACTAAATCAAGCAACAAGCTGCCTTTGTTGCAGGTGAAGGTCTCCTGAATGTTGCAGGGCCCTGCATCATCCGGGCTGTCAGAATTCCAGTGCCTTTTTCCAGGGTGCTGGCGTTTCTCAATGTGTTGGTCATTGAGGTCTGCCTCATCATTCCAGCCTCTTTTGCTAGGGTGCTGGCGCTTGTACACCAGATACCTTCTGCCTGGGTGCTGCCTTTTGGACAACTCATTCAAGTAGGTTAGCTGAGCACTGGGGATGGCAGCATACTGATCCAACGACGACCTTCTGCCAGGATGCTGGCGCTTTTTCAGCTCCAGATAGCCATCAAGGTTGTCTTCAATCTCTCTTTTCCCTGGATGCTGCCTCTTCTGAATGTCTCCATAAGATGTGTCTTCCTCAACATCTCTTTTTCCAGGATGCTGTCTCTTCTCCAGGTCACTGAGGAACTTTTTCCCAGGGTGTTGTCTTTTGGAAAGCCATTCTGGCAGAGGGGCATTTGGTTCTGTCCAAGAAAAAGAATAATGTTAATGAACCCCCATAATCCTCACTAAAGAAGTTGAAATGGGAATTTGTGGAGTTCTGTGATGCAGGACTATAATCTGTTGCTCATTATGCCTGTTTAATTGCACAGTTAACTGTATGGTCTTGAATTTGATCCCTCTGGATGGAATCTGTCAAAATGGTTCTGCCACATTTTTAGCAAGGAGGAATTGGTACATTAGGAACTAGCTGCAGCCAAATGGGAAAACATGCAATGACAAAGCCTAATGTGTTGATTTGGGTGAATATGCCAGAATCGGGTAAAGGGAGGTGAGTAAAAGATGCTGAGCAGCTGGAAGAAATTAGCTTCAGTAGCTGGGTATGGGGAATAGCTGGAAATCAGCATGAGACAGGGAGAGGATAGGGCTGAGACACAAGTAGAAGCAAGGATGTGGACATCTGAAAGCTAGCTCAGTATTTCCAGCTGCCAGTCATAACTCTGTTAGTATCTCTTATTCATTCTTCACCTCTTTGTAATATTTCAGGTCTTGGATTGACATGACCAACTCTCAGCATTCATGTGAAACGGGAGAAAGGCTCTTTCTATGGGCACCTGGGGCCCTCTCCTCTTTCCACTGTGAAAGGGCTCTTTGCACCTTGTTGGTGGCTGGCACCTTCTTGTGGTCCCCTGAGCCACTGCTGTGGCTACTGAGAGCAGAGCATCCACAAGCAAGGAGGCAGCAGGCACTAGAGCAGCCTCTGCCTTCCAGCCATGGAAAAGGGTTGAGGGAGCACTCCTACCTCCAATTAACATTAGGTACAGGGTCCACAACTGGGGAATGATCTCCACATGTCCTCTTACATCTTCCCTAGGGACATACTTGCCAGAGAGGCAAGTTTTCTGTGATAGGCTTCTACCTTCTTATTATGCCAAAGCTGCTCAGTGTTGGTATAGCATTGCCCAATTGGGGAGATCTTACAGAAGAAAGTGCCTTTTGAGAGCTTAGTGTATTCCAGCAGATCTCCTGTCTTTCCCCTACCCTTAGTCTGAGTGATAAATACACATATTAAAGCCTGGGAACTATATATTTGATCTAATGAACTCAGCCAAGTACTATGCCAACATCACCAGATGGATGTCCCCAGTGTTCTCTATACCTTTATTCATCTCTTCTTCCTTTTCAGCTTTCTTGAGGACAGACTGAAGAATGAGGCTTTCCGATCTCTGCAGGATGTCATCCAGGGGACTTCTTCCCATCTTCTCACTTCCCTCTGGAAGGGGCTGCCCCCGGTTGAGGTAGACACCAGACAGGGTCAGGCAGAGGAGCAGCAGTAGCAGCTGGAGAGATGGCATTGTGGGTTCCTGCAGCTTCCATGTGAGAGAGAACAACAGGGGAGAAGGGTGCAGCGAGCAAACCTAGCAATAGTAGCAATATTCCAGACACGGAAAAAGAGATATGGCACTACTGTGGGAACTGAAGTCTCTTAGGAGGGTCCTTCCTCATTTCTGTAACTAACCTCTCAGTTTATTTTATATTCTTCAAAGAATCTGTAAATTCTTCATAACTAAAATCAGGTACTTGCTCATTTTTCTGGCAGAGTAACTAGGAATGTTTTGAACACCTAACTTCCTGATGCACAGATAGTTCTGAAAGGCAGTGATTTTGCTTTGCCTTCTGCAAAGAGGCAAAAATAATCTCCCTCTTGAACTCTGTGCTAACTGTTGCCCCACAAGAGGTACACACACGTATATCTGCACTAACAGTTTTCACCAGGCAATTCCCTTTGCTAAGGATTCATTTTAACATAACACTGGGAGCTGCAGCACTTTCATTGCACATTTAGTTGAAGCCCAACTTTAATAGTCTGTTAGTTTTTTAATATCTATTTCTACACATTTAAAGTAGCTGCATCTCTCTCTGTTTTTCAGTATAATAAGATAGCTATGCTCTGTTGGTCAGGGCGATTTCTTGCATTGGGTAAGCACCTCATATTTTTTTTTCAGAGACATAATAATCTTATCCTTTATTATCTCTTGCCCAGATAACAAGTTTGTTTCTATTTCTTCTAGCTAGCACTGGAGTTCCTAACACACTTACCATGGGTTTATTTTCCAGTAAGCAGAGTTCCTTCAGTAGAATGGAATACATCTTCAATATTAGTAGAGCAGTCATTTAGCTTAATTATATCTTTAGAACATAAAATAAATGCACAATTTTACCAAGTTCTACAAATTTTTAAAATAGAAAATGAGTTTACTACCTCTCTTATTAGCAGGTTTCTATCACTTCTGGTGAAGTCCTTGGATGACAGCCCTAAGGATATCACATAGGCTATTTGGCTCAGAGCAATCTTTAGAAGGAAAGTTAGAATCAGCTAAAAAGGAAATGATTTGGTAAATTACCTGGTTTGTAGTTTCAGATTTTTGCTTGATGCATCTGCCAAGAGATTGCTTAGTCCTTTAAAGCTGTTTGCACATCTGAGTTTCAAAGTTGCCCTTTTTCTGCTGCAGACACGCAGTATCCAACAGAACTGTTGCCGAGTTCTCTTTGGATGGCTCATGCCTCCGTACTTATACTCTGCTGCCTCTGGACCCTGTATGCAAATAGCTGTGAGGTAGTGTAGGTGATGTGTTGTTTTCTTTTTTTAACCAATGTCAGAGATCTGCATTTTGAATGCATTTTAAAACTCTGATAATTATTTGCTGACCTCCGTATATCCAAGCTCGACTCCCAGAAATTGCTATTTTTCCATTCTCTAAAGAGATTATGTAGCATTTTATGTAAGACAGCACAGAGAAAAGGAGGTTTTCCTCTGCTTTACAAAAACAAGCTTGTGTATCCTCTACTAAGCAAGCACTGTGGCGTAAATGCAGACAGGTAGGTAGTTTATTCAGCTAAGGAAGTAAAACAATGAAAAAAAATTAGTCAATTATATTTAACTAAGTTTATACCATGGATTCTTACTCTGCATGACACTATACAGTTTTTGGCTCACAGTTCTGTATTTTCTTGCCATAGGCTTCCATAAACAGTACATTAGAATACAGGGTATATAGCATTAGATATTAAACCATAGTTATGTTGCTGCTACGCGCTTCAAAAAGCATTATACTATTGTAAGTAGAAATAAGACTCCCTCTCTTTAACCTGTCTGTCTGTTTGAGGTACTCTTCCACACAGTACTTCCACATTCCCCCACAGTACACAAGGGGTTAGCCTTAGAACTTGTCTGTCTCTGACTTGAAATGTTCCACATATTGGATGGAATTTTAAAAAATCCTCTCACACTTTTTGAACCATGGCTCTTGAAAAACATAGGTGGGAAAAGAGAAGGTTAAACAGGTGAAACACTTTCACATGTACAAAATCATATAAGCAAATTAACTGAAGGAACAGCGAAGAATTTGGTATTAAAAATAGCCTCCCATATGAATGCATTTCATCGTAGCACTGAGCAAATGAGACACATTTCACCAGTGATACAACAGTTGACATGTTGAATTTCTCAGCCACCTAGAAATTACAGGGTAGCTAAGGTTTATGCTTTGGAACTTTGTGTGACTGCAGTTTAGTAAATCTGCATTTGCCACATACCTCCAATGTGAAAATCCTCATAACGTGTAATTATTAGCTGGAGACAATTCTTAGCGTGTAGTTCCAATGTGAAAATCCTCATAACGTGTAATTCTTAGCTGGAGACAATTCTTAGCGTGTAGTTCCCCCTGCCATGCACAGCATGGCAGGGCCGCATGCGGTGCTCCAGCTCAGGGGCAGCAGGAGCTGCTCCACACTGAACCCTGTTGTCCTGTGCTGCGATGGCCGATGCAGGAGACCGTGTGTTCCATATCCGGTTTGTCACCCAGCCCACGGCTACTGCCTTTTTAAGACTCTCTCACAAACCAAACCGTGCCCCCTCATTTCTCTGGACAAGCCAATGGGTCTTCTCCACTACACTATTTCTAGTAGTCAAATACTAGTGCCAGGGATTTGGGAACTGCTATTACATCTGTCACAGTGCACTTCATAAAGAATTACATTTGCTTCACACTCACTGCTTGGCATTTCCTGGGTGTAGTAACTCCGTAAGATCTCTTACAGTATGACACGTGAGTTTAAAAATGAATATATTGACCTATAAATTAAAGTGGGCATTGATGGAATCAGAACTGCGTGTTGAAACATGTCTTTAGAAAAGTGAAACGGAACAGTGAGATTGTTAAGAATTCTGTTGCTGGCTCCCTCCAGTGCGTTCTTGATAAGATGCTGAAACCTTCTAAGTGAAAAAAAAAAAAAAAAAAAAAAAATAAAAAGTTTTTTTAATCATTGGGTTGAAGGG
>JAOXNH010000003.1:16556318-16568549 GCA_028566575.1 Bartramia longicauda | reverse complement strand
AAAAAAAAAAAAAAAAAAAAAAAAAAAAAAAAGAAAACAATGTTTTCATCATGTGGTTGAAGGGGTCAGTAATACTGAATAGCTTCTCAATCTCACTTTGCTGTATTTTTTTCTTCAGTGAATCACATTTTCTCTGTTCTTTTTGACATGAAATGTTTGGAGCACATGAAGCATTGTGCCTACAATCTGTCACATAGAGTTTATCTCTTCTGCAAGGCAAGAATTATGTGAATTGGCTTGTTTTGGCAGGTTTTTTTAAAAATTGGATTGCATGGATAGGCAAGTTTCTATGTATTGTGAAGAAGCAAGGTTAAAAATTTGTCTTGCTCTTGGTGGAGCACAAGGTGGGGTTGTACTGATTGTTATTTTCCAATGGAGTTTATCCACAAATGTTGAGCCAATCGCATAATCGCAATGGGATGTTCATACCTACACGGACCATTGGGCAGCGGGAGCAGCTGGGAAACGCTGGAGGCAGCAGATCTGACCAGTTGTCTTAATGCCTGTGTTTGGGGCATTGGTTCCTCAGCAGTCCTGCGAGGAAGCTGGTCTCAAAACTTGGAGGACTTTTTTTCAGCTAAAATGTATTTAAAAAGCACTTCAGTTTTGAAAAAGCATTCTGTAACAGAAGCTTGTTCCCGTGGTACATCGCCAGTCAGCTCTTGCGGATGGGATGTTCTTACTGAGCAGTCAGCTCCAGCCCTCTAAGTCACAAACACGGAATAGATTTGCAAGGCAGGCAATGCCTTCAGTCCCGTGATCTTGGTACTTACAGTTACCAGTACCCCGGTCCCAGACACTGCTGCCGTCAGTCTCTGCTCAAAATGCTGTCCAGCTTATCATAGTGTTCAATTTAGCATTCACATTTCGTGAGAGGGGCATGGGGTGACTTGATTAGTGCCTTTATGTCCTCACACACGGAGAAGGTAACAATGGAGTGTTTTCTGTCTTTGTGCTGGTAAAAGCATAAGAAAGACTAGTACCTGGAAGCTGAGGTTTAAAAAACTTGGTTGAATTCAGCTATGATGGTAATTAAACATCAGTGTAATTTTCTATATGTAGCCTTTGTGTTGCTTGGAGATTTAGTAATGAAATTCATTTTCTTTTGGCAGGACAAATGTTTTACTGAGACATTTGAGGAAAAGTGATTAGGTGAGGAAAGTTTTCCTCTGAGAACGCACAAATGCATGTGAGCCCCTTAGTGGCACCCACCGAGAGCAGCTTGGCGATAGTCAGCAGCACAGCACAGCCCAGGCGGCTTCAGTGCGATTCATCAAAAAAACCATTGAGGAATAATAACAGTTCTTCCATTCATTTTCAGTAGTTGGGAATATAAAATCTAGGGTGTGAAATGGAGGCAAACTCCTCTGCAGAAGTTCTGCTGGCTAATGCTGAATATCACTTGAAGTGTCAGCTGAAAATGGGGAGGAACAAAAATAAAGGGTCTCTTTTGAAGGCTCTGTAACTTTCAGCTGACGCCTTTCTTCCCAAAAATTCCAGAAATTGCAAAACCTTCTGCTGTAACTATAAGCCCCAGAGTTGTATAGTTTTGCAAACACAGAAATGTTGAAGCTTAATCTTTTGAATTCCTTGAAACTAATAGAAAATCCTTTGAGGAAACTTAATATAGGGAGAGATTAGGTCTTCTGTTTTAAATAATGAATGGGACAATTATTGAACGAGATGAGAACATTAATTTCTGTGCAGGGAAGCTCTTAATAGAATTACTGAGTAAATTCCACATGGAACGCATACAGCTCCCCTCACCAATTTAAATCCATAAAGGCCAGGGAAGGTTATTGTATTAGAGGGAAGAGGGAGTATCCGACATAGCATTAAAACTGTTGCCAAAAAGTATAAATAACGTGTTGCTTATATCAGGGAAATTATTTTATAGTTTCATGAGGAAGCAAACCCAAAGCATTATGACGTTAATCCCACATACTGGTTTACTGACAGACTTTTCAATATTAAACAGCATATTATGGAGTCAGAACTTGACAGGCTTAATTGTATACTTATGAGTCAGTCTAACTCACAGTGTGTTCCTTCTGGGATGGTGGCGGTTTGGAATTAAAGATCTCCGTGGATTCACTGTAATGTTTCTTTATTTTGTAATTATCTCCACAGTGTTTATGCAGGGTCATTTCTATAGCTTTCTAGTCAAGAGAACCCTGTGATTTGGGAAGAAAGTGACCATCTTCAGGAGTCTCATTGTGCCCTGGCTCTTGTTTCAGGTGCAGTCCAGGATCTTTCAAACCAAATAATGTCAATGAAACAAGCGAGACCCTATGCCTCCAGGCACCAAAACTCCCCAGCTGCCCAGCCTGTTGTTTTTTCACAGCTGCTAATGACAGTGCTCAAGAGATTCTTTTCACTTCCAGCAGGGAATTAGTCATTGGACAAAGCAAATTTACAGCTCGGTTTACTTTGCCAAAATACTGGTTTTAAGCTGGGGTGAGTTTCATGATGGAGCAAGAGACTCAGGGAAATTTGATTTGGTATGATAGAAATGGTGGACATCCAGCTTCCTTTTAAGAAGTAAGTCTGATTCATAGTGTCAGGTAACTTGCAAAGTCAGTTGAAGGTTTGTAGATAAGAGGTCACTACTTCCCATAGCAATTAAAGGAGTAACATACTAATTTGTTTCCTCTATGCTGTTCCTTTACGCTTGCTGCTAGCACATCCTAATTACGATAGAGAAGCCAATGAGGGTGTGAAAGGGAGCGAATTTATGTGAGAGAGGAGAGTTGATAAGAGATGTAGTGTTTGGCACAAATTTCAGACAGACAAGGATGGCTGAGCGGCTCCTGGGATGTATGTAAAGACACCCAGTGGTCAGAGACCTCGGTGGGAGCACAAATTAGATGGAGCAAAAGCAGAATGAAAAGTTCCAGAATTGGCCCTTGTGGCTGACTGTAGAACACCTTCCTCTTGAAAGTCAGACATTTCTATAGCAGCTTTTAAAATGAAATAATTTTATTTCTTTTTGTTCTTTTCAGTTGCTGTAAAAGACAGCTGTTCGTTTGTATAAATGGTTCAGTACAGCGACCTCAAGCCTTGCTTTAAGGATGCAGTGCAAATGTGATTTACCTTCCAGTTGTCTGTGTTGGCCTGATAAAGGGACACGGGGCCAGTGCCAGGACCACACCAGCGAGGCAGCTGCATTTGAGCCTTCCCGCGCACAGCCTCCAAGAGCAGTTATTAATGGAGGCGCAGCGTGGAACCAGATGTGGAGAGGGACTTTGAACAGGGATCCGGTGTCACTAACAAGGTCAGTTTCAGGTAACAGGCGTATCAGCTGATGTGATTGAAATAGGTAACAGTTCCAGTATTGCTCCCTTCCCCTCTGTTGTTGCTGTGTGCCTGTGACTATGCATATATATTATATGTGTGGTTTTTACTAATGAACTGTTCCTGACTTTTTTCTAGTGGGTTTATTGTTCTTAATAGGTACAAGGTTATTTGGTCTGCTCATTTTATGAGGGCTTAAATTTACTCACCATGTGTTATTCTTCCTGCAGTAAGATTAGTCGTTTTTTCTTTTAGGTTACAGGTTTGTAAGAGTCCTGTAGCACAGCAGCAGTGAAGATCAGAATCCCATTATGGTAAGCACTATATAGAAGTAAAACTGAAACTGCCCATCCCAAGAGAGTTAGAATGAAGTGTAGGTGTATATACATACACCTACATATACCTACACCTACCATACATATGTACATACACCTGTAGGTGTATGAAATGACTGAGCAAGTGGAGTAATCATGTCAGTTGTGCTAGGTGTAAATGTGACATTTCAAGAGTTTTGGTAGCTATAGATCATCACCAAGCTAATCAGGGCTAGTTACAGTTGGTTTGTAAGCTTTGCTGCAGTGTTTCAAAAGGACTTGGAAGAAAGAAGACAGTAATTTTATCCTGGCAAGGATTTCTTCCCCCTTGTAAGGACAGGCTTATATGAAAGCATTACCGGCAGGATGAAGACAACTGGTGTTTCTGCTCTGCAATTCCAGCATGGACCATTTATGGGAAGGTCTCAGCAAATATTAGTGATGTGGTTTACAGTTTCTGGTACTGTCCATTAGTGCCACTGTGTCTGCAAAGCATGTGGCAAAGATAATAGTTAGAGGCTTTTTATTGCTATCACTTCCACGCATCACTAATGGCACCAGTGAAACTGAAAGCTGTTACTTGAAATACGAGCCTTCACTGTATTGGAGGTACGTATTAGTGGCTAGAAATCAACTAGGAAACACTACAGCTTGTACTCGGTTAACCACAGAAGCCGCCAGAGATCTGATACAGTGCTGAGATGTGCACATTGCGTAGGACACAACAGGTCAGCAAGTCCCTTCTTTGGGGGGTTGGGTGAATTATCTGGTTAATATGAGGGAAGGTTATAGAGACTCGGTTTAGAACTGTTCCCTTGCCCATCATTCATACTCATTTAGATGAAGCTTGATGCACAACAGAGAGATCTGGGGAGAGGAAGAAGATCCCCACAACCAGTTGTTCAAGTAAGGTGATTTTCATATTGTCCTACTAGCTACATAATGACAAAGACTTTTGTGTAATTTGCATCTTTAGAACTTTCATAGTCATTGTAATAACAATAGACTTCTCCACTGATGCTTAATGGGTTTGTTTACAAGAGAACATCATGAAGTGAGAATCAGTGGGTATTCAGCTGCCATTATGGGCAGAGATCACAATTAAAGCTGTTCTACAGGCCAGATATTGGACATCATGCTTTATGGGACAATAAAGGCCTGTGCGTGACCGGTGAGGGACATGCTGAGGCCAGGAGTACTGTTGGTTTTCACTTGTGGCTTCCTGTTCACCTCTGCCCAGCTGGCACCCTCGGTGCATCCCATGGGAAGTGAGTCAACGAACATGTAGCACCAGAGTTGAAGTTCCTTGAGTCATTGATACCTGCTTCTGCTGAGGGGACTGAGTCATGAGGTCTACGTGCTCCAGACTCTTCTGTCACTCCCTTCACCCAGGCCTTTTTGGTTGAGCTGAATATGAACAAATATACATTTAAAAGCAGTTAGGGAATGGTTTGCAGATGCAAACTGCAGCAGCTGGTGTATTTTTACAAGCACCAAGCTGGGAGGCCACATGGTCATTTTGTCAGAATGGAGTCTGGGAACTGGGAGAGCTGTGTTCTATTTCTGTCTCTCCTGTTGAATTGCTCTCTAATCTGAGTGGTGCATTAAGGCAGAAATCCAGAAGTAGTTAAAATCAGAGTCAGACTTTTCATAGATGGTAACTGGAATTAGGTAGACTCCTAATTCCCTGAGTTTTGTGTTCCCTGTCTGCAAATAAGCGATAGTGATAACAATAGAGTGACTTTTGATGTTTGTGACGTGCTTTGAAAGTCTCAGATGGTGACAAGAGACGTCAAAAGCATTGTTAATAGTTGGGGTGGGTTTTTTTAGGAAGGAAGTGTAATTCATCAAGCCCAGTGGGCCTGGTGTGCAAAATTAAGTCAAGAAAATGATAAGTTGAAAAATTGTGTTTGATTGGAGCTTCACTCCAGTGAAGCCTTGGTGTGACTGTTTGTGCTATGGACACTTTTCTTGGCCCTTAAACAATGATGTAACATCCTGTTCAATGAGCAATTCCAGAGGATTCTTTCTACAAACCACTGATGACTTTTGAATAGGCAGTTTTCTTCTTCACATTTCTTTCTTTCCTTGTCTGTAGCTGCTATCAGATTTTAAGTGTTCTATGTTGGCTCCTAAATGATATGATGGAATTCTAGAATGCACTCCTGGAATGAATGGCTGGTGACAGTCTTCGTATCCTTGAATGCAGAAATAACTGTAATGCATCAGTGATTTTCAACTTGTGGTATGAGACAATGCAGGGTTTGGAATGACTTCGAAGGGATGAGTGAAAGGTCATTAATAAAAGCAACCCTTTTGTTAAATTTGCTCTGTGATGACCTATAGGTCATGTAGAAATTGCTTGTAGATCTAGAAACTATAAAAAAGTAAAGCATCTAGAAAAAGTAAAAAAATATTCTTAAAGTCCTTCGTAGACCTGCATTTCCATGACTCTGATTCAGAGGCCCACATGGAAGATGCAGATTTAAAACTTTCGTAACATCACATTTTCGTAGTTATTATTCAAAAATGAGACCCAACATTTTGACATTTGAAATGACTCATCAAGAACAAGAATCTGGTAGACTTTTTTTAAAATACTTTCTGGAAGATCTCAGCGATAATCTGTGATTATTTCTGAGTCTCCGCTGCTCACGTTGAGTAAGTGAAGCTGAACTCTTATTGCATGGAGAAATTGCGGAAATGCCAAGGATTGCCTGATGAACAGGTAGTGCCATTGATCACTAGCTGTACTCTATAACCACTGTACCTTTGTCATTTCAATAACAAATGTTTCTAAGCCCACACCAGAGTAAATCTTATTGACCTTTTACAGCTACTTGTGCTTTTATTGAAAAACAGTAACTCCATCTTCATTAGAATCACTTTCGGTTCTGTAGGGGCCAGTTGTATAAGCACATACTTGCTTAGGCAGAAAAAGGTATGCAGCAGTTTTCTTTACTTGAAGGTACACGGCGCTGGTCAGTACAGCCTGTAACAGGGAACTGAAAAATGCTGCTAAATTGATTTTGAAGTTAAAGATAGTTCAGCTAAAACTGGGTTATATGAAGTGTTTCTTATCTCTAGCTTCTGTCAGTGGTGGTTCAGCTGCTCTTTAACATGGTGCTGTGAAGAGAATCTGGAGACTTCGATCCAGCACACTGCCCTGGCCTTACTTGCGTGTGCTTTTGTCCCTCTCTGATGGACAGGAGTGACTCTGACCCAGGCAAGGATGAGACGTTCAGAGAATTCTGCAGAATAAAGAGTTCTGTACATCCCTCACCATTTCTGCTTATGAGCACATTGCCCCAGGTCCAGACTCTGCCAGGTTTCCCAACAGTAAAAGGTTGTCTAAGGCTTCTGGGTAAAGACTGGCATAAGACCTTGTGTGCGTGGAAGAACAGAGGTCATCTTGCAGAGAGCTGCTAAAGGCATTTTTCTGCCCTCTCTGTAGTGTGAGATGGGTCTCTAGCTTAGAAAAATGTGTGCAGCAGTCCCAGGAAAAAGTGAAATTCTCCACTTACTTAAACTGCAAAACCCCCAGTGTTGATGACAGACAATGTGGATTTTGCCTTCCAGAAGCAAAACTTAACAACCATCTTACTGGGGGCTAAAAGCTGTCAACTGCTTTTACCCCAGAGAGCAGACTGTAACTTGGTCTTTCACAGGGAGTTTTCATGTAGCATGTATGTAAAAGGATGTCAGATCAAGAGAGAGTCCTGCAGTTGGCCCTTTCTGAGACCTTGGACATGACAGACTGCTTGGAATTTGCATTATCTTCTCCCAGCCAGACCCAGCACAGCAGCAGAACCAGAGGAGCTCTGAGCTGCTGGTGAAGCTGGCTCTGAGTTAGAAACTCCTTTTCCTGCCTTAGATAAAGAAGCCAGTTTTGCCAGTCAAACCAGGTGCAATGTGCTTATCCTATAGTGACCTCAGATTGCGAGGTTATGAAGTCCTCTTACCCCCTGATAACTGTAGACCACTTAATTGTAAGCTCAGTGATGTATAGTATTAGGGAGTTTGGGGACCTTATGAGGTAAACCAGTATCTGATTACACAATAAATCATGGCTTATTTGGACTTCTGTTTCAGAATCCTGATTACACGCTGGTATTATTTGGACCTTCCTAGTATAATAATTTATCAGTCTGCAGGGCTGCAACAGTTTTGTTACCACTAAATTCTGGTGTTCAGAGTTCTCAACTGCCTGGCAAATTAATAACATAAACATTTAAAAACAAATTGTTGACCATGAATTGACAGTTATGCAATGACATTTTCAAAGGTTTATCTTTCCCATTTAGACACAACTGAAGTGGCCGGGTTTGCTGGAGTAGTCATTGTCTTGGGCCCTCTTGTCTTTTGAAGATCCGACGACGTACGTGACAGTGGCAGCTCCAGGTATGTCTGACAGCAGTTGCCTCTTTCTGGCTGTGAGGGTGGAAGCAGAGCCCTGCTACGACATGTGAATCAACTGCAGCCTTAACGTAGTACAGGTCTAGAATAAGTCTGTGATTTTAGCAGAATTGAGGTGCCGTCTCCTGGAAACCCAAATGAAGAGATGAAGTTAAATGAACGATACCGTATCATCTTATTTGGTATCACTAGAGGTTGCTAAAGGTCTCTGGTTATTTAATGTTTTTCGGCTTCAGAAAACATCTTAATGTCCTTGATCACATCCATGCTTCAAAGGCACTGAGATAAACAAATGACTCATGAAGTGACTGCCTATTATTTTGCTGTGATATGGGGGGGAAAAAATCAAATTAAGTTGATGTCTAGTTTCAAAATAAAAAAAGTTTCTTTATAGTGGTCCTAAAAAAATAACAGTTTTGTGAAGTTTAGAAGACTCTGGAATAAGTTTCCTCACAAAGAAATCTCATTTAAGCGTGTTCAGTGGGCGCTACAGCAGTTGGTAAAACCTCTCTTTTAAATTAGCACCAGCAAGGTTTGATAGCCCAGCAGAACCAAGTTTCTCCCTGTCAAAAATCCATTGATTTCAGGTTCAAGACTGAATCAGGGTTGGGGTAGAGGCAATAATTTTAATGGAGTTGTATTGTGGATGATTTTTTTTTTTTAAATTAAGATAAAAATTAAATACCACAAGGCTGGAAGTCTAGGGGTTTTGAGGGTTTTTTTGCTTATGAATAGGAAATTGTTGATTGTTCCTGGTCCAGTGTGGGGTAAATTTTCTGTCTGGTAGACCACAGCATCTCGTCTCCTCTGTTCAGTGGCATTTCTTTCCGGGACTGGGTCTGTGGTGGCTGTGGCAGCTGACAGAGCTAGCGAGGGATTTCTCAGGGACTGAACTGACCTGTGCTGCTGTGCTGCTCAGAGCTCACTGAAGCAAACAGGACCTATATTCATGACATCATCTTTAGCTGGTATAAATCAGTATTGTCCTTGTATTATTAAATTTTCAGCAGCCAGATGTTGCTGTAAATTTTCCATCCAGATGTGCTTTTCATTCCTGGGGAGCTGTTTTGTTTTATTAATTTTTTTTAAAATCTCCTTTAAGCAACACAAGCCGTAGGTTGTCACAGGGCTGAATTGGCATTGACCTGAATATTTCAGCTCCTCCTGTGGGTCTGCTATCATTTAATATCAGAAAGAGCAGTAAAATAACATGAGATTGTGAGAACTGCAATAAAAGAGAAGTTAAGCAATTACCTTTGGGGCTGTATTGGAAATGATATGCATGATCCCAAATAAACATCGCAAGATACAGCTGTGCTCTTTCGAGTGCCATCAAAGCTCCTCCCAGCCATGACTCTCCCATTTCTCTGCCTTTCTCTTATCTCCTCCTGCTTCCCCTTTTCCTCCTCCTGCATTCCAGCTCTCAAATCAAACTCTGGCTGAAAAGACAACACTAGTCAGCCGTGTGGCAATAAGATACCACACTGCTCAGATTCTAATTTCAGTTTTCTGTTAGAGCTCTAGAGCATTTCTTTGTTCAGGGAAAGATGAACATAGTAAGAAGTGTTTTGCTTTGAGGAATCAGATTAAATAAAACTAAACTTTTGATTGAAGTTTCAGGAAGATTGAAATCTAGAGTGAGAAAATTTAGCCATGGTGAAAGAACAGCTCAGAAAACCCGAGGGAATCCCTCAGCATTCACTGTAGGACCTGACCGTACTGACATTGCAGGGAAATTATCAGTTCCTGGTCCATAGCTGTGCTTCTTAGCCTTCAGTCACTCAGGACACTCCTTTGGGTGTCTCAGAAGTGTTCAAATGGGGACAAAAAGTGCAAGAAAAGCTTGAAAATGCAGAAACACGAAGAGTCTTTGACACACACAGTTGCTGGCAGAAGCTGCGTAGCACGTGTACTAAGTTAGCTGCATTTTTCTCCTTCAGAGGTAAATACTGGGAGTAACCAGTGCTAGAAGTTAGGCTGGGTGTCTTTTAGCAGTGTTTTGTGAGCTGATCCTTCTCCTTGTCACACTCACTCTAGAGCACCAGGAGAGGCACTGGTGTAAAACAGTGCAATAGGCAAACCAGACCCTGGGGGCACACGGAGCCCATTAGCAGCCCTTTGTCAGGATTTACTCAGGCAGTGCGAGTTCTGCCCAGTCTGAGGCCAGGATCAGACTGGTAAGTCAGTCGAAACAAATTACACCTGTTAATGATGATGCTGTTTGTCCAGCGTCATCCAGCAGAGTCCCTTTGTCTGTATTAACTCTATTGCAGCAAAATAGGAGTAACAGCTTTTATTCGTATAGTTTACTTCCAACTCAAGCTAGAGGGTTTATTTCCTGCCTGTGGAATACAGCAGTTGCTTATCTGAAGTCTGGTAGAACTACAAAATATTAACTTCTAACATCCTGTGAGCATTTGTATGAAGTGAGTAATTGCTACAAGTCATTAATCAGCCTGGAAAGAATCCTTGGGCTGGTTGTTTTTGCTTTCCCCATTGCCATAATCGGTTTCTTCCTCATTGCTTGATAATTTGGGTTCTCTGGAGTTTCAGCAGCAACAGTCTCAGACAGATATAAGTAGAAAACTCAGCTGTTGCAAAGCAAACCTGTACCTGGCAGGATTTACTAATTTTTACTTTTTACTACTACTATTTACTACTTTACAAGCAATGACACAACAGCCTAGCTTCCAGTCTCTCTGGATGCTCCGAAAGCACACGCGATTCTATGACTATGAAGAGGTCCCTGACATCGCCCTCTGCTGTCTCCACCAGCTGAGAGTAATTCTCTTCCAGCTGCTCTGACCATCGCAGGCCCAGCGACTGCCTGCTTGAGCTCCAGCCAGCTGGAAAAGACCATGTGGGGTCTAGTTTTACTCCTTGACGACTTTCTCAAAAAACAAAACCATGTAAAGGTTATTCTCGCAAATTACTCACAAGAAAAGCCTGGTTCTAATTCAGTCAAAACAGGAGCATGCAGAATGGCCATCAGGTCACAATTATCAGGCAAGACCATTAAGCAGGCATTAAAAACTAATTATTAAGTTAATCCAAATAGTAATAATTAAATTTGAATCAAACTGTGAGCAATAAAAAAATAAAAATAAAAAATAAAAAGTAATTAAAGTGGCTGTTAAATGTGAATTTAACCACACATTTAAAAGATGTTTCTCAGGTTGCTGCTGAAAGGACATTCAACCACGCTACATTCTTACCAAGCGTGTGCAATGTTACACGGTTCTCGTTACCCGGCTCCGGGATTTAGCAATCCTCAGGGTTAAACCGTAATGCAGCTCCTGTCTGGCAGAAGAGTCGAACTGCATGTCCATTCACATGGGCTCAACCTGAGACTTGTAAATGTGTATTTAATATTTAATCATTGAGCGTTTAGCACAACCTACCACTTAAAGTCCTCCCAATTTAAATATATTTAGCACAGTTTTGGGAATACTAAAACACTTTGCAATGATTTACAGTTCATAATTTCAAAATCTCAAAATACTTCCCAAACATGTAACCATACATGGAAGCTAAGGATTAATACTTGGCTCACAAGGGATAGGCCATTAGAATTTCACAGGGATGTGATTGTAGGGTAAGGATTAGACTCTCAGTACCAAGGTACTGACCTACATGTGACATTTTCCACAGAGCAACGAGTAGTGGCACAGTCACATACAGCCGGGGCTGTTTCACCATCGTACATGTTCTAGCACTCCAGTTGTAACAGTAGTGTGAAAAGCATGGCCTGTCTGGAACCTGTCTAGAACAGAGCAATTTTGCAGTGTCACCTTTATAATTCCGGTAAAAGTCATTTGAACGAGCCGCATTCTGTCACCTTGTCTTGTCTGAAAGCATGGTCTGGTTACCAAAGGAGGAATCTGAGAAACATCGTGATCTCCTTGAAATTTCAACTATATGCTGGGATATGGAGACTCCAAATTGTAATATGATAACAGAATCACAGGCTGGTTGAGGTTGGAAGGAACCAACCAACCTGGAAGTCGTCTTGTCCAACCCCCTACTCAGGGATGGCCACCTAGAACCAGCTGCCCAGGACCGCATCCAGGCAACTTTTGAATATCTCCAAGGATGGAGACTCCACAACCTCCCTGGGCACCCTGTGCCAGTTCAGTCACCCCCAGAGTGGAAAAAGTGTTTCCTGGTGTTTGAGGGAACCTCCTGTGTTCCAGTTTGTGCCCATTGC
>JAOXNH010000003.1:16536012-16553250 GCA_028566575.1 Bartramia longicauda | reverse complement strand
GTCCCTTCATCATCTCCATGGCCCTTCGTTGGACCCTCTCCAGTATGTCCATGTCTCTCCTGTACTGGGGAGCCCAGGCTGGACACAGCACTCCAGCTGTGGCCTCAGCAGTGGCGAGTAGAGGGGAAGGATCCCCTCCTTTGACTCGCTGGCCACGCTTTACCCAGTGCAGCCCAGGAGACCATGAGCCTTCATTGTGGCAAGGGGACCTTGGGGCTCATGTTCAGCTTGGTGTCCACCAGGACCCACAGATCATTTTCTGCCAAGCTGAAGAGATACTCCTGTATGTGTAGTGAATCTCTTTGCAGTGCTATGAAATCAGAAAGCCTTTTTGTGCATCACAGCAAACTCCTTAGTTTCCTATTAAGAGAAAAGCATATGCCTGTTAAGTGAAGTGCATTGCTTGCTGTGCAGTGAATCCCTCGCTCCTAACACAAATTGACTCAGTATGTGGTTGAGTTAATTTTAATTCCTTTTTCATACGCAGCTGACTGCAGTCTATGTGCATCTTCAACTCTGTGCTCTCCACAGCTGTTAGAAAGGAGTCTATGTGCAGCAACAGGCAAAGGATGGGGCAAGAAGCCCACAAAGGTTCAATCAAATAATTGCACGTCATCAAATCTGGATATGGAGCTATTTCTCTGAATTGTATATCAGTCTACACATTGAATTTCCATCGTAATTGTCATTGCTCAGGGGCCCTTTTTTTCAACAGAACAATGTTAATGACAAAGTGCACCAGGCAACTTCTTTGGAAGCACAGCTGGGAACTAACAACCAGTGCTCTGTTTGGCCTGTAAAACAGACCAGGAGGATATTTAGCCTGTTGACTTCGGATTCAGGGTGTCTTTTGTGGAACCAGAAAACTGATAAGACATGGCATGTGGATGATGAACATAAATCAGAAAAACATGATAATCTCTACCCGAAGAATGTAGAGACATGAGAACAGTTCAAAACCTATGAGCCACAGTCCTGGGCCTGATTTACATGCACAATCTGAGCTTTGGTTCTACTGGTGTACTGTCCATAGCATTACAGTTAATGGGATTTGTCCTGGCTCACCAATATGCCATGAAAGCAAAGCTTTTGAAGTGCATGAGGTTTAGTTAAGAGTGAAAACATGTACTAGGAGTGTATCACCATCAGTCTGTACCGATTCTGTACTTACTCTCACCAGATTTTCTCCATGTAGAATGCTATTCCTGCTGTAAGCCCAGCTGCCCAGTGTCTGTACCGCACACAGTGGTTGGAAGGTGTGGAGGCGGCGATACACACGATGTGGTCACAGGCCTCTCCTGGCCCTGCAGAGGGAATACATTTCACCGTTGGCTAGTACAGGCTCAAGGAGGATATGGGTAGAGAGTGAAGGGTTATATCCAGCCAGAGAATCAGCAGATGTCTTGGGCTGCATCAATGAGGGAGTGCTGAGCAAAGCCATGAGAATGGAGCCCCGGGGTTATCAGCGCTGTAGGACACCAGTACTGTTAGTATTTGTGTGAGTCCAAATATGACTTGGACTTTACCTAGAAAGGATTTATATTTCTGCGTTCTAATGCCAAGTTTTATAAGGCAGCTACTTAAGTGTACAAGTGCAAATATGTCTCCAATTTCCCCAGGAAACTGATGTCAATGTGCTTCTACTTAACATGTAAATTGGTTAATTGTGTGTGAGATTATGTGCAAATATTACTTGTGCAAGCAATAGAGACAATCATAAAAGGTGTTTCTTACTGTAATTTTAGGCTAACATCTCATTTTAGTATAATCAGACTATATTTCCAATAACGTACGATTGGCTGAGGATCTGGCTAGTTGGAGTTCCCCATATTTATGGCAGAAGTGTGTTTCTTCTCACTTTTACCATTTTAAACTGCACTGTTATGAGCTTTAATCATAATTTCATTCAGAACTACCTCTTTCATTTTATTTAATTTAAATAGAGCACAAGCTTTTAAGATGCCTTTAAGAAAAAAACATTTTTTTCTTTGTAACATAGAGCATCTTCATTTACATCCTGACCTTTTCTGCCTGTTCTCTGAAGCATCTCAATTCACATAAAAAATGAAAGCAAAAACCAGAGGAAAGCTGCTTTCTTATTATTTCACACATAGGCTGATTTCCAGGCAGTCGTTCCCAGATGCATAATGACTGTTGCACCAGCACACTGTGAGAATCAGAATCATTTATTTGGAGAAGGAGAGCATGTAACCTAAGTACAAGAAGTGCTATATAAAACCAAATTTTATTCTGCTTTATAAACACTCCTGAATATTCATTACCTTTTAAAAATGGAAAAATAAAAGCTGAGGGCATAAAATTTGAGCTGAAGTGTGGTGAAGAAATCAAGTAGTAGAAGTCCCTCTACTGCAATGGACTAAATTGGACTGAAATTATTTTATTACTCTGAGAACAGCAAATCATCAAAATGTAGTGATGTTTGTTTCCTCAACATCAGTCATTATGACCAGAAGCTGCAGAACAATCTTTTGTTTCGAAAAAAACAAAATAATTTCAAGGTACAGCAACCACTCCTGGCAACAGCTGTGACCTTGATTTATAGCAGGCACTGATTTCTGAGTTATTAAATGTGTAAATATTAATAGAATTAATATTTACTCACAGCCCGTCAAACAGGAAGGAGTGGGATGGGGGAGCTGGGACCAGCTGCCTCTTGCAGAAGCAAAATCTTGTTTCTGTCTTCTTCTGAGCTCTTGCTTTGGGGCTCAGGCTTGTATCTTTAGGGTTGTGTGATTGTAGCGACAAGTCACAAGAATCATCTGGGCATGCTAGGGAGCATATATGTAGTAAAGAGTTTGGTTCAGTTGTGGACAGCTGTGAGTTACAGCTGATAATATTGAATTTAGATAGGGACATCTTGAAATGTGCTCACAAGAGCTTAAGCATTGGGAAAAAAACCCCAAGGGAATTGTGAGCTGAAGAAATGCATTACTTTGGGACAGAGAAATCCTTGAAGCAATGCTGATGTGAGTAGCTGACTTTGGAATCGTCATCTGTTCTACATGGGAAGTTGAAGGCAATGGGCCAAGGAGAGCCCCTAGTGCCAGATGCCTGTTGATGTGTATGACTCAAGGGTAAATGTCCCTTTTACCTATAATTACCTCTGTTTCTGTAGACGAACTTCATAGTTGCAGTGGTATTTACAGAAATGACCAGGAGTAGGCTTCTGTGTGGACAACTTGTCTACAGACTGTACACCAGCCTTCAGCCAAGGACATCAGCGTCGCTGTGTGAAAGCATCAGCTCTGCTCTTGAGTTTCCCGTCTCAGGGAACACGAGCGGCGTAGGAACTGTGTCTATACAAATACTGGTTGTGAATGGAAAACAACTCTTCTGTCCTGTTCTATTGGGTAGCACACTATGACCATCCTAATGTTCTCTCCTTTGAGGACCTAAATTACTTGTGTATAACATATTCATTTGAGAACTTAATTTGCTTTTAGATCCCAGTAATGGAAGCAACATTTCTGAAGGCACCTTCCAGAGAGACTTGTTTCAACCTTCCCAAGATGTTGGCATAAGCTCATCTATGCAGCTATTGTGAAATGTCCATACATGAGGGCATTTTCTGGGGTGATTCTTCTCCAGGGTCCTTGTAGGTGCTTCTAACTAAGCAAAGTGACTGGGCCTGAACTTCTTCATCTCAATTCAGTAGCAATCCTCCTGGTTCTGAGGAGCATGACAGTTTAGGCTTGACTTCTTCAAACTCTTATTTTTTATTCCCGTAATGTTGATAGAAGCCCTGTAGTCTGTCTAGCAACAGGGACAGAGCACAAATAACAGTTTCTGCTTTTAAAGAGACTCACACATGCAACTAAAGAAAAACAATCAATGACCATTTAGATGTTTCTGACTGAACAACATGTCTTTAAATTAAGTCTCGCTACTCTCCATACAAGACTTGAAAATAAGAACACTCTGACTTCCTAATTTAGCCACTAAACAGCAGAAGTAGTTCTATTGCATTGTTTGGCCAGGTGACAGGCCTGATACTTCCACCAGGGTTCTTTCTCAGAGAAACATTTCTCCTTAGGGTATCTGTCACAGTAAACAAACTACCTTTAGGGGAGCCTAAGGACTGAGGAGAAAACTAAAATACTCAATTAGTGACCTTGTAATTGAGCAGCAGCTGATGATAATTCTCAGATTATTATCTTCGTTCAAGGAACTCATTAGTTTTACAACTAATTGCTGGTGCAAGAGACAGAGCAGAGTCATACAGCTGGAGGCACAGAGAGAGTAGAATTGGGGCTGCCTGGTTTTAGATCAGCGTCAGCTGGGTGACTGTTAATCATAATCAGATCTAATTGCAAGTAATCACTGAAAAAGTCTCATTCCTCTTTCTTCCTATCCATACCATATCCACACCATATTCTTGCTTGCATAAATTGTAGGGACTGCTGAGACCCACCTGATGTAATTCAGCATACCGATCAGATGGATCAAGAAGGGTGAGAACTTCTTGGCACAGGGGTGGACGTTCCCAGGACGAAGACCAAAATGTTTACTCTGCCTTCATCCTGATGTAATGAAACCTGCTTCTTGGTGCATGTAATTTTAGGATTGCAATAAGTTGTGTTGTTGATCTTTGCTTATTTTATCAAGGGCAGGGGCTACTGTTATCTGGTTATTTAGAGAAGAAGGATCCCAAACATGTCTTTAATTACCACTTGCCAGAGAGAATTCCAGGGCCTTTGGGGCTGCTCTGTGACATTCTTCTTCACAGGATGCTTCCAGGTAGAATTGGAACACAACTCAATTATGTTTAACTATGACAAGGTAGTGAAGTGTGTAGTAAATATTATTGTTTCATTAGCAGCTCTGTGTTTAATTTAGATATGTATTTCTGCACAAATGAGAAAATGCTGCAGTCTTTACTGATAGCAGTACCCCATGTAATAATTACTGTTTGTGCCTGAATTCAGACATTCAGTGTGGGCCCACCCTGCAAAGTGCCAACCCCTGAGGTAGGGAGGGGAAGACAAATGAATGGGATGTTTTGGGAGCATGGCCCAGAAGGTCTTCAGGTGTTTGGGGCAGAAGGAATTATCTTTTCTGAGTCTTTCTTTGGTGTGGGTGATGGCACCTGCAGGCAGTTTGCAGCTGGATTCTGCCTGCTCTCTCTTCCTCCTCATCCACAGATGATGTGGTGACCAAGCAAGGCCAGTGGCTGCTGAGCCAGAACTCTGTGTGGGAAGGAGACCGTTACCTTCCAAACTGCAATGCCTTTGCTTTTTCTGTCCTTAGATCGCTCTGGGAGCTGCCTCTTCTGAGCCGATAAACTCCCTCTTGAAGCTGTTTTATCAGACATCTGAGAACACACCAGTTACCCAAGTGCTGACTTTTTAGCAATTGTTCTTTTATCAGAAAAAAATCTGAAGTCTTTTCATGCACTGCTCTTTCTGCTTGGATAACAACACCCTGTTTGCCGTTGTAGGGTGGCTCAAACGAAGAATTTCTGAGAGCAGAAAGATTTTTGCATACAGTTTTTATCTTGCAGAAACTAGGCAAAAGCAGCAGCCTAAATCCCTAAAGAGAGTAGATCACAATAAAGAGACAGTATTTGTGATAGGTCATTGCTCCATCCCAGCTCCCTCAATGCTAACAGCTCCAAAGAACTATTCACATTTCTTTTGGGGATGTTTCTGGCTTCTTGGAGCCTGGCACAACATGAGGAGTGATCTTCACAATGGTTTTTGATTGACCTGGTTGACTTTTAGCCTTCCCTAACATCGGCATAGCTCCCTGGAAGTCACCAGCCAGCCACAGGAGAACACATGGTATAGCCTCTTGTGGCTTGGAAATGATGACCCAGACTGACTGACAGCGTTGTCATGTGCCACACTGTTATTTATGTGCAGTAGCCACACTCCTGTGCATGGTACCTACATGTAAAATTGTCACTCAGAAAATGTTAGCCATAGCACTTTATACAAGCTTAATTTCTCTCCCGGAGGTAGCTGTGATCGTTGTTTGTATCTAATTTATGTCCCAGTTTACCAGCTTGTTCTTCTCTCAGTCATGGTTCTTGCACACGGAAAGGAAAATGTCAGCTTTGCAGTAACTCTGTTATGTGAAATCCACCACTAAGCAATAAACCAGTACTTTCCACTTTCTTCTCCAGTGGGTCAAATGCCTGCTTCTTTTAGTTTTTAATTAAAAGTTCGCTTATTAATCAAGCTGTTAATGTGTACTGCTGTTGATAATTGCTGAGCAGAGGATGGTGGGCATAGGAATTCACTTGTGGGTAGGGAGATTACAAAACAATTTGTAGGGATGCCACTGGCAATCTCAGCACCTCAGAACACACCATTTGTCACACAGTGCTGTCTTAGACCAGTGGTCCATCAAATCCAATCCCTTGCCTCCAGCCTCGCACAGGGTTTGCTGGTGTACTTTATTTACTCTGTTCAAAAACATTAACACTCTTCAAAAAAAGGTTGCACAAGAGAGAAATGAAAACAGCCATAGTGGAAATATGTGAGAACATATATTTCCTTCCCGCTTACATGGAATTCTGTAGTCAGCGGACTTCCTAAAAACTCCCCTTCATCCCTTCTGCCCTTTGGCTTCCCCTGAGCATCTGTTGAAACAGATGTCTCTTGGACCATATCCAGCCAGATAAGCAGACTATGCTCCCAGAGACTGAGCATATTGCAGAGGTGAACATGCCGTGAATATCCTGGGAGTAGGCTTCTCTCTCCCAGTTTTATCCTATAAGTGATGGTAGTCGTTGTGTTGTAATACAGGGAGAGAAGTGACTTCTCAATGGGAAGGAAGATGTAAGTTGGGCTTTATATATCAAAGTCTTACTCCTATAATACTTGCATACTCACACATTGAAACAGGAAATGGTGGGACTATGTGCTGTCCACTTACACAGTGTGGCTTGCATTTTTAACAGGGCTTCGTCCAATCTTTTTCTGCTTGGGTGTCTCATTACAGCTCTGGTTCTGACCTGAAATAAACCGTATGCACTAGTATTAAGAAATAAAAGCCTTTAAAAAAACCTCTTGGACCTGCTACTCATTTGAGCCACAAAAGGGGAGCTGCCAAGTTGCTCTCATAAATATCAAAAAGTTAAATCTGGTATGGAAATAAAAACCAGAGTGATTAAGAATTTATTTGCAAAGCAAGGATTACAAACTTGTTTGTTTTCTCACACCTGCTCTCCACTTCAGCAGCACAATAAAGCAAGGCATATCTGATGCACCTTTCCCCTAATTGGATAATGCACTCAAGGGAATATGATCAACTGAGGCTTTTAAGATCACACCACCATTTGCCCAATTATACCTAATGACAACACATTGTTCTTGCAAAATGCGTCTTTATTCCTTGGTAAGTTACATTTCCTTTCAGCCTTTTACCTATTGATCCAGCCGCACCTCATGTAGAACAAACTTATTTGTTGGCAAATTCTTGTTTATGAGACCAGAAAAATCTTTTATGTCATCTTCTCAATGTCTGAACAAGTCAGTGAGAAAAAAAGCTTGTTGTATGGAGCATGATAAATTTTAGCTGTCTTTGTAAAACAAAGCCATAAACAGAATGTCTGTATGGTTTCAGCTATACAGATAATTCATGTTCTATGCTCACTATTTCTTTGTGTGCTTGCAGCTTTGATTTCATAAAGCATCTTCAACTATGTGAAGGAGGTGCCTGCATTATGTAGCACGTTTAGAGTAAATGGTAGTTTTAATCTTGGACTCCCAGTAGGTATATATTCACTTCATGACAGAAAATGAGATGTTTGTTGAGCAAAGCTGCAGCACTGTGAAGCTTGAGGCATGTTTACTTCACTTCTTTTGTGGGGCTGGAAGGGCTTTAAGGAAGCTGGTGAAATGATTTATCCCTAAATAAAACATTTTTGTGTCTGTCTTCTCTGAGCATTCATGACTACAAGCACAGGCTGATGAGTAAGGGCAGGGTTGGATTCTGATTGCTCTCAGAAATTGTCTCCCTAGTTATTTTTATTATTGTAAGTTGCAGCAGAAGAAATACTTTTTTACAAATGCAGAACCATTTTATAATTTCATTGTTGTCATGCTAGCTCACTACTGTCATTCTGCACTTTCTAGTGGGGTTAACGTCAGCCCACTCTCTGGTCTCCAGACCCTTGCCTAAATGAAAAAAATGCATCCTCGCCTTTTCCAAAAGTAATCCTGATTTTTGTCCAACCTTTGCTGCAATGTAGTTGTGTTGCCAATGGAATAGTTTCATTATTGGCCAGCACAATACTTCTGTTTTCAGTAGTTGCCCCCATACCCTGCTATGGAATACGAGCATTCCTGTGTCAGCCACAAGTTGGCCCTCCTGTCCCTCTTCCCAGCTCTCCCCATGGGATAGTTGGAGCTGGTTCTGTTGACTTGAGTGATTTTATTAGGTCTCTTCTTCAATTAAATGAACTTCAAGACTGAGCAACACATCCAGCCAGTAGGTCTTTTGGTCAGGTAAGTTGTTTCTCAGAGCCAGTACTGGTATAATTGAGATCAGCATCTGGCCTAGTGAGACTTGAGGCTGCTCAGTGAGCTCTGGTGGGACCTGTGTTTGGAGGAGTGAGTAGCCGTTTGGACTGTGCCATGCATGCGTTAATTCCTAGCTACTTCACCTCAGGCAGCCCAGCAACACATCACTTTATCAGGCTTGCAGTGTAGGCTGGCATGTGCAAATGTCTCACAAGCCTTGCTTAGGATCCTGTAGGAGCTCATTGACAGAGTGGATTAATGTCAAACAGCAATGCCCTTCAGTCAAAATCCCTCTTTGCTACTTAAATATTGAGCTGACAGAAAGAAATAATTAAATTGAAGAAGAGTTATTTTATTTAATGACACTTCACCTCCTCCAGCACAAAGAGAAATTGTAGATTTTATTGCTGCTTTTGGCTTGTAGCTGTGTTTGCACTTTCTCCCTTCTTATTACATACGTGGATCTATAACAAAGGGCCTGATGAACCTAAATTTCTCAGGATGTGGTCATTAAATAGGTAATCATACACTACCCAATTTAGTCTTTAAAATTTGCATTCTCATCATTATTGTTGTCCTTCCTTCCAGAATTACTCCTGAAGTGCTCCCTGTACGCTGTTCTTGTAAGAATATTCAATTCTGTTCTCACAAAGGTTGTTACCAGTACATTGAGCTGGGGGAGTGTGCATGGGTTTTGTACTTCCCTTGTGAAGCCTGAAAGCACCGAGTCTCTGAGAAACACGGTGGAGTACACTGTGCTCACCTACTCGAATCCATTTTGTCTCCTCCATAGACTTCATTTTCTGGACGCATCCTCAGGAAGATGGCAAACCTGGCAAGTTTTACTTACATTGAAAAACGGAAACATGCTTTTTCTTGTGTGTGAGAAAACTGGGAGTTTAGCACTCATTGTCACAGAGAGAAACTCATTATGGCACCAAATCATTCCTCCCAAGCCATCTGTCTGAGTATTGATCCCTTCTTCCTGAGTAAGTAAACCCTGTGGTTGATCATAATTATTCTGGGACATCTCATTCCACTGACTGGATCGATAATGTCTTCCAAGGCCTCCTGCTGTGCGTTCTGTCGTGCCTCGGCACTTCGGCATCACCTGCTGCTCATCAGGAGCCCAGAGAAATCATTTGCCATGGTGGTAAGAATGCTGTCAGCCACTTCACACTCATTTAGGTCCCAGCTGCGAAACAACATGAAGCCTTGGATGTACAGCATCTGCAATGAATGTCAATATTAACTTCACACTGCCCCGCATGTCGAGGCTGGCAGATTTCCCCTTGCTGTCACGTCAGGTCAGGCATATTGCCTACAGGGTGCTCGTCAGGAAGCTGCCTTTGAGCAGGGACAGGGATAAATATCCAAGTTCCCCTTTTTATCCAGAGGCTCAGAGTAAACCTGTCGGGGAGCAGGGAAGCCAGGGGCCCCGGTGCAGACCCAGGAGTGTCTCCCCATCTGCCTCCCTGCTCCTGACCCTCTCCTGTGCTGCCAGTCCCACGGCTCCCTTTTGGCCTGCTCATTTTCGTCTGGCTCTTCTTTCTTACAGCTATTATTTATGCTTTTTTTCTCATCATTTCTTTGATTATTGGCCTGACTCTAATGTCTTCCTTCACTGTAAGTTAAAATATTTCTTCAATTATTTGTGATTCACATTGTACTTCTGAGTGTCAGGGACCCACAGGCACTAACCGGCCTTGTTGGCCTGAACAGCCCGACCTGGGCCCTCCACCCAGCCCCTGCCGATGGCCGGGTGTGCTGGTCAGCTCGGGGGGGCCTGTGTTCCCTCAGCCATGGACCTCCCTCACCCAGACCCCGGCCTGACCGGCTTCGCAGCCAGCCACTCCCTGTGGCCCTGCCTGGGCCTGGCCCTGGCTCGCAGTCCTAGCCTGGCCTTGGGCCTGCCTCATCGCTAAAAACAACTGTAATTATATTTCCGTACATCTACTCGATAGTTACACTACAAATCTAGGGTAAGACATCCTTCTTATAAATTCAACCATGGAACATAAAGCCAAGTGGGATTTTTGTGATCCCTTTTTCTTGATTCCTGCATAAAATAGGCCACCTTCATCTTTGATTCAAGTTCTGCAAATGTTATTACAATACCATGCCTGTTACAAGCTGATGGTTCTTGCATCTAATCTGTAACGCAGGGTATACCGGGCCATTGTGTACCTGTGATAATGATATGACAGCTGTTAAAACTTGTGATTTTCCCTGAGGTATCAGGGCAAGTATCAAAATCGCATTCCAGTCACCACGGCAGGCTACTCCCTTGCTGTTACATTTCCAATTACTATGTTCATCTTCCACTTTTCTTGCTGTGCCCAAAAGGATCATATGAAAAGGAATTTAGGTCTGAGCAGAAAGTGGATTGAGATTCAAAGAGGAAATGCTAAATAATGTGCAAATAATATACCCTTTCTAATTTGCATAATGCAAATATTTGCAAAGTGGGGGAAATACTAAATTATCAGGAAGTTTACTGGAGGAGTGCGAGATAATGTCAGACTGCAAAGCGACAATGAACAGTAACTTAGAGAGGCTGGGAGTAGCACATTGATAAGTAAGGATTACCTGGGTAATTAAAGGCAACTTAATTACGTAGTTTTAAAATCTTATGCCTCCTAGTGTTTCAGGCAGTGTCTTCATGTTTTGACTGCCTTGATGGGATAGTCGGATCTCATATTTTTAGAATAGAAAAACCTACTCATAACAGTAAAGTTATGTGACGATTTCCCGCTTCATCTAACTTGTGCTTTTTCTGAGCCCTGTGTAAGCAATTCAGAGGCTGCGGCTCGTCTGCCACGGGCAAATAATGAACAGAACACGCAAGGATGTAGCTGCCTTGCATTGGTGTCATTGAGCATCAGCTCAATGACAGGAGAACTTAATCAGGCTGTGCACACCAGCAAAGCTTAAAGGGGATGGGAGTTTGTGTAACATAACTGTTCTTACTGACCCGTTTGTGTTGATGTGTGAGGATAATTTCAACTGAATGCTTTCCATTTAGATTTTATCTTGTTGGGCCCCCTTCAAGTGACAGGGTGTGAGGTGTGGAGAGCTACCCTGGTCCCGGGGGAGAGTGTAGGGCTCTGAGCACGGGCAGGGGAGCGGGTTACCCAGAGAGGCTACAGAGGCATGTGCTGTGCTGGCTGTCCAGTGAGGATGTGCATTTTCTGTAGTTTGTTCTTGTCCCACTGAGAGACCCGTGAGGTGTACGTGCTGCAGGACAAACAGACACATGCAGGCTTCCAGCACAGACTGCCCAACCCTGCGCCTTCGCTGCCCGACTTGCTTCACTGTCCTTTGCCCAGCACAACGGATCTGGCCCCACAGGGCTTCCTGGCAGGGATGCAGACTTTGCCGCTGAGTTTGATGCGCTTGGACCCAGCTTGCACCCAAGAGCTGCAGTGGGAACGGGAATCTGATGCAGGACCTGCATGACAGATGTCTTTGTGGCTCTGCTCCTGCAGGATGTGAGGAAAACTCACCTCTGCCTGGCTTTGCAGCACCAACAGAGACCTCTGAAGCTCTAGCAGTGTACCTTACTGTATTCCAGTTTATGGCAGTTTTTGAAAGAAACTTAAACAAAACTACAAGAAGTTCTCTTAGCTGTATTACAAATGAGTAGTCTTCACATGCTAGCAAAGTACTTGTAATGAACACAGAGCAAAAATTTTAAGGTATACTTTAAAAAAATAGCAAGTGGATTTGTATTACATGACTTACCTGAGAGTCAAGAATTGAGCTTGACTCAATACATTGTTGCCATCCTCTGTTCTTACGATGTTACTTTGCTGCAAGCTTAATTCCACACTGGTTAATGAACTGGAATGTGTCAAAGGTAATTTTAGGTTAATGCACTGGGATTGAACTACATATTGCATAGCCTTTGTGCAGTAGTCTGAGTAGAAGCCTGTTAAGTGCTCTAAAACTTGGTGCATCCCTAAATGCTGTAAACTGAGCGAGGCTGAAAGTGGGGTGGGCAGCTTTTAAAAAGAGGATTCTGAGCACTTCTTTATTTAGCCTAGAAATGGAACCGTCACGGCCCTTTTTATGCTGCTGGAACAACCAATGGTGTTTCTCTAAAGCCTTTATATGAGGATCTTGACTTTTACTAAAGCAAATTTTGTTATTGCTACTTGGAAACACAGAAAACGGAGTTACAGCAGGGTACCGTGACCTCATTCCTATCTGTAGAATGCAATTTTAGTTCTGGATTATAATATCCCAAGTAGAGCTGTTTCCATCCAGATCAGAACTCGATAACCTGCATTCATCACAAAGTCCGGCATCAGCTGCTCACCTCAGAGCATTTTTCAGTTGACTGATGCTCCACACTTCAGGGCACATGCTGTGCATGGTGCCGTTCTCAGGCGAGTCTCATTCCCGTGTTCTCTCTCATACACACCCTTAAAATGGAAGACAGAAAAAAAAAAAGGCAGAAAACAAAGACTTCCTGCATTCTTGCATTTCTTTTTCCCCCAGTCCGATTTGTGCTTCTAGGCAGACTGTGAACATTCAGCTCACACAGTACAGCCAAAGCAGAGCCTACACCCAGCAGTCTCTTGAAAACGGAGAGAATATGCTCTATACAAGTCTGTACTTCACAGTCTGTTCCCTGAACCAGCTCATGTGGCCTGAATAACTCAAAGGCCTGCAGTTTCCACATTTCAGCTGTATCCCAGGGGTAGCTGCATTTTAGTGGATAAACAGTTATTAGGTATTTCAGCTGAAGTTTGCACAGAACTTTTGTGGGGGGAAAAATGTGCAGAAGTGTATTTGTAAATCAATAATAGTCAGGTTTGTTTATTGATTTTTTAACTGACCTGAATCTCTCTGTGTTTCCTGAACCCATCTTAGTACTAAACAGGTTTGAATAAACCCCCATTTTTACTAACCCACCCTTGTCTATGTCTGTGATTCAGCGTTACAAGCTTGGCTCCTTATAGGGACCGTGAAGTGTGAGGCAGCAGAAGCAGTTAGACGGCAAGAGCAGCTGCCAACAGGACATCGCAAACAGGCGATGGAGTCCCTGTGGTCCTAGATAAGGACAAACACAGTCAGTCTGAACAATGCAGTGCTATTAGATTTGTTTACAAGAGTTCAGACTAATCAGTTGTGTGTTAAAGTCTGATTAATTGTCACTGGTCGTGATGTGGCTGAGGAGTGTGAACTCTGGGGACAGCAGCATGAAATGCCTGCCTGCTCCTTTCCCTGGGAGAGTGGCACCGGTGGTTACGCAGCCCGAGCCTGAGGCTGTGGTTCGTTCCAGCCAAAGGCCTGGCCCAGGTGAAGCCATGTGGTGACCCTGGGGACCTGCTGCCCTCTGCCACGGGCATCCCTGGGGCGCCACAGCCTGAGTGAGGTGGCTGCAGCAGCACTGGGGACCTGCCCCCGCAGCTGGACTGTGCTCAGGGAGCTGGGCTCTGCCCCGGGCAGGATGGGGGTCGGTACACAGGTGAGAGCTATAACCCCCCCCCAGGGCGGCTCCCTGGTTCCCAGGCTATGCGGGATGCAGCACAGAGTGTACATCTGCACTCCAGGGTGGCTTCCCGGCACAGGCTGCGCTTGCGCAGTGAAGTAAGGCATCCCCGGGCGCGGGAAGCAGCTCCACCGGCTGTACAGGTGTGACCAGCTCATCATGGATGTGACTCGCTGGGGCTGAAATATCAAAGGGGCCCTCAGGTTTGTTACGTAGTTTGGGAGCACACACAGAACTTGTTCTGCCTGAATGCCAGCAGTGTGCGGGCCAGGCCAACGTCACAGGGTTTGTGTGTCGCTCCAAGGCTTTCTCACCCGAGGACCACCCACTCGCTGGTGGTGCCTCTGCAGCGCTGGTACCGTGGGCTGCTGTGATCCAGCTGCCTGCTCCTGCAGGGCCAGGAGGGCAAGGGAGCTGGTGGCCTGCAGGGCCCAGCAGGGCGGTGGGGAGCTGTGCCCCATGCCAGCCCTCGCCCCCCAGCCGGGGAGGAAGATCCGTGGGCCCTCCTGTGCGCAGGACCCCGGGAGGGCCAGGGGCCTGGAGCTGGGCTGGTGGGAGGTAGGCTCCTCTCAGCCCAGTTGCAGTGAGATGACGGGAACAGGCGGTGGCACTGCTGGGTAAAGAAAGTAGATTTCACACGTTCAGTTTGTTACGCTCACCCTCTTCTTACAGCAACGAAAGGAAAAAATACCCAGGGTTTCATTCTGGTTCCCCAAAGACCGCTGGGAATCAATGGCAATCCATTCATGAAATAAGGAAACGTACAGGTGTACCCAGGCAGGTGCCGTTCCAATCAGCAGTGGGGCCCAGACACGGTCCCTGCTGGGAGCCATGACGCTGAGCATTGCGCTGGGCTGAGCCCCAAACTCCCCATATCTGGAAATCTGGGAAACATTCCTCCACTACCTTTGCAGGTGTAATGCAGTTCCGTTAATAGTGGATGCATCAGCATGGGAAGTGCTGTATTCTAAGTATTCTACACTGACTTTGTAGAGTTTAGACCTGACTGGATGAAAGGCCTTTGAAAAATGAGGTAATCCTGAAATAGGGTAAGAAATGTGTGAACTCCTGAACTGGAAAATGTGGTGCTGGCAAATTTGGATCTCTCAGACTGGTTACATTGTGCTGGAAAAGATGGCAATGCAGCAGCTGTGTTATTTGCAGGTCAGCTCTCCTTGCCGTGTGGGTATCCATGACAATGCAGAGGCTGCAGGACAGAAGATGGTCGCTGTGCACATTGTTCATGGTCCTGGTCATTAGCTGAGAAAGTGCTGTTACATTTAGCAGCTTCCTTACTATGTGCAGAGATTGTGATTGGATACTGACAGGAAAAAGTATAGCACAGGCATTAATTATGCTCAGTTGCTTTTTTTTCAAACTGAAGAGAGCACACAGCAGCCAAACTGGGCATTCCCAGCTGAGCAGGCTCCTTTATCTTCTGCCACTGGCTTGCAGGTACAAGGAATTCACCAAGGAGGAGTCCAGGAAGACAGACCTGCTGAGGTGCCAGCACTGCCTCCCGTGTGTGCCAGTCCGCACACTGCCATTGCTCCAGAGACTGAAAAACAAGGTGGTGAGTCTTAAAACTAGACAAAGATTAACAGGCAAAAACCACTCTTGCCCTTTCCTGCGCAGTGTTGGAAGCACGGAACAGTCTTTCTCTTAGTGCCAGCAGCAGAGCCTTCATCCCAGACAGGAAGTCAGGAAGAGATACAGTCCAGCCCTGCACTGGTCTTTTGGTACCAGGACTGTTACAGGGAAACATTCCCTGAAAGTATGCAAGAGCAATACCTTCCTCCATGTATTAGAGGACAGAGAACATTACTCAATTTCGTTGCTTTTAATGATGGGGTATTAATCCCTTCCAAGCATCCCTTCCTTGTTATTGGCCCAATTCCTGGGCTTTCCTCACCTGTTTTCCCACAGAAACAATGCTACCTGCACACTTCAGAGCTGTTACCCTCTACCAAATGTGTTTTGCTGTTCTCCTTCCTTCCCCATCCCTCGAAAAGCGCCAGCCCTGTTACACACTGCCCCAGCTCTGCTTGTGGGAAGGTGCTGTGGGACATTGGCAGGCCATCCTTGCCTTTGCCAGTTCCTATTTCGTTGGTGTCAGTATCTATGGGAGTCTTGCCTTTACTTTCCTTAGCTACTGAATTTGGAGATGGCCCCAGACAGGGCCTTTTCAGGCAACAAAAGGGCTTTTTTAAATTGAGGAGCAGAGCTTGAGGTTTTGCCATTCCAGCATCAGAACTTAGTAATACTTGTGGTTTCATTTGCAACAGCTACACTATTTGCTTGATGAGCATCAGACGGAGAGTGGATCTGTATTTTTAATCATTGATATTAGTGATTTTAATTTCAGTGTAGGAACTTTAGTGTAGGTCCTGATGGTTCACAGGAGGCAGGGCACTTTGATTTTCAAAGTGCATTACTTTTCATCATATTGTTACATTACACCATTATCTAGAGAATGAGGTGAGCCATTCAGGAAGCCATTTGTAAAGCTCCTGCCCTGACGATGTTGAGCAGCGCTTAACCAGAGTTAAGGAAAGAGGGTAAGCATGCACACACTAAGAGAAAGATTCCTTTCTCTCCTCCCCTCCCTCATTCCTAGTGATCTGGAAAAGAATGTGATAATGCAGAAATGAACTGTCCTCATTCTGTGGGGGCACGAGTGGTTTGAGCCTGACAGTTCGTTGGTTTATTGTTGTAATTCCTTTGAAGCCAGAGAAACACACCAGCAGAGAAAGTATCCCAGTAACTCATTGCTCTGTTGGCATCCTCTCATGGAAGGACACAGAATAACTTTCTTGAAAAATTCTGAAGTACTCAGCTGGTTGTTTGCTGTCCTCTCTGCTTCTTTGGTGAAAGGCAAATGGATGATACTGCGCATGTTCCCGAGCCACAAGCATCAGTGTTTGTGAAAGACAAACTTTCTTTCAGCTCAATGTCACAGGTTTTAATACAGCATCTCCCTCTGCAGAGGGGATAGATCATACCTGTCTGGCTCAAGAGCAAGATATGAGGCTGACTTGTTTGGAAATGCCACATGGAAAAGGCAAAATTTTTATTAGTATTTGCATTAATTACTTTTATTAACTTCCTTGGCTGGATTGAAGCACTTACAAGAGACAGAGCACTTTGCAAATGGAAGTACATTATTTTTCATCATATTATTGCATTACACCATTATCTAGAGGGTAAAGTGCACCCTTCAGGTTATAACAAGCTGTAATTTCATTGAAG
>JAOXNH010000003.1:16517506-16529942 GCA_028566575.1 Bartramia longicauda | reverse complement strand
CGCAGGGCCCTGGCGGGCCCCAGCCCGCGGCTGCCGCGGGGCCCGGTATTTTCGTGCAGAAACGTCTGGGAAGGCGCTGCCGGTGCGTGGGCTCTTTGTTGTGGAGGAGTCGGCTGTGCTCGGCCTCACTAATTTTCAAGATTGCTAAAGTTTGGGTGTGTTCTTCACCTGTTCCTCCCTACTTAAGCTGTCTTTTACGAGATAATTAAGATGCTAATTACTTCGTTGTGCTGACATGCAAGTGAGTTCAGATTTTGCTGTTCTAAAAGCTGTTTTGCAGAGACAGGCCTTTAGAGAACTTCAGAGGTGGAGCAGTGGCTTCTGAGCTTTACAGGGCCCAAAAGTCACGAGGCTCTGAACTGAAACTGTTTGTCAACTTAACCTGTGTGTAACCACTGCTGTCATCGGTGACACCAGGAACCCCTGCGGTGCGTGGCCAACAACACCGGTGTGGTGGGTTGAGGCATCACTTTCACTGCAAGATTCGATCAGTGAGGAAACTGGAGGAGGCTTCTTGGTGGGCAGAAGGTGTAAAGGCATGAACTGAGGGTATAAAGATCTGAGTGGAAGTGTAGAGGAGGAGGGGAGTAGCGTAACCACCACTGCGTCAGCAACGGAGTCCGTCAGCCACCAACCTTAAAATAAAATGTTTCTCCAACGGGGAAGCCCTTCGTAACACACATCTGGGCTACAGGTGTGTATGTTGAAGTAGTAAAGCCCTGAACCTGAGCAGGAGGGCCCTCCTGTGCCCGGGGAGCCCGTGGTGCTGCCCTCGCTGTGCACTGCCCGCCCTGTCCTAAGCTAAACCAAGGTGTTGTGGTGGCTTCGCGTTTCCTCAACAGGACAATGCTCCCCTCTCGGGGTAGATCCTTTGTCCATCTGGAAATACCCGGTGGTGAGGAACCAGCCAGGAGGACGGTTCCTCTCATGGTGCTGGGGACAATGGGGCCCCCCGGCTTGCGGGACTTGCATGGCTCAGTGACCTCCACAGCCTCGCAGGGTTCCTGTGCCAAACGGACAATTCATTGGAGCTTTGTATCCGCTGTGTCCAGTTCAGCTGCCTGATAAACCCACGCAGCCCATCTGGAAGCCATTCAAAATATGGGAGCAAACTGAAGATGGAGGAAGATCTACTCTGTAGATTTTGCCTTAGAAATAAATTGGGACTTCAGGTTTTCATGCCATTTAAAAAAAAAAAGGTTTTTGCCATTAAAAAGTTCTGCCCCCAGCACCACCGTGTACCATATAGAAATTGCTGGGTTTTGTTTTTTAAGCAGGTCTCTGGCATGGTTTGGGCTCTCTCACATCTTACTTAATCATAACTAAAGATTTAATAATTTAAAGCTGCATCTAATTCAGGTACAAAATAGACTAATTTTTTTTTTTTCAGCGTGTTTAAAGAGGTACTTTCTTTAGGAAAGGCTCTATCTAGCAGGTCAGCCCCTGTTCTGGGCTGGGGAATGGTTTGGTGCCCGTCTGTAAGCTGCTGGTGTTTGCATGGAGCGAGCTGCTGCGGCTCACGTGGGAGTTAGGTGGACCTTGTGTTAGTATCTCGTCTGGTCTTCTGAGAACTGTTTTTGAACCATTCAAAAATAAGTGGCGTGATAATATCTTGGGCTGGGTTTCTAGGAATTTTTGCTTAGAGGTCTGGGGGAGGAGTCTTCTCTCTACTTGCTTTCCACTTGCCTCAGCTGCAACTGAGGCTTTGGGAGCTGGAACCACTGAGTTTAAGCTGTTGCTCAGGTGAGCTGGCTGAGTGGCTTCTCCTTGATGTACCTGAAGTCTCCTCCTCACCCCTAAAATAGTGGTTCTCCCTTATGTCTGTCCTCTAAGATGTTGTGAGAGCAGCTTACTGCAGTGTGCTTGGGTACTGCTTGGCAAGACTTAGAGAAGATGGTACCGTCTTGATGAGGATGTGAGTTCCTTTAGAAGTAATAGGGGACTCAGGTTAACTCTCTAGGGCCGGAGGGAGGGTGGTATTTCAGTATTAACATGAGACCTCTTAAAGTGGTTTGTGGGCAACCAGCCGTCAGTGGCCCTGCCTGAGCAGGGGGCTGGACCGATGACTTCCAGAGGTCCCTGCCGACCTCAACCACCCTGTGATTCTGTGAACTCGGCACAATGTTTAATAGTGGATAAACTGGCATCTTTGGAAAGAGTGAAGTTACGTGAATGAAATGTGAAAGTGACAGGCTAGACATGATCTGTCAGCACTGCTAGAAATTGAGTAGCCTGCTAGGATTTAAATACTTAAAATTCTTTAAACTGCTAAACGGTCGAGATGCTGGATGTCATCACAGCACAGTGAGCTGATTCTTTAAGCTTGAATATAAGTTCCAAATTCCTAAAATTGTTGCTCTGGCCAAGCATGTTAGAATGGTCACAGAAGGAAAAGGAAAGAAGGAGGAAACGAGTGATTGTGTGGAGTTAAATGTCTTTTTCACAAGATGAAATCTCTTCATACATTCAGAAGCATTTTATGATAATGTAAAAATAGATGACCTTCTTTATTTGTAAAGAAGAATCCTATTGTTTTACCAAAAATACAAAAAACTTAATAAATAACAAAACCAGTAACATTGTGCAGCTTTCATTTGGAACCTAGATCTGACCTGCTGTGTGAAATACAAACACAGAATAGAAGGTTTCTGCCCTGAACAGCTTACATTTTATTAACTTAAATACAAATTAGATAAGTTAAGAAGTACACCAACATTCCTAAATGCTTATGCCATGTAGGAAGTCCCCTGGGATATACTTGCCTCTGTCCTGTGTTGGACTTCCATCACTCTGTGCTGGTCCTCGTTTTGGCCAGCAGCTTAGTTCTTTATTCTGGCACGGGTCACATGAGCGTTCCTGTGTGAAGATCTGCAGTGAACATCCAGGCATCTCACAAGCTGTTTGTCTGAAACAAGGCACCCTGCAGTGTGGTGTTGCGTTGAACGCTCTGTTATGATCAAACATTATCTGAATGCTTAGAGAATTTTCCTCCTTGAGGTTATGTACTGGGGTGAAGTACTCGGAATACCCGGTAACTTCAGAGGCTGCTACTAATTTTGAAATACTTGAAAGCTAGCAGAAACCCAATATTTCAAGTAAGAGTTACTTCTTTTTTCTGATGAAGACTGAATCTGTGGTACTGTTTTGTTGCTTATCAGATGTTAATGGTGTTTCTTACTATGGTTGTTAATTTTGGCAGGTCTTTCTCCTCTACAAAGAAGCTTTGTTGCCAAGATTGACTCTGAAAATGACCTACACTACTGACTGCAGATGCCTGCAAATGTAGAAGCCAATAAATCGTATCTCCTTCCCTCCCCTGACCTTCCTGCTTCACGTGGAATTTGTACTTCTAAGTATTTTTAATATTAGACCTCTGTTGAAGACATTTGGATTACAACTGTGAGCATACCTATGCAAAGAGATGAGCTAGCCTGAGCAATTTGGAGGTACGTATGCCCACTATGGCTTGCAACAAATGGGAAGAAAAAGCCATCTTACTACAGGGCGAAGAGAACTCAAGGCATACATTTGCTAGATTCAGATCGATCTGCACCATTATTCATGGTTTTAGCAATGGAGTGTACATATGCACAGTGAGACTGGAGGAGCACCAGAGTATCCAGCTGGCATTGTATGGAGAGTGAGCTTGTTTGAACCTGCTGTAGAAATATTCCGAAGACTCCTTTTAGAAGAGCAAGTTGCTTGTGTTGTATGACCTGAGCCTTCTTCTCTCACCCTTTCAGTTCTTAAATGCCCCCAAGGTCTGTAGAGATTTTCTTCTTCCAAGCGTGTGACAGACATGAAGTAGTCACTGAGGTGCACCTGGGAGGTGGTGGTGGTGGTTAGATACAGTGTTCAGATACCTGCCTTGACTTGGAAAGCATCTTCAATAAGGCTAGAAAAGAAGCAGGTCCGCTTGCCGTCCTACGCACGGGTCACAGCCACCCAAGAGGGTTGGGTGGGCTTTGCTTTGTGCCTGTGCAGCTTTGTCCCACCCAGGTAACAGAAGATGCAGAACCTCAGCTGTTTCAGCAGTGCAGAAGTTCAATGACAGCTGTGTTTTACCTTAAGGCTTTTTATCTTGTACTTCCATATTGAATTCTAAACCTGGAATGAGGAAGTTGGCTAACTTCTTCTATGTGGGCTTAGGAGAGGCCAGTGTGCGCTGATACCATCTGTTGACTCCTTTCGTAAACTACTTGGATGTGGTTATCTTTTCTGTGGTGTAGGTGTTCATGCTGGCGCACCAGGGCAGTGGCAGTCTTACCAATTAATTGTGGGGTACAGCAAAAGGTAGCCAAACCCACCTCTGTCTTCCAGAAGAGACTAATTATTCATTAGTCTTATTTTTTTAAAGAAAAATTAATGTGAAAATTAATGGGCTGTGTCTGCGATGCTGGTGCAGACATTAACTGGCAGGGGAGTGCTGTGCTGGGAAAGGATCCCTGCCTGCACTCCAGTTGTTCCTCCTGTCACCCCTCTACGAGCAGAGCTGGGATTGGGGAGGGGGGACAGCTCAGGAATTGTCCCTGTTACCAGTGGGCAGAACTTGGTGCAGCAAACGTTAGACAGGTTTCTCAGTCCAACCTAGCCATTGCTGTTTAGCGGTGGTACTATGCTACAATAGTGTTGAGCAGAACAGTATGTTTCCTGTGAGCTGCTTTCATGAAAACTGGAGAAACGCACCAGAGCCTTAGGGGTGAAATGGTTTGCTGAGCTGCCCATCACGATCTTGGTGTGCATTTTAGGGAGTGTACCAGGGATGTGGACTCTGTGACCCAACTAGGTGTCTCTTTTTCAGTTGTATATAAATAAGTTATGGCCTCTGTAATTCCATCAATTAAAATTGGTGCTCATTTCCCCAAAAAGCTGCCGTTTGTGAAGATTGAACAATTCCTGCAGTAGCTCCAAAAACCTGTAAGAATTCGCAGGTTCTGTGTCCCTGACTGTATATCCCTAAGCAAGGTATTAAGCTTTATTTCTTTATCTGTAAGATGAGGTTGACCTACCTTTGTAAAACATTCCATTTCATGAAAAGCATCATTTCAGTGTTGTCTGCAATAACTTCAGTTTCATTATTCAAACTCGTGTGACTAAAAGTGAATACTAATGTGCAGAGTGGCAAAGAATTTGAGTATAAGAGTAAGTTTTCTTTTGATGTAAGGAGATGGGCTGAAAGGTGAAATTGTGTACACTGGAGAATGTTGCCCTCAAACTGCCCTACCAGCTGTCTAAAAAGTTTCAAAGAATGTTAAAAGGCACTGGATGTTGAGATGGATGGGAGTGCCCTTGATTCAACCTGTGTGATGGGTTATGATGAGAAGTTTGCAGGTGCCTCCTTACCATTCCTCCAGAGATAAATTTGGCAGATTTCAGTATTTTTCAGTTTGGTGTGAGCTGGTTGGTCTCCCTTAACAAATTCCGTAGTGGCCTGTCCTTGTGCTGGAGATGTTGGCTGTTATTTTCCTGGAAGATAGTTGCCATGGTGATTATCCTGTTAGGATATAAATGTGTTTTTCATGATCTCCAGGTATACTAGTTTGGAGTAAAAAGGCTGTAGCCTTTTCTGGGATGATTACAAGTACTGTACCTATAGAGGCTCAGTGCTTGTAAATCACTGCCTGTTGCAGAGCTCTGGATGAGCATCTTATGCTTTAGTAAGATGAGACATCACTGGTCTGTGAGGAGTGCGTCACTGTGAGTCTGAGCCTGAATAATGGTTAAAATTAGAGGAAGGAAAACGAGCGGCTTTTGGTCAGGATCTGTTGTGATGGAACTTACCTGATTCCGGCCAGCAATGGTTGACTGACTAATGAAAGGAGAGCATTGATGATGGAAAACAGTCCCTTTGGGGTGTGTGGCACTGCAGTCCTTTGCCACGTCAGCTGGGATGACCTCTAGCTCCTTCAGTGTTCCCGTGAGAACCGGGGCGATGTTGGTGTTCAGCTCCGGAAAGGCAGGATGCGAGCTGTGGTCCCAGCGGAACCTCATGGGGCTACAGTGTGGGAGCTGCAGCTTGATGCCAAACCCTGTGCTCCCCCAGAAGCAGGGCTACACGGTGGGGTTTGCCTCTGTCATTGCTAGGGGAAAGCTCAGGCTGATGTGTCTCAGTGGCTGTTAATTAACAGCCTCTTCTTTGCTGGGGAAGAACATGAGCTGGGTATGTGAGCCTTTTCCTGATGGGGAGGAGGTTGGTGAGTTCACATCGAGTACCTGAGAGGTTTGGCTGCTCAGTCTGGAGTGTCCTCAGGGAGCGAGGGCTTGTTGCTGGTGGTGGGGATGGAAGGCTGGAGCAGCTCCTGCTTCTGCACTGCAGAGCACTTGCCATCTCTGTTGGTCATGGTTTTGCTGAGAATGTTGGTTTTCAGATGGTTTGTTGTGCTGAAAGTGTAAGTTTTGGTTCTGGTTTACCAAAGTCCTTAAAATGCTTCCAGTGCAATTTCAGTTTGTGTGAGAAGAAGAAAATCCAATGTGGCTTTTGGTTTAGTGTTGGTCTAACTCCTTGGTGAGTGTCTCAAGTTTTCAGGTCTCAAAAGAGTCTGCTCTGGTTGAGATAGTTTAAGAAAACAGCATTTATTTATTTTTGAAAGCAAAATTTGTGTGTGTCACAGATGACATTGACAGAGTCACTTGAAGACATCCAGTAGATTTTAGCATCAGCTTGGATTTAACCCTGCTGCCCGAAAGATGCCTTTTTTTGTGCAAGGTTGTTAAGGAAGTGCTAGAATAGCATGGGTTTTCTGTTCTGTGGTCATGTTATATGAGACTTTGAAAGATAAGCATGTGTTTCAAAAAGAAAAGAACTGTCACTGTCTCTAACCTTGCTCGGTCGCTTTGAGGATGGCAGTTTAGATTGAGGACATCTGTCACCTGAGCCCCCCTGTGTAGGCCCCTGGCAAGTATACAGAGCGGCCACCCCGTGCGCGTGCTGGGGGCCCAGCTGGCTGGAAGGAGCTCTGCAGAAAGCGAGTGCTGGTGGACCCCCAAGTTCAACAATGGTTCTGTAAGAGGCCATTAACATCGGTCTTGTTTGGTTTTGGCTCTGGTTACAAGCCTGCATCTCCTCAGGGCCAGGAAACCTTCAGCCTTGTTTCAAACAAATCTGCTCCCTTTTTATGCTGCTTTGGGTAAAGATTTTGTGGATTTTTTTTTTTTTTCATGTGGACTCAGCCATGAATGTGGGAGGAAACATTCTGATTTTGGCTGAGGCTTTAAATGTATGACTACTTCATTCCCATTGGCAAGCCAGTCATCAAGCCCAATTTCTTTATACCAAAATCACCGAGTTAACTACTGTCTTTGTGCAGTTGGATGTGGAGGTGGATATTGAAGAGCTGGCACATTTGTGCATGTGGCTGCTTAGCTGTGCTGTTTGTGCAATTTGCGTGTGTTCTCTCTAAAAAGGCATAATTAGATCTATTAGAAGAAAAGGACCATAGATGGGCATCAGTATTTTTATTGCATAAGTCTAAAACTGTAGGCCTTTACTTCTTTTAAAAGCCTTCTCAAGACCAGTTAGCCAAAGTTGAATGTGTCTGACCTTGCAGTAATATATTCATTATGTCCCTGCCACAAAAGGTGATTAAAAGTAAGTGTGGAAGAGTGATCATACTTCTAGTATATCAAAATTTGTGCTGAAAAGCTCCCACAGTGGTGCACAAGCAGGTCCCAGTGTGCTTGGGACAGAAGTGTGGGTGTTGGGTGAGCACAGGGGGATGTCACCGCTCCCGCGCGGCAGCAGCACTGGGCTGGTTTCCAGTGCCCGCTGTGGGGCTGAGCCAGGTCCCTTCCTCGGCTGGAGAAGCAGCCAGGCAATGTGTCCATGTACCCCAGGACAGGTACTCTGACTGCTGGGGCTGCACTCAGAGGCACCAGGGCTAGCTGGCCACTGCTCCTGCCTGGTAGGTACATAGGTGCTCAGTTACAGCGTTCCTTGTCTCAAGCTGTGCTCGAGCTACCTGACACTTGGAGAAGTGGCTGTAATGAGTCGAGTTAAAAGCACATTATACCTGTATCCTGTTTCCCTTGGCAGCTGGTAGCTCAAGACCTGGTGAGTGCAGGTAAGGAGGTAGTCCACACTGGTGAGTCGTCCCAACCTCTCTTAAGTGTTGGCTGAGGAACTCCAAGCAGTGTTTGATGGGTGGACTGAACATTGATTTTTTTGTATCACTGCAGGGAGGGACTTACTAGTGCTTAATTAGGGAAAAAAGAGCCATTTAAACAACCAGCCCCGGATTAAGACCATTACTTTTATACCAATATAGTTTTTAAGAGTTACACTTAATTAAAAGCTCCGTGGACTAGCTCACTTGAAGAAAGATCAGGAAGGACAAGGACAATTTTCTTCTGAAGAGCAGGGATGAAACTGTCATATAAATATGAAAGACAGTTTGGAAGTGGTAGAGCAATGTAAGCCATCAGTTTGTGAGTGAGTCCTGTTAACCTCTGGTCAGAATTTGTCTGTCTTGCCTGTGTTGTGTCACATTTAAGCAATTCTAATGCAATGAGCTGCCAGGTTTTGCAGCCTGCAAGCAGGTTTTTCCAATGACAGTGGTCTTCAGCCAGTAGAGCTTTTCAGGTGTCCCTCTCAACAGCATGGAGGGAACCGTCGCACGAGAGGCAAGTTTTGTGTCTGTAGAGTGGTTAAGGTACACTGCTTAGAGCAGATCTGGGTGACAGCATGGGGACGAGCATTGGTGTTTTGGATCAGCAGACTTTTCCCCATTTTTGGATCAAACGTAATTTGAGCTAGTCATTGTCAACTGTTTAAGTCAGACTTCTGCTTTGTAACTCATTTGATGCTAAATATCAGTGGAAGGCTTTCATGTACCTAATACCAAGAGCACCAGAGTTGATGGGAAAAGCATTGTGATTTTGCTGAGCTGAATGAAGACTTCCTTTGATCTGTCTTTTAGTCTCAGTAAGTTGAGCCAACGCTTCTGAAAGATCAGAGAATTAATACTGGTTTTGAGTCATCAGGGGGAGTATTTTACCACTCTGTGCCAGGTTAGTTCTACTTTCTTCTTTCACGAGTCATTGTAAATATGATACTTTCCAGAATTCAGGGCTAAAAGCACATGTTAAAATCGCATGTAGTGTGGGTTGGTGGTAGGTGATATCTTTCTTTACAAGCCTGTTAATTTAACTTGCTTTAACCCTCTTACAATTCCAAGCCTGGAATAAACCTTTCTTTTAGAGCTAGAGGTGCTAAATCTTGCCAGCTTCTGTGCTGGCATTGTCACAGATGAATCTGCTGGTAGCTAAAATGAGAGGCCATGTCTTTTTTTTCTTTTTTTTTTTTTTAATGGCTAGCATGCTTAAAAGTCTCTCTGAAATACCTGAAATAGCAGCAGTGTAACCTTTTGTCTTCCCTTGGAAGTGGAACGAAAATACCTGTATTTCCACTTCGCGGTTCACTTGCTCCTGACATTTGAGTCAGCTTTGACACACTGGAAGTGGCAGCATCTCCTGGCAGACGGCGGTGAGGGTGAGAGCAGCTTTGATATCTTCCTCCCCGTCCCTTCATCTCCTGAAAAGGTCCTGCCAAAATGTTTGGCATGGCTAGTAATGTTGCATTTTTCCAGAGGCTGGAAAGTCTAATGCAAATGTTAATAATAGCAAAGTTGGAGAGTAGGAGTGCAGCTGACCACAGAAACCCTTGAGATGCTTCAAGGAATTAAATCTGTTCCACTGAAAGATTTCTTTTAAAGAGGGGGAAGCAAAAAGAAACTGTATTACTCTTTTTCACCTGTGCAGGTATAGAATTAATTTGGTGTTTGAAGGTAGACTTTTATTGCTGTAGCGCTGCTCTGAGCAGGCTCGGCATAGGCTCCTGCTTGGGAAGGAGAAGCCTCCAGAGCTGGTCTTAACCACATTAATGAGGCAGTTGCATCTGCTGCGGTGAAATTGGACATACATGTTAGCAGAACATGCAGAAGTATTTTGCTTTGATTCTCCTGTGATGTTTATAGCATATACTAAAACCTCAGTGATTATGTATTGGTACCTCTGCATCGTTCTTAATTTTGGAGAAGTCTTGATCTTTGTAGCTTTGATTCAGACAACAGTGTAAACTCTGAGTTACTGGGGTGTTCGAAGAGGGATGGCAGAGATTTCAGGGGCAGTTGGTTGTACTGCAAAACAGTAGAAACATTTCTGAAAACCAGTTGCTCAGCTTTAAGCCATTGCAGTTTCCTAATAAACAAGGAAAATTACCTAATCTTTGATATTTACGTCTGTGGTCCTTATACTATGACCTTCTACCTTTGCAGAAGAACTACTGGTTTTCATTCACAGCAATCAGTGAGCAGTACTTCTAGGACAGCAGTAATTTAGAGGTTGCCCATGGGTGGTAATGAAGATGCTTGATTCTCATGTGGGTGTATTTGGGAAAACGTTTCTTAAAACGTAATTGGAAGGAGAAAGGGATCTGGTGCTTGTTAAGAAAGTGTTTGGTTTCTGTTTATCTGTGACTTGACTGCAATTTTCTCTTATCTACAAGATTAATATTTGAGCTTTCAGGAACTAAAAACTGTGTACATTAGTTTTGCTGGTCAGCAGTATTAAATATAAAGCTGTAGGAAGGAACTGTTTCAACAGGATGTGGATCTGAGAAGAGGCTGATGTTGAAAAATCACCTTCTGGTATGGCTGTGAACGTGCCACCCTGGCAGAGTATGAGCATGTGAACCATTAATGGATGCAGGGTTGGAAATAGTGAATACGTTTTGGTATGCCAGAGCATAAAATCTTTGGCTGATGAACCCTCTGAAATGGCCTTTGTTATTGTGCATGGGGAAGGCACGGGAAAAGGTGGCCCTCCCTCCTTCCCTCCGACTTGTGCTCCAGGGAAGAGGAGTGCCTTTGAGTGACCTCAAGGTTCTGCTCCCACCCCCTTTTCCTTGTCCCGAACAAGCAAGTGGATGGACTGTGTAGGTCTGGTTTAGGCTCTTAAGGATTCTAGGAGGGGGGTTGTAGGTCTCATGTTTTGTAGGGGCTCAGACATAGTGCCATTTTTGTCCCTCATTATCTTAAAAATCTTGTTAAGTTGCTCCTTGGTGAAGTGTAATTCATACATAAACACATTGCCAGCCTCTCTGTTACTTTATTAACAGTGTGCTGGAGTGAGTTTTTGTGTTCTTTGGTGACACAAGTGACCTGTGGTTTATTGTTTAAATTGTGGGACTACTAAATGAAGAATCAATTTATAGTGTGTGTGTCAGTTGACTTAAGTAATCCTTTTACCAGAAGAATAGTGTTGGCTATCTTTATAAAACTAAGCATCTGGCACTCTAAGCGTGAGTTATTCCTAACTGCTATCTCTGCACGTTGCCTTCAAAGGAATCTAAGTGTTTTGCTCCATTATGAAGCTTGTGTTAAAGTACCTTCCCTGCTATTACCCTCAATGTTCTTCCCCTTCTTCAGTCTGCTGGAGGTTCATGTTTTGCATGTGGGCAGGCATTAGGCATGGGGGCTGACTTGCTCAAGACCTGGTAATGTGACCGAGGAGGCTGGTTTCGCCCAGGATATCCGGTCTCTCAGCAGGTGCTTGAGCCACCACACTGGGGTCCTGCTGTGTCGGCAGTACCAGAGGGAGAGCAAGGAGGGCAGAGATGGCACCGTTCGGCTGACTCCTCCTTGACTTCTGGGTAATGCTGGAAATAGGTTGAGGGGTTAGGGAAATCATTAGGCAGAAATCACTAAAACCTATTATCCTACTACATTGGGTTTGCCCTTTAATACTGTCCTTGGCTTAAAAAATAGGCTGTAGGTCTCTTCCTTTGCCCAGTGTCCCTTGTTCCTGTTAAAGTGGCAGTTTCTCTCCATCCAGTGTGGCCTTTCTTGCTGAACTGAATGGTGCGGACTCCGTCTCCGGAGTGCCGTGGATGAATGCAGTGAAATCCTTGGGCATGCCACCTGCCACTCCTTGCTCTTTCATCAGAAGTAGACGGCTTTGGGCTTCCCCTTTTCTAAAATCTTAGGTGCAGAACCTCAACAGAAGTTTGACTCGCTTCACACATACTTGACGTGTGTTTTTCCCCCTCATTTCTCAGCTGTGCTATTTAATATGCTGAGTCTCTCTGGTTTTGTCTTTCAATTTGCTCTTTCAGCCGTACTCCATTTCTGCATTGCATAGTGTACTGTCAGTGTCAGGATTCTGGCCAGGTGGGGGGCTTTATATTTACCTGTATCTTGTCCCTAGTTTTTCTTTTGGACTTCAGTAGAGTTCTAGGTGAATTCTTGGGTGTATTTTGGAGTAGGAAGAGGAAGAATTCCGTCTTGAAAACTACAGGTATCCTTTCCATTAAAAATAATATTGTTTTCTGGTGTTTGTTAAGTTTTTTTCCCTGTATTCTGCCGTCTTACCAATGTTGTTTGCATTTAATTATTTCTTTTACGTCTTTTTCCTTCCATTCTTGCGCTAGTTCTCCACTCTG
>JAOXNH010000003.1:16474451-16490079 GCA_028566575.1 Bartramia longicauda | reverse complement strand
GGGAGTTTGTCCTGTCTCAGTGTAACAGCTTCATGAATGCCATGAGAGTGAGAAGGAAAATAGACTTGGAGCATCTTCCCACAGTGGTAGTTGACAGGGTATGTGAGCTGACACCAGCAGAGATATTAGAGGTACGACCAGGGACTTCTCTTTAGGAAAAGGCATTACTAATAATGCAGAGAATTGCCCCTGTACCTGGCAGCTGGGGTCTGGTGAGTGGCACGGCTCATTGCCGAATAGACTTAGGATGGTAAAGGATGTAAACACAAACTACAGGTGGAATGCAGCTTACATAAATGCATCTTTCCTTTTAATAATGAAATTCCACAGCTTGTGGCAGTTTGCAGAATATCATCATACTTTATAGTTAAGTGCTTACATAGAGCTGGATGACAATAACAATTGGAATTTCCTACCAGCAGTGATCAAAGGGGGCATTGCAAGTGTTGGCATCTTTACTCTGAATTAGTTTCCTTGAGGGGTCCCTTGTAGAGATTTTGTCTTGTGTCTGTTTGCCCTTCTCCCCTCAGTTCCCTCTGAGAAACCAGACGGATTCTTCCTTCTTGGTGGGGCTGGTGCCCCCACTCGGCTTTGCTCCCCACAAGTCTTCCAGGGCCTAAAAACAGTCTCCTTGCAAAATTCACAAGAGGAATTCAGGGTTAATCCCATCAAATAACACAGTCCATACTGAAGTTAAGTGAATTTTAAGTCCGTGTAAGTTTTTGTTAGTATACGATAAATGAGGTTGTATGTGCAGTTCAGACTACTCCCTTCAGAGGCAGGGCGTCTGAATAGCCCGTTTTATGAAGACTGAAATTAATTCATTTGAGAATGTAGTCTAAGTTGAAGGACACTTTGATAGATGTGGACAGGAAAACCAGAGGAGCAGGTGTTGTTTGGTTTGGGTTTTTTTACCTTAAGATGCAATTTTGGTACCACTGAGATCAACTGGTATTGATCTGAATTGGGAATTCAGTTTAGAAAGCCTTCCTTTCTGAAACTGAGGTGCACATACTTCAGTTCTGAGCTTTGAGGCTATTTGAAATAGACAGGAAAAAATTGCTAAGGAAATGAAGCAAGGCTCTAATCCTTCAAATAATTGCTATGAACATTGTAGTGTGCATTGAAAGAGAGAATTGTATTTAAATTTGAAATCAGAGTATTGAACTGTTTCAGCAACACCTAAGTGCTATCATTTGCCTTTTTTGATAGGGCATTGAGAGGGCACACGCCTGGCAAGAATGGAGCCTGAGATCGCGGGAATGCAAACTATAAAGTACTACTACAAGGGGATTTTTTGTTGTTTTTTTCTTGAGTGCTGTTGGTAAACATTCAGCTGTAGAAAAATATTTTCTCCCTGTTCTCTGCATACACAGTCCTTATAGTTAACTCTCAGCAGCCCAGGAGCACTGACATCATGTTTGGAATATGTGTAACGAGTAAAAGTTTCACTTCTAGGATCACTGACTACTCCTAAAGAACATGAAGTGTGAAGGAGTGCTGCAATCAGCATGGGATATGATGTGATATATGATATTAGCATGGCCTTTCTGCAGGGATGCCTGCCATGAGGTGTGCCAGGACCCCCTCTCTGCCCCGTCGGCGTGGAAGGACCAAGGCATCCTCTTGGTGGGGAACAAAAGCTTACAGGGAAAGAAGTATTTCTGTTGTCAGAGTTAAATCATGTCAGCCTGGTGACATTGGCAAGGGGACAGCGGAAGCAGAGGAAATGATGAGGGGAGAGGTGTCCTTGGGAGCTGGGTGGGGAAGCATCTGAGGTCCGAGTGCGGCATGGCTGCCCACAGGTCCCCAGTGTTCGGGACTGACCTCCCTAACAACCTCTCCATTGACGTACGCTTTTAGTTGGTGTGTGTGCTTTCTTTCAGTGAAATGTAGGTTCCTTTCTCTTTATGATAAAGACCACTCCCACCACCCACCTAAAAAAAAAGAGGAGAACAGAGGCATCCTCTGCTTTTTCTGCTCAGCGCATTAATTTCAGTAGGAGTCGGGCATATTTTGGGATCAGGGCCATTAATCTGAACAGTAATAGTGTATGGCAGAGGTGGGGAGACTCAGTCCTGGGACTGAGTTGGGAAATTATGTCTTAGTGGTAGTTACTATGAGGCAGGATAAAGTGCTATAAATTTAAATACTTGTCAGATTTTGAGCTATTCTTGCATTTGTTTGGTGCTTTCAATATTAATGTTCTGAATAAAATAGTTGCTTAATTAAAGTAATGTATTGCCAGTACTCTGGTAACCTGATCTGTTCCATCCCTCAGTCTTGTCACTGGGTTACATATGAGTTGATTTAATTTGGAATTTGATTTTTTTTTTTCCTGAACTGCTGTTTAATCCCAGCTACAGAAGTTCAGGGGTATGCTGTACCCTCCCCTAGATAGCGTAAAATTATCCTTTTTGTACCATAACAGAGCTGAAGAGAAAACAGTGTTTGTGCATAGACTGCCAGACATAAATGGTTGTGTAAGGTATGAGATCTTAAGCACTCAAACTGAGACATGTCAAAAATTAGACAGTCCACTGAGCAGGTAGAAAAGGTTGTGGATTATCCGAACAATTTAGCTAATCAGGAGTGAGTGAAGAATTTCTCACTGGACAAATGAAAGCCTTTATGCACAGTCTTTCACCTTTGTTTGTGGAGCCAGGGAGATGTCCCAGCCTACACGTTGCTGATGCTGCGGCAGAAGCCCCTGGATACCCACTGTACGAGGGGATGCAGCTCTTGTTGAACGCGTGTTCACCCTACAAGAGGAGGCTGTTCCAGCCAGTCCTGCCATTACATACTGTCCTGTCTCTCGCTAACGTCCCTCAGACACCTTCTGTAGCCAGCAGATGCATGTTCTCTCTCTCTATCGTAGGTTTGAGCAGCTGGCACGTTACTCAGCTGGATGCTGTTTCTTGTTCCCTTTGATGTAGCTCATCTAGCCATCCAGGTCTGACTAATGAAAACCACTACCAAAGACATTTAAGCCTTTTACACAAAATTAAAGAATTAAATAATAATAATAAGCTGGATGAAAAATGCCTTCTGGTTCTGTAGCCATTTTCAAGCCAATGGTTCAAGCCATTTTCTTCTAGCATTTTCATAGTAAGCAGTACACGTTTGAAAGACTTGTAACTATGTTTTGTTGCTGGGCCTGAAGTGCCGAAGCTTGGAATGCTTTCTTGACACTCGAGAAATGCATCAACTTAAACTTTGCTTTTTTGATATTTTTCATAATTGGCTATGTATGCATTAGCCCGGTGAATCGGTGCTCCCTGTGCCAGCTTCAGTGTCTGGATTGTGAACAGAAACCCCGTGGTGGGTACCAGGAGTCGGTACCAAATCAGCAGCTCCCCGGTAGCTGGGGGGGAAGTTTCGTGTGCAGAGCCCTGATGGGGGCCTGGGAAAGGAGAGGTAGGGGAACTGGGGGGGTGTCACTGTTGGTGGAGAACTTCTCACCGCCGAGGTGATCCTGCAGTGACAACACTGGCTGACTCCTCGCTCAGGCCATGATTGCAGTCCAGGGCTGCACCTGGTGTAGCCAAGGCTCGGTATGAAACCAGATGTGGAAGGAATTCCAAGGTTTCTTGATCGTTTTTGGGTCTGTGGTATCTTGCAAACTTCAGAGGCAGCTCATCGCTTAGATTGGCAGTTTAACCTGTGTCATACACTTAAATCAGACTATCCCAGTATGTTGCAACCACACACAGCCTCTAGGCAGTCTAATTAAAACTCTGGCATTCATTAAGAGAAAACCGTAGGCATTATTTAGCAAGATTAGATTAGTATGGGGTTTGAAAAAAATGTGTGATAACTTGCAATACTGAATGTAACAGTTATCTACAGGAATTCCACACATTTCTCTTAAATCCGGGTACTATACAGAATAAAATCCCTGCAAGAAGATGGATTTTTCACATATTAATAGAGGGTCAACTTCTTTTCATAAACGGTTATTTTTTTTCCATAAAAGGTAGATGCCAGGGGTTTGTTAGGTCCAGAGATGGAGCGCTTGCAGAGCACAGCTCCACGGCCTGGTGCAGGTCAGAGCTGTGGTGGTACTCGTTTGCCAGGCAGACAGTTGAGAAGAGGTGGTCTGTGGCCAGCCAGCGTCACTGCAGAGCCTTCGTGAGAGCCCCTATGAAGCCCTCGACATCCTGCCTAAGGGTGGGATCTCCAGGAAGAGCAATTACATATTTCTGTAACTAAACATCACTTTTGAAAAGTATGGCAGTCCCTCAGACAAGGTGGCACCCCAGGTACTCTGATGCAGGAGCCATGAGCCGTGTGTGATCCAGTGTGGCCCCCGCGGGCAGGGCTCGGTGGCCCAGGCTGCGAGCATAGCCATCCCACATCCCCAGGACTTCCACAGGGAGCTCGATGTCCGGGGACAGTGGGCACAGGATCACTAACGCCAACAGTTCCTCCCGGCTGTTGGTTTCTTTTCTGAACAGTAACAACTGCAGCCTTGCTTGTAGTTAACAAGCCCTTCCATGGCTGATCTTTTACATCCCTGAAATCAAAAGGGAGGCTGTTGGTGTTTTTAGCAAATGCCTCTTTAAAAGCCAAATCAAAAGTTCAGACATCCAAAATCAGGGAGCGGTATTTGAAGTGAATTGGATTGAAACTGGCCCTTGCTGCAGAGCAGCGGTGCCCTCGGTGCCCGCTGAGCGGTGCTGGGGTCCTGAGGGTTCTGTGTGGGATGTCACCCCCGCCGAGGCACCATGGACCTGGTCTTCAAGGGAGAGAACGAGAATAGAGGTTAAAACTGCCACAAAACAGCCTCCGCAAAGGAAACCGGCTGGGTTTCAGGCTCACTGGCAGTGACTCCACAATAGCCAGGTTCAGAGGAGGAGCATAAAACCAACTGTTCCGGGAAATGTAAAAAGAAAGATGAAACTGATTTTTAAATGTACGCTTCTCTATATAAGCATTTAATAAAGAAATAACAGTGGGGCACATTGTGTCTTGGAGATCGAATGATGAATAGAAGCAATTTGGTATCATGCTTTGTCTGCGAATTACTCGGTTGCCATTGCTTCTCATCCATTAGCCCAGTGTGGGTGAGAGCCCTGCCGGGCTGCCTGTGCCTGGGGCGCTCCGGGAGCTGCTTCCCAGGGGAAGGTACCACCCTAGATACAGAGTGCTTGGTACTCTCTGTGCCACCCAGTAGCCTGTTGTCTTGAAGAACTGTTGGGGACTGTTAACACCTGACTGGTCTATGGTGTTGTTAGAAACGGTGTTTCTAACCTGCTTGCCGTTAATTGCCCCGGACAGATTGTCTCAAATGTACCTGTGGGTGCTGCAGTCGCTCTTCTAATTGTTGTGAGTAAATACAGTCTGCTGTTGCTTGGTTTTTCCCTTTTCCTCCCAAATAATCAGATGGATAGATGGATTTTACAAAAGCAGGTCAATTCATGATTGCTTAAAATTTCTGTCCAAATGCACCAATACTTTCTAAATGCAGAAATGAGTGACTTTCTGGAGAGGGAGGGCACGGGTCTGTCACATGGATGGGTTTCACACTTCAGTCAGTCCCTTTTCCCCCGGACACCCCCGACTCCTCCTCCCTCTCTGCTTTCCCTGGAACTGTGGGACTCTTCATGCGACACAGGGCTCCTCTTGCAATTTAGCATCATCATCAATTAAAAAACCCCGGTAGAAGCAGGTGTTGCACACCTTTTATGCCTGTTTCCCCCATGGTGGTGGGGCTCATGGCGGGTGGCTCCCCTGGGGTCTGACTGTGCAGCACCTGCGCTGGAGCAGAGGGACCGGTGAATTACTGCCTCCTCCTGCAGTCAGGCGGGGGGAAGGGAAATACTGCTCTCTTCAGCATTAGAAGCTTTAACCCAGTTTCTTGCTGTGAGGTACCAATTCTTATTAGGGTGTTTTCTTATAAATGTACGTAGAATACAGTGATCCTTCAGATCCACGCAGTTTCCCGAAGAAAAAATTTTAAAACTTTTTAAACTCTCATTTTAAAGCTAGAAAGAAAACTTCCTATATGTTTTGACAGTTCATAGTCCTTAAGAGGTAATATTGTATTGAGACTGTTATTCTGTGCTGTATCAGACATCCTGACTGGATCTCTTATCATTCAAGCAGTTGCTGAAAAATCGCATTTTTACCCATCAGGTCACTTACTCAGCATGGGCCCAGTTCCCAGGGACTGGAGGCCTCTGTTGCAACCTGGGTACTGCTTAGACTTGTATGAAAAAAGTATGAAAAGGTATTAGAAACCAGAGAGGTCGTCCAGCACCATAAGCTGATTTGGTTTACATGGAAATGGAAAATTAAATACATTAAGCATGTTTAATCGGATGCGTCTAATGAAGATGCACAGTGGCTAATACTCTCTGTGCCTGGTAATTTCCTGTGTATGTATTTCTCTGCTGTTTTGACTTGGAAGCTGACAGAGGCTGTTCCCTTTGTTTTTCTTGGTGATACTTTTGGAAATCTTAATTTCAGTAAGGAGTTCTGTGGGTATTCTTAGTGATCAGAAGCCCTGTAGAAGAAACCACCGTGGCCTCCCTGAGAAATGGCTTGATGAAGCCACTCAATGGCTTGAGCTCAGTAGGCATCTAGCAGAAATATGCCATGGACAGACATGACGTAGCCAGGTATGATGTCTGCCAACAGGAACAAACCCATTCAAAGCTCCTGAGAGACCCCAACTCCCCTGGGACTGCCCCAGGGATGTTGCAGTAGATCAGTGATCAGAGTCTTTGGGCAGTCACAGGTTTGATTGAAGCTATGAGCTGTGGAACTGCAGCTCGTGGGCTCTGTACCTCTCCCTCTTACTGGCCTTGAGCAGATGGCTTGGAGTTGTTGGGCTTCTGGTTTGCCCCTTCCGAGCCCACCATGCCGCATGGTGGGAGAGGTGCGTTGCCCTGTGCTGCCCCTCTCCCCCAGCCCGGAGTCTCCCGATCAGCCGCGCTTGTTTGCTCACACGCTGGGAATCGCAAGCTCCGAGCTCTGATAGCTCCAGCTCAGAAGGCTTTGTATTCGTAATATTTAGACAAGTATCTGTCCCCCTTCCCGTTTCCAAGGGTAAAGAAAAAGAATTACTTGACATTTTGTGTTAAACTGCTTTTGTGCAGCAGTACCATGACTGTTAAAAACGTGTTCTCCAGTGTTCTTTGTCTATACCTTCTTTGCCAGTAACTTCTAAAGCAGCCTTATCTTTGAAGGGAATATTTATAGGAAGCGATGGCTGAATGACTGTCTGCTGTGACCCACAAACGGGCAAATCCACTTCAGAGCGGCTCTTTGCGTTAATGCAGCCACCTGAAGCAGCCCACACCTCTGAAACGGAAAAGGACTTGCATGGGTCGCCCGTGATCCCTGTCTGCACGGTGGGAGCACAGCTGCATGCAGATATGGGACTTTTTCTTTTCTGCCTTTTAACCTATAAATAACATCAAAGTGGTTTTTTTAGCAGGGAAGAATGAGGCCAGGGCACGCACCTCTGCGCTGGCAGCTACACTCGCTATTGCAGCTTCAGGAAAACGCCTTGCGGCGTTAGTATGTCTGACTGCTGGGTAAGGTCAGTGGGGTTCCTCCTGCTCTGCCGTGTGTCTCACCCTGCTTCTCCCTCTCTCTCTCTCTGCTGAAAGTTAGTTGTGGTTGGACATATCCTGTTTAAAAACGAAACAAGAAATGTAGTTGAAAGGGGAGAAATAATAATGGGCTTAAGGGTTGAAAGCACATTGATTTGTAATGTAATCAAATGCACACTTGGGTCCATTTTTTGATGAATCTTGACAGAATTAGCAAATCATAAATTTCAAGGATCATCCTCTTTGTGTTTTGCTCCGTTGGCAGGCACTGCCCTGCCATTGCCTTTCTGCAGAAATCCTGCTCTTACAGGTTCATGCTGCAAATAATTTTCTGTGGTGTTTGGTTCTCTTTGCTGTTTTGAGGAGTGACCTCTGTCTGTCAGCTTGCACCAGAAGAATTCGTCTATACACTTCACATGTGGTGAAGTAGCTGTTTGCAGCCGTTTATTGGAAAGGGTCCTGTCCCCGCCACCTGCGCTGGGGATCCTCCATGGGCTGCAGTGTCATTTCCCCAGCAGCTGAGCTGGAAACATTGCTTCCCTCACACCTCGGTCACGGCAAAACGCTGGATGAGTGGCTGAGAAACTAAACAAGGACTCTTAATTATCAGCCACAATTGTCTGCTCTTATATCTTTGGCGGCAGTCTCCTTCTCTTCACTCCCTGTTGGGGTTCTTCTCCAGAGCTGTTGGGCACAGCCGCCTTCCAGAGGAGCAGTTACCTGCCCGGATGAGCCTCCCAAGCTGTTTTGGAGTGATGTAGTTACTTTTCTTCATCTTCTCCAGCCCAAACACACTTCTTGCCTCCTCTCTCCCATAGCAGTTTTTCGAGCTATGGTTTCTTTTCTGACACTGTTTGGTCACGTATTCCAGGTATTATTTAACAGAGCCTTGTGTCTTGTACACAGCTATTTCACCCGCTGATTAAGTGGGGGGGAACCAACCCAAACCTTCAGTTCTGTCAGTTTCTTATTTGTCAGTAATAAAGCTTATCTTAAATGTTTAAAGAGAGAGATTTTAAAATTGGAAAGTTCAAAATTAGACTCGTGAGAGCTGGTTAGTACTGTCTGCTGGTCTGGTGTCCACTGGCAGAAGAGGTTCTTCGGGTTCATAAGGCTGTTTCCTTCACAGTTAATCATGCTCTGTCGGCATTGATTCTGTGAGGTTGGTGTAATTCATTATTGATAAGTGATGACCTGGTGGCTGGATTCATTTGCCAGTAGATCCAAAATTATGTATACTGAAGAATTTAAAAAGCATCCCAAAAGTTGAGGAATCACAGAATCTTTGAAGGTGGAAGGGACTTCTGGAGATTTAGTCCAATGCCGGTGCCCAGGGCCAGGGCTGCTAAAACCATGTCCTGGGTTTCAGCTGACCCCGGGGATGGAGTCTGGGCAACCTACTGCAGGGCTTGATCACCCTTGCAGTAAAAGAATTCCGTACGTGGGGTCTTTTTGTTTAGGGTGGGTTTTTTGTTAATGTTTAAGGCACCTCCCATGCATCCTTCATAACTTCGCAGTGAACAGCTTCAGCATAGACAAGTCGTCAAAGATTTGCTGTCCTTTCAGCACACAAACTTTCTTTGAAAATTGCAGTTGATTTAAGGCTGCAACCCAGGAGTTCCACTGGACTGAGGCTTTGAGGGGCAGAATTTTGATGGTAAGGGGTTGTAAGGAAGATGCAGAGCCCTTTGTGCCCTCATAGACTGAAAATGGTTATGAGGAGGGAGGCAGGAGGGAATGCTTCACGTGAAGGACGTGGCTGTGCACCGCCGTGCCTCTGCAGAGCTGTGTGGGAGTGAACAGCCCTTCATAGTTCACGTAGCGTGTTCCAGAGAGTGTGTGAAAGAGGGCGGTTTTCTGAAGTTTCTCTAAGTAGAGATGAAACACAAAGATTTGAAAAGAAAAACTAGATTCTGTGAAATGCAAGCAGTTTGTGCAACGCACAGGGTCTGTGTTTCCGTCAGCACTGCATTTTGCATGGAGCTCTTTTCACACCGTACGGATACTTTTCAGAAAACTCTCACTGTGGATCAGCCACTCTCTGTCACTCTGTCCAGCCCGTGTTTCAGGTTGCTGAGGATTACCAGTCTCCAGTTTCTTTGGCTTCCTTCTCAGTAAACCTGATTTCTGGATTAAATGACTGCTCTGTTACTGGAGGTAATTACCTGAAAGATTAAATGGCCTGCGTGTAGAGAGTGGTGCTGATGTCTCGGCAGCTGTGGTAGCGTTTCAGCTGGAGGCTTGCTGCACAGTACTATAAGCCTTATTTCTATTAGTTTCATTGCTGAAAAATTAGCAAACAGTATTTATATCGCATTTTATAGAAGGGGCAGTAAATTGCATTAGATACTTTGTTATGCCATGGAGAAGCAACACTTAATTATTCAAGTGGCTCAGTGGGTATTTTGACTGAAACCCCATCTGCCAATGCAGAAATTGGTTCTATTTTTAACAACGTGAGACACTCTTCTGCAATTATTCAGCAGAGTTGCTTCTGAGAGGGTGTTTTCATGCACTACTTTTGCCTGTCTCCTGGGTGAGGTCTGTGTGTGATCTCTGCATATTCTTTGCTGTCACACAACAAAGCTGAGCTGTCTTCAGCTAATCAGTGACAATTTTCATTAAAAATGTGTGGAAAAACTCCAGTCGGGAGGCAGAAAACAACTAGGTGCTTTCAGAGAAGTTTTGGAGAGAGCTCTGGGTGGGCTTTGCTGCGTGCCTTCAGCTGTCCTCGTGCCCTGCCATACGCTCCTCTGGGCAAGCTGGGCTAATGAGCAGAGCTGGGCTAACGAGCGGAGCTGCGCAGGACTATCAGGGTGACGGTGCCGCAGGGACAGCAAGGGCCACGGTGAGGGGAACAGTGTCAGGGGCCAGGGCCCTGAGGGCACATGTACCCTCTGCTGGGGAAGAACCCTTTGCCACTGGGTTGCCGGGCTAATGATTAAATGTATAAAGGTAATGGCGGCTGAAGAATTTCTCTGTGAGCGAATTCCCATACAAGTTCTGCCGCAGCGGCAGTTGGGGTCACTGTCTTTGAACTCTGCTCCCGCATGGCCGTGCCGTCCCGGTCCCCGGAGCAGCCTGTGCCGAGAGTGTTGGTGCTCAGCGGGGCCTGGCAGGGCACAGGCCGGTGGCTGCTGTTCCCACCGGGCTGGTGGCTTGGCACCTGTGTGGGCTGGTTGTGACCCAGGTGGGACCTCGTTACCCCTCTGGGCAGCCATCGATGCTAATGACTAGGCAGAGTCTGCACAGTTAATAGGGAGTAAGTGAATTGATGTGTATTGGAACAGATGCATTATTATAGTCAGACCTAGAAACGTGCCAACCTGAGTTAGACCAAAGCTTCCTTATTTAATTGTTGCAAATTTTTTAGAACATGCTTCAGGTTGACCCAGACTGAGACATCTGAAATTTTCTAATTTTTCTTTAAAAAAAAAAAAAAGAAAAAAGAAAAAAGAGGCGGGCACAAGAAAGCACTCACTTTCCGAATATTCAGCAGTATAAAAGCTTAAACCACTGTGAGGGAAAGGAATAATACGATAATTCTGGAGCATTATAGGATTATTGACAATCCCTCTGCTACCACGGCTCCTGCAGAGGCTCGCTCTCGGGATGGGTTTGGAGCAGGCCAGGGCTCAGGCTGCCGTACCCCTGCTGGGCAAGGAGACGGGGCACGGTTCCCTGTAAAAACTGGTCATGGTGACTGATCAGTTGGTGGGGACTGCTCTGGGAACAAAAGGTGTTCTCACTGGATAAACTTGAAGAGCGTTTATTTCCCAAAGCTGCAATCCCAAGGGAGGTTGCGGTTAAGCCAGGAGCCAAGTGGTGAGGGCAGTGGCAGGAGCAGCACACCACTGGTCATTTTTAAGCCCGTCGTTGGTCATTATCAGTTTTTGTAAATATTTCTGCAGTTCTTTCACCTTTTTCACTTCCCAGTGTGTGAGCGGGGCCTTTGGTGGCCGGGCCGTGGAGCAGAACAGGGTGGGAACGGCTGCCGAGCTGTGCCGGGGCTGGGTCCCAGTGGTCCAGCCGCCCTCAGGGCCACTCCTGGCAGAACCTGAACCAGGGTCCTCATAAGCTTGTCAGACCGGCACTGAGCAGATAGCGGTTACAAATCCAGAGAATGTACGAATGTAGATGATCCGTGTTTGTGACCTGAAAAACTGTGAGGGAAGTACATGGTGTGGTGTCTCTTAGACTTAGCACCCACCTCTGCTTTCCGTGAATGAAAATGATGCAGCCAGCCAGCCAGGCTGATTAGCAATTACCAGAACACAGTCCATGTGAAAACATGTCTGCTGAATAAATGAATACCTTTTAAAAGTAACTTTCTTTTTAAGGATAGCTCTGTTACGAATAGGAGGCAAACACAGTTGTCTGACTGCAGAGCACTCAGCTGTGAAGGAACTTCTCTCACCTCTCCTTCCCCAGAAGAATACACTGTCCCCCAGCGGTTCCCCAGATCGTACAGGGCACTTGCTATGCTTGGCCAAGGCATGAAACAAGCCCGCTTCTGGATGCGTTTTCCCTGAGGGCTCGTTCGCACCTCAGACTGCTCAGGGTCTGTGGATTTCTGCTGGAGGAGGAGGGCAGGAGGAAGACTCCTGCTTCCCAGAAGGACCCCACTGTCCGACCTGACGGGGAGGGACAGATCAGAAGCGCTTTAATTTCTTGGGGCACCCCCAGTGTGGGTGGGTGCTGCGGGGACACGGCGGTTGAGAAGTGTCCCCTGTGCCTCCCCTGGGATGCTGCAGTGCCTGGGGCTGCCGTGGGGGCAGGTCTGGAGTTTGTCCTGGGAGCCTGGGCAGCCTCCCGGGGCAGGTTATAGGGGAAGAGACTTTGAGGTTACACCTTGCCTGGGGCTCTAAAAGAGGCATAACGTGTGTCATTCACCCAGCAGTCTTCCTGGTGGAGGAAAATGAGAGCTGTTTTTCTGTTCTGGACCATGCTGGGGTTTTATTTTGTTTGTTTTTTAAAATAAACTTCCAAGACCGTGGCCAGCAGATGTATTTTGCTTTTTCATTTTACTGTTCTCCAGCAAACAAGGCTCTCACTTCAGCCGCGTTGCTGGCGGGGTGAGCGGTGCCGTATTTTTAGCAGAGGGTAGCTCTGCTGCGACGCGCTCACGCCTGGCTCGCTCAGAGCCACAGTTGTTTCTCAAACACGCGTTCGGGGCTCCTGCCAATACACCCAGGGTGCTCCTGCCTCCTATCACAAGGTCCTGCTTTGTTGGGGCAGACCCAGCCTCCTCGGGCTGGGGACGGTCCCTGCTAACGTGACTCTGGGTACAGCATGTTCGGCCGGCAGGGACTCGGCCGCGCGTGTCCCTGGCCGCCTGGCCAGCATGGAGGGCTCCCCGCCTGCCGCCCGAACCGTACGTTCTGTGGCTTTCTGCTCTGCGGGAATCGGCGGTGCTGGGGTGGTGCGTGTGGCTGCTTCGCTGAGCAGAGACCGGGGCCACACCGAGTGCCCAGGATCAGCATTTTTGCTAGCTTTTTAAACAGCCTGTCTGCGAGCTGCTGCCTGGTGGAGGGGTGAAATCAAGTATCCTCTGCCCGTCCTCTCATGAGGCTGGATTAGATTATTTTTCTCTGTAGCAAGCAATGTTTGTGGCCCAGCTTGGGCTCAATATTAGAGGAAGGAAAACAAGGAAAACTGCTTGTGCTGCTGAGGTGCTGTTTGTCTTTGAAGTGTTTGATCTGTTCTTGCTTTGGGGGTGAAGATTTTGTGTTCCCTGTGAACGCAAAGAATCTGTGGTTTGTAGAAAAGATTTCCAATACCAGAAGTCCGTGTCTTCTGGGCTTATGGTTAGAGCTTCTCCAGTTACGGTGACTTGTTCCAGGGAGCTTGGAGGTCAGGCTTCCTCATAGTAATCCTCCACAAAGTATTCTGGAATTTGTCCCAAACAGCACAGAATGTAGAGAATTTGTCAGAAGAGGAAATGTGGCTAAGATCAACTCTTAATGATGTTTAGAATCTCTGTAGCATTTAATGATTGTGTTTCATCGGGCCAATACGGCAATTCTAGGGAACTCCCTCTTCAAGACAGAAATGCACTTTTTTGAAAGTCTGCCTGTGTATCCTAGTCTATTCCCCAATAGAAATATTTTGTTTGACTCTAAAATTGGGTGCTTCATTAAGGAAACGGGTGAACCCCATAGCGGTTCCCTTCCCTCAATCGAGAGGGAATTTTGTCCATCCTGGCAGTGTTCGCACTGATTTTATCTCCCCGCTCACGCTGTGGTGCCTGGCTACTGCCTGCTGGTGTGAATGTGGGTTTGCTGGCAGAGGGTCTGCTTTGGGATCAGTGGTGGGGACCCCTCTCGAGGTCCGGCGTGTCCCCCCGAGGCTGGGGGACTCCCAGGATCTGGGGGAGCGGGTGCGAGTCCCTGGTGCTCCGTGGGGACAGTGGGAGAATGACACACTGTGCTCGGCCGCACACGCTCGATCCTGGAGGACAGAGCTGCATTGTTGGGACAAAGAAAAGTGAAAATACTAAAGCATTCAAACTATTTTCTTTTCATCTGGGGAGCCTTTTTCTTTTGTGGAGCTGTGCTAAGGGCCAGATCAGCGTGTAGAGGCACGGAGAGGTGAGCTGAGAGTAGGGAGAAGATCTTGGCTTGTGTGCATTTTGCTTTTTTGCAACTTACATGGAAGGAGTTTTATATTTTGATATGAGACATTATCAAAGCTAAGCTAAGATGCCTGGAGAGCTAGTACAAAAGATAAGTGATGATTGATCTATTTAAAAGGAGAAAATATTTTTAGTCAATCTGTTTTCAGCTTTTTTTGGGGTACGTATTCCATTTCAATGACTATTACTTTGGGTTTTAAAAATTCAGCTTTCTTGTGCTGTCAGTTTAGCTGTAAGTATCTGGGTCTTCAGTACCTCTTCAGTAAAGATCAGATCTTCTGCTATTCGTGTTCCTGCAGTTTTAAGGAAATGTGGGTTAAAGGGAAGAGCTTTTGTAGCGGAAAGGACATGTTATGTGTATTCTTTTATAAGCTGTCAATGGAAAAAATAGCACAGCCCTACATGTTAAAAACTCTTTTGTAGGTTGTCTGCAAGGAAGAATTATGTGATTGTTGTTGGAAACAATTTGGAGTTGTGGGGTTTCTTTTTTTGTAAAACAGAATAGTGGGTGTTTGGGTTTTTCTGGGTTGTTTGATTTCTTGTAGTTTTCTTTTTCTTTCTTTGTTTTTTTTTTTTTTTTTTTTTTTTAATACTGCTTTGACATTCTGCTTTCACCAAGGCCACTAAGAAGTATTGACCCAGAACAGTGACTTATTGTTCAGGATGATTTGTCATTGCTAGTCAGGATGCTGCAGCTTCCTCACATTAACCAAGCTATTAAATTAGCAGGATATTATCAATTGCAAGCTTCATTGTTATCATTAGCACAGAGAAGATAGCTGTTAAAACAGCCAGGGCAAACAGCAGTTCGTTATTTTACAGGACTAGGGTCATATCCTGAGCAATTCATTCACTGGTCAGATTGCCCGGTGCTGTGAAACATCTTTGGAGATGATCGTAAGCCAAATGAAAATGAAATCTTAAAACAACCCCACAACCCAAACAAACAAACACCACAACAGTCTAAAAACAATGAGAGAGCAGCAGGGAAAAGGAGGTTCCAGAGACAGAAAAGCCCTAATAAGCACACCTTCAGAGTGGGGGCTGAAGTTTGCGAGAAAAGAACTGAAATTAGGCGGAAGAGGGGTGCCTGGAGTGCCTGGCCATGGTATTTCCCATGACGTTTGGCTGTAAGGGGGCAGGTAGAGGTGCTCTCAAGGCTGACAGTAGGTAAGAGAGTTGCTGGGAGAAGAGCCTTGTCTGAAAGGACAGGTGTAGGACAACACATTGGTAAGGTGTCCAAACAGTATTAAAAGATTTTTAATCAAATAAAGAGAAATGTAGAAGCAAATGCTTCCTGCTTTATCAAGAACTCGATTCCAAACCCAGCATCAATTTAGCCATTTCTTCGCCATCAGTAACACGTCCATTTGGATTTAAGGTCATGTACACTATAACCCAGGGACAAGTGTTTGCTTGGAAAGGAAGGGGG
>JAOXNH010000003.1:16399536-16416435 GCA_028566575.1 Bartramia longicauda | reverse complement strand
ATGGACCTGATGGAGCGGGTCCAGAGGAGGCCACCAAAATGATCAGGGGGCTGGAGCACCTCTCCTATGAGGACAGGATGAGGGAGCTGGGGTTGTTCAGCTTGGAGGTGACTCCTGGGTGACCTCCTAGCGGCCTTCCCGCTCCGCTCCTCTGCCGCCGCTCCGCGCCCCGCTCCGCGCTCGCCGTGTCGCTGCGGGTCACCCCGTCAAAGCCGGTCGGGTCCCGGCTGCTCCCCCCCTGCAGCCAGGCGTGCGGCGGGGCTCGTACGGAACAGAGAACGCGTGTGTGTCAGTGCGTGGGCCGGGGGGGGGACACGGCACTCTCCCCCCTCCCTCCCGTCTGTCAGGGGACGCCGTTGTTCCCACGCCCCGGTCCCCGGTGAGCCGGGTGACTCACGGGCGCGCTGTCCCCGCTCCCCGGGGCCACCCAGAACGGCCAGCCCAGCCTCGCCAGCCCCGCCGATCCCTGCCCGCGGCCGGGCAGCCCGGCGCACACAGGCTGCCTTGTTTCCTGGCGTCGGGGGTAAAAGTTTGCCATTGTCACAATTTGTTACCGAGTGGCCGTAAATGTTAACGCCAGATAGAGACGCCTGTTTTCCCTTTCTCTAAAGATATGCAACGCTTGGGAAAAGGAGGGAGAAAGAAAGAAAGGAAGGAAAAAAGGGCTGCTTTAACACTGCATTTTTCCCTTCCTCTGGGAAGGGTGCATAACTCAGCTCCATCAAAGATCGTAAAAACATCTGTTTGATTTCAAAGGCAAGATAGAGCATTTGGGCTCGGGCTTCCTTGTGCAGTGCCAGTGGCAAAGAGAGAAAGGTTTCCCATGGTAACCAAAGTGTTTAGCGTGGCATCTCCACGCTGTGTTAAAATACGTACTCTTAATGCACTGGTTCATAGACCTGCTCCAGCAAAGTTGAATAGTTTTTCCCTGGTGGCAAAGTACAAGCTGCCTGACAGCCGGGAAATCTGGTAGTTGTCCTGGCTTTTGAGTTAATTCCACAAAGACTCAGTGCATTAAACACAGGCAGCCCAGTCCTGAAGCCTTGGCATGGTCACAGCTCTCAGAGGAGTCACTGGGAGTCAGGAATCCTATTTACGGGATGAAAAAGCACCCACAGTTCTTGTTGGCTGTGGTTGAAGCTCAGCATCCCTGCAAATCAGCCCCTCAGCCCCTTGCAGGATTGCACTGGCTCTACCAGGCAGGTCAAGAGCGGCTGAGACTTCTGGAGGTGCTTGGAGAGTTAACGGCCTAATTGTAACCAAAAGTCAACGGCAGAAAGGCACCCGCTTCCCTTGAGCTTCCTCAGTGCTCCAGGATTGTTAGGAAGACACTTTTTTCTAACGTATTCAGTAGGGAAAATGATCATGATTAATATTGGTCTATTTGTATTTTCAAGGTGCTGTATGCAGTAAGGTACTAGGCAGCTGATTCCCTGGTGACTCCAGGGAGACTCAGCACAGAAATGAGATTTCACTCCGTCTTTGGGTCTCGCCCGGGTGCTGTTGCATTATAAAGCGTGCTGCTGGTAGCAGCCCCTCTCTGAGGATCCCTGGGTGGGTGAGGAATGGCAATGAGGAGGAGTGTGTTGTCAGTTGGTGCCACAAGGGCAGTCTGTGAAGGATGGTTGTGTTCTTGACGGGGTAAGCGATAAGGGATGAGGTTCAGAGGAGCAAGCTAGAAATCGCTGAGCCTCTCCAGTCCTAGAGACGTCACTAGAAACCCTCCATGTTTACCATTGTGATGGGATCAGCCTGTGAGAAAATTTGCTTATGGGGGGCAGAATGGCTGGTGGTTATAGAGGGTGGTCGGGGAAAACCAGGCTCTGGTCCCGACTGACACTGCTGCAGTGTGACTGTCCTCGAACCGGTCCTTTAACCCGAGGTGCCTCAGTTTCCCGATTTGCCGCATATTCCTGTATTTGTTACTATTATTCAGAAACCTAACTCAAGTGTAGCGTAAGATTACATTTGTAAAGCTCTTTTGAGATCCTTTGATGTCAAGTACAGCAGGATACAAATGAAGCACACCATTAATATTCGTTTGTGCCTAATGTTTCTATGCTTCCCATACATTTGAAGCGTATTCCTCTCAAACCGCTGACCAAGCCCACTGGGAAGTCTTCCTACCAGTCAGACGGAGAGCCTTTCATTTTTTTTGCCTTTTACTTAATCATTAGAATTGCCAACAAGTTAACAAGCTGTTTTCGTTTTCAAGTCCCAGAGTGGCAGTGTCAAGAGAAGAGTTGTAATATTGTGTTTCTTTGTGCTGCAAAAACCCAACATCAATTTCCACCTTCAAGACAATGAAATACTCTAATACATTTTGTGTCCCAGCCCTGGGAACGCAGCAGGAAAATGTATTAAAGCAGCAGCCGGTTCGGCGGAGCAGATCAGCATCTAGCTGCCTTCCCATTGTGAGCTCCACTTCTCCACCCGTTGGTGGGTTCCCACGTTTCCTTTTGCCTCTTATCAGTGATACGTGCTCTGGTATTATCAAAATTGTAGTTCATTAGTTCTTCCCGTGGACTAGGTGGTTGGGTTTTAAGCTCCTTCTGGAAGGAAAAATAAAAACCTAATGATGGCCTGATTCATGCCGAGCGCGCGTCGGGCTGAAGTAGTCGGTTGTTATAAATACGGAGCACGGGCTGTTAGGCGTAATGCGGTGTGAAAGGAAAATCATTGCCCCCTTGTGTGCTCTTCTCTCTAATTGAATGCTCCTCTCCTGCAGCACTCGGCTGTGACTCAGCCAGGAGCTGCAGCCCTTGCCCACCGCCGATGGCTTTCGGCAGCAGCCCTTGCTGTCCCTGCGGCAGCGCTGGCCTGTGAAGGGCCAGGCTGGTTGCCCCGCAGCATCTGACGGGGGGGTCCGACAGGAGGCTGGCACCAAACAGAGGGGCTTCATCCCTCTGCAGGCTTGTGGTCAATGTGGTGGCAGCCACTTGTCTGGCTCCTGCTGTCACCACATGGGACCAGCCAGGCAGGGGGCTGTGGGGCGCAGGTGGCACTGGGGACAGCACGAGGTAGCCCAGGTGGCCAGTTAGCCCATGTGTCCCCACCGCTGGGCAAGGGGAGCTGCCAGCCCGGCCTGGGAACAGGCCCCTCGCTTGGATGGAAGTGCTGACTTGCAATTAAGCACATGCTTAACGGCTTTGTGAGACATGGAGGAAACGCACTGAGGAGGATGGTGTGGGTCAGGAGTAGAGGCTGGTTGGTTGTTCTCAATGAATGCTGCTGAGAAGCCACTTACCGAGGAGGTGAATTAGCAGCAGCAGCTTAGGGGAAGGAGGATATATTAGGGAAGGATTTAGTTTGATTGGGTTCTTGTACCAAGAGTGAGTGGGTGAGTGCTAAGATTGCTTTCCCTCAGCAGAAATAGCTTCTTATAATGAATTTTGTGTCAAATACTGGGCTGTGTTTGTGGCGCGTGCAGTTACAATGAAATACTCGCACGGAGTCACTGCGGCGTGTTGCCCACTCAAAGCCCGGGTGGAACTGGGACCCGACCCCCCAGGAGAGAGGAGGAGTGCGAGCTCTCTGCAGCAGACTGTCGGTAATGTCATTTGCAGCAACGTGCTGACAGAGCTTATCAAATCCTGAGGACACTAGGTGGGTTTACTTCATATTTGGGCTGTTCTGCCCCAGCGGGATCATGGCCCAGTAGGTTTGAAGGTCAGCCCAGCTGTGTGGCCGGAGGCGGCACGGCTGTGGTTTGCCAGAGCCCTTGTGAAAGCGGAGCAGCAGGACCCCGTCCCCGGTGGCCTGAGAGGAGCAGCCGTTTGGGGCATCCCAGCACCTTCCCCCTCAGTGCCGCTGAACATAAAGGTAGGGCCGTTCTGTGGCGCAGGCGGCCGTGCTGCATCGCCACCGCGTCCCCGTGGGGAGAACCCCCCTTGGCCTCCTTGCCTTGGACCAGGCACCTTTGTGCTGCTCTGACTCGACTGCAGCTGCCTTTTGGCCACCAGCTGGTCCCGGTCCCACTCCCCCGGCTGCGGCTGCAGCAGAGGGGCAAGCGAATGTGGATTTCCAGGCATTTCCACAGAGCTCCTTGCTCCGGGTGTCCAAGCGGTGGGTCTGAGTTTAACACAGAATAGCACAGACCATGACAAAGAAGGAAGCCTGAGGAGAAGCTGAGCTGGGAACCCCATCCCACGCTCCCAGCTGCGCCGGGCTCCTCGTCGTCTGTGGTTTCTGCTCCCAGCTCCACACTCTCCCTCTGAAAACTCCCAGAGAGGTAACCAGGGAAAGTAGACTTGCATTCATCAGACTTAGATTTGCTAGCCAGGGATTTGCAGCTCTCCTGGGAAATGTTTTGGGGTCTGCAACTCAAAAAAGGCTGAAAATCCGGTTTGTTTCCTATGCTGAAAAACACAGGCACGGCGGCCTGGGATAATGATGCGTTTCAGCATTAATTCTCAAGTTTCTGGCTCTTGTGGCTTTGTGTCAGATCCTGCATGCTCATTGAGCATGGTGTTTTGTGGTGTAATGATGAGATACTCACCAGTGAGCTTTACTATAACGGGTTGTTAAATAAAACGAACTCCTTGGGCAGACTGTGCAAACACTCTCAGTATGTATGTATGCCCGGGCATAGAAGTGTGGTTTGAAACCAGTCAGAAAATGTTCCCAAAGCAAAAAAAAACCCCTTGTATACACGTGGGAATATGACAAAGCATCTTCTTACTGTCCAAATACACTGTGGCATCTCCGTGGGATTGGGTTTTATAGGAGCTGAGTTACTTTGAAGTGCTGGTTTATACTAATTTTGAAATTCCAAACATGAAAATAAATGTGCTCTAACCTTACATCTACTCAAATAAATCCGGAGGATTAGCCACAGAAAGGAAACTGGGAATTTACACTTAATTTGTACATTAAAAATGAGGCTTGAGTTCTCATAGCAGACTTAATTTCTGCTTTTCGCAGAACGTGCTGTGTTTGGAGCTGCTGGCTCCCTCCCGGAGGTGCAAATGCCCGGGAAGCTGTGCCGTGCTGTTGTGTCACTGGGGCATGTTTTCCTTCTGGATGCTGTTTCAGGAGCGGTGGGAAGGGGCTGTCCCTCCATGCCACCGTCTGAGTCCTGTGTACCTGCTCTGTCTCTCCCTGGTATTAGCGAGCTGTGGCCAACCCCTGGGTATGATTCCTTGGGAATTTACATGCAAACAGGACAGTCGAGGCGCACGCAGGGGGCTGGGAGCAGGGAGCAGGCGCCGTGTGAATCTCGCCCTTCCCGGGAAGCCAGGCTGGGCTCCGTGGGCTGCCTGCACCCGGGGGCTCTCCCACTGCCGGGGGAGCAGGGGGTCTCCCAGGGAGCGGCTGGTGCCCCCGAGCCGAAGGTGGGTGGTGGGAACGCGCCTGCCGGAGCCCCAGGGCTTGCCCCTGCTTTGCATCTCAGGTTCAAACAGGTCCCAGGCTGCAGAGGGAAGTTCGGTCGAAGTGGCAGAAGTTTCTGTGCTGGGAAGGCAGAAGTTGTGCTGCTTTAGGCGAGAGAACAGCAGACGGCTCCTGGCCGAGGCGAAGCGCCCGCCTGCTCCTGGGGCGTTAGGCCAGTGCTGGCCAGGGCTGGCTGGCCTGGTCCCTGTGCCGAGGGGGATCAGAGCTGCCCCCGCAACCGGCTGCACAGACCTTGTTATTCTTGGTAGCTAGGAATTCAGGTTAATTTTGATCCATCGAGCTCAGTGAATCTCCTGTAATTAAACAATGGTTTAGGTGGAAAACAGGAAAAAGAACTTTGGCCAAGTGCAGTGTTGCGTGTGGAGGTACGTCATGGCCGGGAGGGCACTGGAGCACTCTGTGAGCTGCTCATCACCGTACACAGGCGGTGATCCTATCTCCCTTCATTCGTGGGGTTTCAGCCACTTTCATTTGTGCAGCCCCAGATGTTTTCCAGGGCAGGCATTTGGTTCCCACGCATGAATGCAAACCTGCTCCCTGCAGCCCCGATGGGTGCAAGCTCAGCTGCGGGGTCCCGCTGGGTGGAAAACAAGGGATTTGCCATCTCTTTTCTGATATTTCAAAGCCTATTTTATAGTGATTGAGAGAGAAGATTGGGGGGGCTGAGGGCACCTAGAGAGGTGAACAAGGCACGTAGAGATGTGGACGGGTGCCTGGGGATGCTGTAAAAACACCTCGCTGTGCCTTGAAAGTCCCAGAAGGTGTCTATTTAAATGCGCAGGCACCTGCACCGCTGTGACACGCTGCTCGGGTGACCTTTTCCAGCAAGTTGTTGGAAATGTAATAGGTCTGAGCTCCTGGCTGTGGTAATTTAATGCAAAGGTGGGGCAAGCCTGCGCCAGCAGCGGTTGGAAGCAATCAATTATAACCACCTGAACGCCACCAGGCGCTACCTACAGCCGCGCGGCTGCTCCTCCTGCTCGGGCTCGTGCGCCACACGCGTGGGGTGGCCCGTGGTGGCCAGGGGCTCGCTGGCTGCAGGGACAGTGTGTGACTACTCATTCACACCGAGGAGGGGATGGATGGGGGTCAGCGTCCCTGACCGGGAGGAAGAAGTAGCTCCATGGTGGGGTGTGGGTGGTGGTGCCCGGAGGGGTCCCTACCTGTGCCGTGTCCTGCGTGGGAGCAGCCCCGAGCGCTCACAGACGTTCATTGCCGTGAACCCCTGGTGCCGTGCAGCAGTCTGTGCTGGGGGAGCCTTATCACCCTATTCTCAGGGGGGAAGGAGGTGGTAAAAGACCACCCGCTCGATGCCTTGTCATTGATCAGATGGGTGGTAGTGTCAGGGTTTGAATTGAGGTCCCGAGTGCTGCTGTGTCACCATCCCCAGCACACGTGCCTGGGGGCACAGTGTGTCGGGGGGCTGAGCCCACCACTGCATCTGCAAGAGTGATCAGCTTTGCTTTGCCTTTTTTGTAGTGTTTTGTTTTTTGTCTTTTATTGGGTTGGTGAAGAAATTATTGCAAGTTGTTTTCTTTTCAAGTCGGGATCTAACACCTTGCAGCAAGTGGAGGAGGTGGCAGACTGTCTACGGCAGTAGACACTTGGAGAGTGTCAGTCCACTTGGAGAGACCGGTAGAATTTATTGATGTTTTTGAGCAGAGGGAGCAGCACTAATTCCTAACATCTGGAGAGCAGCTCCGCTGGCAGCCGCTGCTCCGGCGCAGCGAGGCCGGCGGGGGCGTGGGACGACGCGCTCCCCAGAAGGGCCATGTCACACAGAGCCTGGAGAGCCCCCTTAGATGTGGCAAGCGGGGCTGATGTCAAAGCTCGTGATGATTCCCCCTCGTTGCCCGCTGAGTGTCAGCGGGGCTGGTCCAGCATGAGGAGTCTGCGCTGGCTCCCGGCACAGATGTGTGCTGGGGTTGGGACTGGGACGTCCCCAGGGATGGAGGGCACGGGGCCATGGGGTCCCGCAGCAGCAGGGGTGCAGCAGTTAGGACTCGTGGTCGGAGCAGAGCCGACCTGCTGTTGCCAGCCCTTGTGCCTTCCTCGCCAGTCCAGGGTGCATTGTTTTGTGGAGGAAGGGACTTATGGACGAGCACAGCCCTGAAGGCTGGGGGGACAAGACGGACATTAGCTTGGGGCGTTTCTCAGGTGGGCAACAGGATAGGGGTTAATTTGGATATTCAGGCTTTTTTCCATACTGGGGGTCTCATTCTGCTGTGCCGTCCTCTGAAAGCAGCATGGCCAGAGTCCCAGTCCCCCGCTTTGCTGCCGTGCTTGCAGAGGTGCCACAGTGAGGGCTAGCAGTGGCCACGAGGACTACGGGACAAAGTGGGAGCTCGGGGCTGATGGTGGGGCTGCTTGAGACCAGGGCACAAACCCCAGTCGACCGTCAGGCTCGTGTTTGGCTCTGTGGCACCAGACCCGTGCCGGCCACTGTGCCAGTGGCACCGCCAGTGGGAGGTGGCTGGAGGTGGCCGGTGCTGGTGGCAGTGGTCCAGCCAAGCAGGACCGGCTGCTGGAACAAGGCTGCCCAGTTTTTGGGCCCAAACTACTGGAGGGTTGTTGCTCTGACAAGGTTTCTGCAGTTCACGCGTTGCAAGCGGCACTGGAATATGAATCTTCCGATTCTAACTCGGAAGCAAAATTTCCTGAAAGCCTGGATTTTGCAAATGTACTTCTAATATTTGAAGGAAATTTGGAACTTGTCTTCCCATTTCTGTTTCATCTCTGTTTAAAGTATTACGCTGCTTCGTACTGCTCCCTTCTGGAGCAAAAGCCCTACGGCTATTAGACTTCCATCCCACCGTCTGCTGACCGCTGCCAACACTCAATGTGTTGTGAGCTGCTGGTGGCCAAAAGCCATCTCTGGCGGATCGACTAATTAAAAGGGGCCATTGAAAACCTGGCATCTTCTAGAAGATGGCTGTGTGTAGAGTCATCTTTTTGGGAAAAGTCAGGAAAAGTTTACAGTATAGCGATAGCCCTCGGTGAAGAAGGGGAGATGTGAAACATCTTCTAATGCAATACAAAATAGCAGTTTCCAAAGCTGTTTGACTTGTGGGTCCTTGTCGTTCAGTACGTCTCCAGATGTGAAATCCAGGTGGTATAAAAGGACCAGGGTTTTGTGCTGTCTCCTGTGGCTCCTCGGAGAGCGGTGGACCCAGCTCTGGGAGCCGGCTCATGCAAGGAGTGGGCTCAGGTTGGGCTTTTGCCAATCACTGTGGCAGGTCATTAAATGGGAAGGAAATTGTGGCTAAATCTCTGCTTGAGGGACAGACTTCTGCATCTGGAGACCAGCAGATGAATTCTTCCCCGCGCTGTTCTGTTTGGTTTGCCTCACGTGTGTCCCTGGGCTGAGCCACGCGGCGGGAGCCTGGGATGGGTGGAAGTTCCCGCACATCCCTCCTGGGATTCCCCCTGCCAGGAGAGCGCTCTGGCAGGCCAGGGCTCACTGACTGCGGAAAGGCTGCTTGGACACTGTCAAAGGAGCTGTGAAGAAAGGCTTCAATCTTTGGGGAGGAGCTGGGGTTGCAATGTTATGTCCCGGGGATCTCCAACTGCAGTGTCATTTCTTGCTGAGGTTTGGTATCACAGCAAGCTACAGACCTCAGTGGGTCATAGGATTATAGGACAGTTTGGGTTCGACAGGACCTTAGAGGTCATCTAGTTCCGACCTCCGGCCATGGGCAGGAACAAATAGCTTTGGAAACATAAGTTCCTACAAAACTTGAAGACAAAGTATAAAATGGTAGAGGAAAGGAAGGCCTTCCATACTTCAGCCAAATACGTGCTCAGCTGCTGAATCCAGTAGGACCATTGATTTTTAACAAATTTTGAAATTATTCTGCTGATCCTAATTTCCTAATTTGGGGGGAACAGGGTGGGGACGGAGGACCTCCAAAGATGACACTGTAGAGGTGCATTTGGAGTGCTTGGTTAATGAGCAAAAAGGCTTTTTTAACTTTTCCATGTCAGGCTACCACAGTGGGCTGGGTGCTGGGAGCAAGCAGCGTTGTTTTGTTTCTGGAAGCTGGTGCCAAAGCTGCTGAGCAATGCACGTGGTGGTGCCCATGGAGGAGCAGTGATGTGCGTGGTGGCAGCCATGGAGGAGCAGTGATGTGTGTGGTGGTACCCATGGAGGAGCAGTGATGTGTGTGGTGGTACCCATGGAGGAGCAGTGATGTGTGTGGTGGTACCCATGGAGCACGTCTCGATGGTGTGGGGCAGTGCTGCTGTTTAGAGGCAGGTTTTACTGAGGATGAGTAAAAGAAGAGTAGAGTTCTGCTCGTTATCTCAGAGCTTAATTGATTCGGCAGAACTAATGAGGAAAATACAGGAAAACATTTACTGTAAACTATTGCTAAATGAAGCATATTTGAACTGACACATGCAAAAGACCAGTTGTGTTAGGTAAGAAGTTGTTACTTTAATGGATGCTTTTTTCAGCCCAGAATCGCACAGATATGCCGTCAGAGCACTTTGAACATGTAAAGTGCTAAGTGTTTGTTGTAGCAATAATAAAAAAATAACCCCTGAAGATCGAGGAGCCAAACTCATGGTTCACCCAGGACTCCTCCCTGTGGGAAGGAGTTTGAATAGTTTGGGCTTGGTTTCTGGAGCCAAAGCTCAACATAAATGAGAAACACAGCTTGAGTGGTGGAAGTGGGGGGGGACTCTCCCAAGGAAAGAGCAGCTAAGAAAATACAGCCTGAATAAATCAAGTGTCTTACTCCAAACATTTTCGAGGGGGATGTGTTAGTTGGGCTCTCAGAGCAGGGCGGGTGTCCTTGGGACGAGGGGCTTGGCTGATCCGCTCTGTGCCTGCCCCTGGGGAGCGGGGCAGAGGGGCCGCGTTTCCAGCGGGGGTGAATTTAAAGGACATCCCAACTCCCACTGCTCAAACGCGTGGTGTTTTGACTATGACAACCCCTTTGGAGCCTGTTGTTCACTAATCCCTCTGCCTGCCCATTCCTGGGGGATTTGATTGTATAATCTGAAGTATTGTATTTGATGCAGGATGAAGGGTAACATAATAAGCTTGACCAGTCTTCCTGGCGGCATGAAGGATGTGCAATTTCAGTTAAAAGACGGCTACTTTTTTGTATTTCTGCGCCTGGAGCAGCTCCCCGTGCAGTCGCACGTGCTGCAGCAGCTCCCTGCGGGGGAACTGCCAGCGGGTGCCGGACCCCCGGCGCGTGTGGGGCGAGGGAGGGGACACTGCTGGAAGGTGTTTGGGGAGGGCTGTGCTGAGCGGATCCTGCCAGTGTTGCCCTCTGCCTTCTTTACCAGTAGTTGAGCCCCGGGGCCAGCACGGCGGGGTTGTGGTGCGATGGCTGGCTGCCAGTCCGGCCAGTGGCTGCAGGAGGTGGTAGGTGAGGTGTGCCCGGGGCAGCAGCCAGAGCCTGGCTCTGAGACGTGGCGCTGAGAGCATCTTCCAGCCACCGCACCTCTGTGGTTTGAAGTCTGCAGCCATGGCAGAGGTGAAAGTGGCTGCTGCTTTGATGCGGCAGAATCTAAGAATTCAAGGCTGGTATCTGTCTCTGCAGATTCATTGAAAACAGTTTCCCCTTCGCTTTCAGGGAGCTGGTGGGCTCAGCCCATCGGGTCAGCTCTGGCCTCGAGTCCAGTTTCAGGCACACAGTCTGCCAATCCCGCCACCTTGGAACAGGCGAGCTCCTCGACCGTTACCAAAAACCCAGAAATCAATGAAAGGCAGGATATGGCGGCATGGGCACCCAGGGCTGCTGGCATCCCCTGCCTCTGACAGTGCAGGTTCCCGAGAGATTCTTGTGCAGGCAGAACAGGCCTGAGGAGATGAAAAGTCCCAGGAACCACTTGTCTGCGGAGTGCTGGCTGTGCCCTGCCTGCCCCAGCGGCCGTCGGTCTGCGCGCAGTGCTCTGCGCTGCCCGCTTCATGTGAGGGGCACAGCCTCACTTCCTCGGCCGTTTTAACCAGGTGGATGTTCCATGTGAAGCTGCTGGGAGAGAACGTTAGGAGCTGGCAGGAAAGAAAAGTCAGGAGTAGGGAGAGGGAGAAATGAGTTTTATAAGACAGGGAGGGAAAAAGCTTTCCTGTAAAATAAAAATGAAGATAAGAGGCTGAAAAGCGGTCAGGCATCAGGAGCTCTGCAGAAGCCAAAGGAATGATTTTTGGCACGGGAGTGACATTTGTCTGTGGTGGCGGGAGGAGCGGGTGCACTGACAGGGTCACCTTTCTCCCCGCACGGCTGGTGGGGCTCTGCTGCTGGTGCCGCTGGCTGCGCCGCGGTGGGGAGTGGTGCTCCGAGGGGCAGGATGGGGGCGTCTGGTGGGAGTTTTTCGTTAGCAATTGCTCCAGAGGGCTGGAGGTGACACTTGTCCCAGCTGTAACCCACACAGGGCTGCACGTGGGTTGCTGTGGTCTCCCAAGGCGTGAACCAACAGGGAGGGGTACCGAGAGCTCCCGAGGGATGCAGCTGAGGGAGCATCTGGGCAGGTCCCAACAACACTGACGGGCCCCCCAGCATCGGTGATGATTTCCCCCTAGGACTCGCCCCCACTGTGTCGAGATGCTGCTGGGCTGGGGAAGCTGCTGGGACCATGGCTCCCTGCGGCAGGACATGGTCCGGGTGGGCAGACGGGTGTTTGGACAGCCCATTACTGGTGTCACAGGGGTGGCTTGCAGAGCTCAAAACACAGCAAAACCACCACTTCTTCGCTTGAGAAACTTGTGGTCTGAGTAAATAGTGAAACCAGGATGCAAGTCTCACTTTAAGCCTTTTTTTTCAAAGGACGTCTGCTGGGCTGCGAGGGTGCTGATTGCTTAGCGTGGAGGATTCTTGAGAAGAATTCAGCAAGATTCGTTTTACGAGAGGTTCTCAGCCCGAGTGCCTCGACTGGCCAAGAGTGCACGTTGATTTGCCTCCCATTGCCTAAAAAACGTGATGGGCAGTGAGAGGGGCTCTGTGATAGTGCCTGCCCCCGTGGCTGCACTGCAATTAGAGACCGCTTACGTCTCAAGTGCCTTAACAGTAGAACCCTCTTCTGAGGATGACATTTTCCTCCAGGCATCCCAAAAAGCCTGTTTTTGACAGCTCTGGTTGCGACGCTGCAGCAGATAAACGCGTGATTGTGTGTACAAACTGCTGGGGTGCGGGGGGGGCGCGGGATGAATGGCCTCTGCCTGGGAGGGGTTCCCTGGTCAGACTGGGCTCTGCTGGCACAGAGAGGGGCTTGTGCTTTCTGTCTGCATGGTGCCGGACTGCCTTGCCACCATCTCTCCTCTGCCCGTTTTCCTGCCCTGTCTGTGCAATATTTCAGCGTTGGTTTTTAGCCTCTCTCTGCTTTGGGTCCATGTCCGGCTCTTCTCTTCAGACAGCATCCAAATTATTTTTAATATTCTCTCTACGACCAGAGGTTTCCCTGAGTCATACCTAAATGTTAATAAAAGCCTAATGGTTTATGTTAAGGAAGGCAAGAGATAAAACTAGAGCCCTTTTATCACAGACTTTAATGGCCTGAAAATGTCAGTTGTGTGGGAGCAACTGCCAAATTTTGAGCCTATGAAGACGATGGCTAAGTCCCACAAATCAACAAGTTTGGAGCGGATTATCGGATGCCGGCTGTGTCATTTTCCCAGGACTCCAGGCATGCTGGAAGCCAAGGCTTTAATCCGCTCTGATACGATGCACAAAAGGGGCCGGGCTCCCTTTCCCTCCACAGCACTTTCGGAACCGGTGCAGCGGAGCCAGGAAAGCCTGGCTGGGAGCAAAAGCTGCAGGGCTTTCTTCTGAACTGCAGCCTGCTTTTGATTCAGAAATAAACTCCATCTTTGCTTAAGAACTATTTTTAAGGTCACAAACACAGGATGCAGAAATCAGTGGGTTTCATGGTTTTCCTGAGTGCTGCCTCACCACTCCTGTTCCTCCTTCTGTTTCCAGCAGACTTCCTTCCCGAAGGGACATCCTGCCCGGCTGCCTCTGGGGCGCAGCGCCCGGGGCTGGGGAGCTGTAATGGAAATTCTGGGAAATCACTTTTTCTGCTCTTTTCAGGCCTGGGATAAAGAACTGAACTCGCACCGTGAAAACAGCTGAACTCTTGAGCTCTGACGTGGCTGGAAATCTTTTATCTCTGTCCCGCTTCGTGTTTGCAGTCAAGCTCAGGGGTTAATCTCACTAATGCTCCTCTTAGATGTGGCTCCCTGGTTTGAGTTAATTTGCATCACTTGTGAAATTTTGCACAAACACCGAGTACGCCCTTCTCACAAGCGTGGGGGTGACAGCAGCGCTGCTCGGCCGGTGCTGCTGTGGGCTGTCCCCCGTGGCTCCCGAGGTGGTGCTGCCTTAGCATCGAAGAGTCAGATGTTTTGGGCACAAAAGGACTGGAATCGAGACTCACTGAGTGTTTCCGTGAGTTGCTGAGTACCCAGAGCGTGTAGCAGAAAAATAGTGGCAATACAGTAAGTGCCCGCGGGGTTGTTTTAAAACGCAGATGATGGAAAGAGATTGGTTTTGGAAGAAAATTTAATGTTTATGCTTTCCCCACTTCAAGGTAGGGCAGTTTGATTTAAGATGGAGTGAGATTTAACCCGTTCCACATGGAGAAAGCCTTTTAGCACGGCCTCTAAGTGTGATTTCCCAAGCTGCAGTGACTGCCTGGTGCTGCAGAGGGATGTGCCTCGGCCGTATCCTGTTTACCGAAACGTGACAGGGTTAAGATGTCCCATCGGTGCTGGGGTGTACAGACAGCAGCAGCTCAGGCTGTCCCCCCACCCTGGGAGAGGGAAACACCATATGTCTCCTCCTGCCCGTCTGTCGGAAGAGCTGATGTCATGTGAAGAAAGGTGTTTCAGAGGAAGGATGTCTGCAGCCAAAATAAAGCTTGGTCTGTGTTGGAATAGTGACATCCTGTTTACTGTGGAAAACACTTTGCGCTGATACGAGCTCTGAAATGGGTGATTTATAAGCAGGCAGGCGTGGCAGATAAGGAACTTCCCGTGATTTTGGCCACCTGTGAGAAGAAAGGGCTGGTCACTGGGGCTGGGGCAAACACCAGTACGGGGACAGCCGATGCGGGGACAAGGTGCTGAGCATCCCCCGGGCTCCCAGGTGGCCCCAGCTGCCTCTGTGCTTGGATTCCCGGCAGGATGGAGCCTTGTGAGCTTCAGGTGGTTAATATTGATAAAGGGTAATGAGGAGGTGCTAGAGATAACCATCCCCTGGACAAATAAATAAACCCAAGGGCATTTCTGAAGGCCTGGCTGTGAATGAAGGGACCATTACATCAGAAATGTGAATGGCTAGTGTGTCCCTGGTATGGTATAACAAAACTCTGTTGCTCGGTGTCGGGGGGAAACATACACACTTAAGAATTTGGGCTGTGATTTTATTTTTTAATGGAATGAAATGCCGTAAAACTGAAAAATGCATTTAGTGAAGTCACTTGCATCCACAACGCCTGATCCTTCCATCTCGGTCCCATGTGAGCCAAGCTGATGCTCCCAGCCTGTTGCCTCCTGCTTGCCTCTCGATTCAGCAGAGGAAATGTTTCAAATCAGTCTTTGTCACTTCACTTCTGAGGCGACTGGCGGCAGCAGGGGACGCGGGGTCTGGGGTCTGCTGGGGCACAGGGGACCGCGGTCTGGGGGGTTTCTGGAGAGGACCCCGTCTGCTCCCTGCAGCAGGGACAGGAGCCCTGGGCACTTCTGCGGCGTTGCACTCCTTGTGTTCCCAGAGCAGGGTGTTGTCTGCGGTGTGTGCCGAGGCCCAGGGGATGCTGTGGGTCTGTGGTGGCACCGGGTACTGGAGCTGCTGTTTGCTGGCTCCAGAAGCCGGAGAGCTGGCTGGCACCTATAGCTCACAGCCAGCCCCGTGGGGTTTGCTGCTGCCTGCTCCCCTGCAAACAGGAGGAGGGGGCAGTGCCGCGGTCCCCACGCCATTGCCCCTCCATGGACCATTCTGGCCGCTGCAGAAGGTCACCAGCCCTGTGGTGGTGTGGTGGGAGGACATCATCCCTCGCCCCTGCAGACACAGCTCACTTGCTTCACATACATTTTGGATCTTAACAAGTTTCTTCCCCGTTTTTGTCCAGGGGTGTGTTGCTGTGACACAGCACCAACCCAAGACGCGTGGTCATGGCCGGGGGGCCAGGACTAGTACCAAGGGTCAGGGCTTGGGGTCGGGGTGGGGGTCCTGCCCTTGTCCCAGAGCTCGCTGCAAGGCCTGAAGATTTGCCTAATCTCCTAAATGGGCTGAAGATGGAGGAGAGCTGAAGATTTAGTCTGGTTCCATTAATGAAATAATAACGGTAATAAGCTAATTAAAATACAGGCCCTGGTGCGCTCAGCCCAGGGAGGGAGGACCGTGCTAAACAGGCTGGTTGTCAACTTCTCCTGCCTGGTGGAAGCACGTGGTCCTGTTTCTCAACAGATACAGCCTCAAATCCCTGCATTTGTTCTGCTTAAATTACCACTCCTGACGATGGTTTTGGAAGGAATATCCACGTTATGGCTGAGTTCAGTAAGGCGTAAAATGTGCTTAGTTTCAGGGGTGTGGGCTGCCGTCTGCCAGTGGTTTCTTGTCTGGGGCTTTGTGCAAGCGTTTCCTGCAAACAGGGCCATAATTCGGTGTGTTTTCAGGCTGTCAGCATGTCGGCCCGTGCCCGCGCCCGGGAAGGGGGACAGCGCAATTGATGCTTCTCTTAAGATGAGCCTGAAATGATCCCACAGAGGCGGTAATGGCCCTTGAAACATGCCCATCATTTGAGCGGCTTCGGCTGCACCCACGGCACTCCACAGAAGCTGCTGCAGGAGTGACGGCAGGTGAATTGTTGGCAGCGAGGCTGTTGTGTTCAGATGGTGTTGAATCCATCCACACTGTCTGAGCAGAAATTATAAGGAGAGTCTCAGAGGATTCAGAGTGAGAGTGGTCATAAGTCTTGGGAGCATCTCGGCAGGGTAGGAGGAAGATGAGGCATCACTCCTGTTTCCAAATGCTGCTGTCATGCAGCAACTGTGTTAATTAATTTAGCACGGGATAGTGAAGTCTGCTGTCTTGCTTTGGGCTAAATGAGCCAAATGCCTGCTCACAGACCAGGCTCACGTGCGGAATCCTTAACAGTTGTCCTTTGCCTTCGCCCCTTGGCACTCGATAGCAAATTGTCACGGGAGCCTCGATACTGGCCTCGTGTCCCCAGTTGCCAGCCCTGGTGTGGGGTGGCCCATCTGCCAGGGCCAGTGTCGGCAGCACTGCATTTCCTGCGGGGCACGGCGAGCGGTGGTGGGCTGAGGCTGGATGGGGTCGGTGGCTCCAGCGTTTCTGCGCAGAGTTTTGCAGCCATTGCTCTTCCTTCTGTGTCCCGCAGCACAGTGCTTCCTCCTAGACAGCAGCTCCTCCGTCCCAGCCCATCCCAGTGGAAGACCAGTGGAAATTTTGCTGTTGACTGCAGTAGCAGCAAGATCGGAGCCAGGATTTACAGTCCCGAGAGTTGCCAGAAAAATTCTTCCCTCACCCCCTCCCCCCC
>JAOXNH010000003.1:16345498-16388667 GCA_028566575.1 Bartramia longicauda | reverse complement strand
CCCTGCTGGCCACACTTCTCTTGATGCAGCCCAGGATGGGGTTGGCTTTCTGGGCTGCCAGTGCACATTGCCAGCTCCTGTTGAGCTTCTCATCCACCAACACCCCCAAGTCCTTCTCCTCAGGGCTGCTCTCCATCTCTTCATCCCCCATTCTGTATTTGTGCCTTGTCAGGTGTGAGGTGACATCTCCTTGGGGAGATGGATGGGTGGAAAGAGCATTTTGGAGGGGCAAAAGATGTTTTTCACTAAGCAGGGGAGGAGCTGGAGCCGATGGCTTCTGGTCTGCCATGGCACCACGGGTGATGACACCCTGGAGCTGCCCGCAGAGCGGTGTTGGGGAAGATGGGCTCTGCCCAAGCCCCTCCTCAGCTCCCCAGGAGAGGAGAGGGGAACCAGTGCTGGCCATGGGTCTTTGTGGGCTCTGTTAAATACTGAACCCAATGTGGGAGCATTGATCGCATGTCTGAGGTTTGGCTGCCCTGAGCAGCTTCTGTCACTGCACTGTTGCCGTTTCAGATGCACCAGCTGCCTCTCCACCAGGTGGAAGTGTCACTGGTGCCCCTCCACCTATGCCTGCGTCTCCAACCACTCGCAGTGTGACGACGCGCTGCAGATGAAGGTAAGGCCCCTCAGACTGTGCCACCTCGGGACATCGTCCGCATCTCTGTGATGTTTTCCTTCTCCTGGGTGGGGATGGATGCAGATGGCCTGAGTTTGGCAGGGGGCAGCTCCAAGGATGGCACTGCTCAGTGTTCCCAGCAGCGCCGGTGAGCCTGGGGCTGAGGACGTCTCAGACCATCTCGTCTCGAGGTCCCCAGGCTGCGCCTCACTTTGTCTTGTGACCCTGGGGGGTCTTCAGGGACTGGTGCTCAATGTGGTCTCAGCTGCCCTGAGACTCCTCCATCAGTGGCTGGCGCTTGCTGGCCAGAGTAGCGTGGCCATGGCTTGTCCCGGGCTGGAGTTGGGGCACCCTCCCCTGCGGGTGTCCAGGAGGGGGGATGTGCGTGCGGCAAGTAAGGTTGTGCCATATTGTGCCCAGAAGCGTGTGTGTGAGGAGCTGGTAGCCCGGCAAGAGCATTTGTCTCTCCCAGCAGCCTCCATCCCTTGGGTCTCCATCACCCCCCACATCTGGAGCAAGGCCAGTGTGTCCCTGCATCCTGGGACGCCTGGGTTTGGGCAATACAGTAAATGCAGCAACACTTTACAGTTCGTTTAGCTCTGACTGGGCTGTTGGGTATGTTAATAATTTGCTGGAGCACCACTGGTGGTTCTCGTCTAAAGGAGAAAATTGCCCCTTTCCAAATTATAGCGTCTAATAACCCAGAGACCCAGTGTGTTCCTGCTTCTGAAATTTAAATTGAAGTTAATTTAAATAAAATTGGCTTTTTAGCAATCAATCTGCCATAGATCTGAGCCAAGCTTTTACACTATAAATTGAATATCCCTTTGGCACCGGTGCTCTGCTCTCCTCTCCGCTTTTCCAGCGGTTCCCTTGGCTTGTTGCCAGCAGGAGTTTGGCCCTGTGTCCAATGTCCCACCCTCACTGGCTGGGCTGACCCTGGGGATGGTGTCCCCTCCGGCGGGGAGGAGGTGGGTGGCTGCAAGCGCAGGGGACTGGGGAGGAGATGGGGCCACCAAGTCACAGCTCTGTGTGGTCCTGTCTGTTGTAAAACCCTGGGAAATGTCTCCCATCCCTGCTGGGTGGCAGCGGGGTGACAGTGCTGGTGTGTCCCCTGGCTTGTGAAGGGTTTCTAGGGGCGCTGTGCTTCCTGGTGAACATCTGGGCAGCTCGTACCGGGTGGATGAGGGGAGCACCCTACACTTCTTCAATGTCACAGGTTTCAGAAAGTATCTGGTGTTGTCTGTTGCTGCCTGGATGGGGGCTGAGCACTGGAAAACCATCACTGGTGGCTGCTCCTGGTGTGGGAGCCACGCACGAGGCTGCGTGGTGGGGAGAGCCAGGGTTACCCTCTGGCAGGGATGACTGTGTCTGACCTGCCTTAAGGATGACCCTGCCTGTCCTTGCATTCCTGCCTCTGATCTCCTGCTCCAGCCGTACAGCCTGTTTGGATGCTGCTCCTGATTTGGGCACATTTCTGTTTTATTTCTGTGCTGTTCTGAGCTCTCCCCGCTGTTTTCCGTGAGCAGCCTGCAGGATGAGGTGCTCTGTAGCCCTGGAAACATGGTGCCTCATCCTACAGCCTGAGCTTTCAGTAAACAAACCCTTCCCGGCGTGGCTGCACCTGAAAACGGGTCCGCTGGGAAGCCGGCATCGTACCGCCTTCATCCACAGCATTTTAAACATTCAGACCCTTTGCCCTGATCCAGACGTGAATGATATAATCAGCTGGAAAGCTCTATTTCTAGCCACTGATGAACAGCAGGAGAAGGGGCTGCAAGACGACAAGTTAATCAGTCCTCTAAAGTGTATTTATCTAGCAAGCCATGCCAGCTGCTGCGACATGCAAGGACACACCAGGCCACAGGAGCTTTTGCATGAATTTTCCATTGTAGCCCTGCTGGTTTTATTTTAACTCTTTTGATTCTCCTAGAAGAGGCTTGGGACTGAAATCTCTCTCCAGTGCTTTGCTTTACTGTTTTCCTTCTCTTATCATGTGCATCTCTGTTATTTAATCTTCTTGTTTAGGCGGCACCAACTGTGCTTGCTTAAGATGAGTGTCCTGATAGAAATGAAGCGTGTTTTCCGCAGTCAAAAAACCACTTCCAGACAGTTCCCTGACCCCCGGCTGGGTCTGGGGAGGGCAAGAGGAAACCTTTTGCTGTATGTCCGGCACCAGGGACGGGTCCTGCCAGGCATCGTGGCACTGGGGAGGAGGCTCTGCCTTTGGTCAGAGCTGCAGCAGCTCTGCCATCGGTGGAGTCACCGTGGGGTAGCCCTTAGTGCAAGCGAGAAGGAAATCTGGCCTGCTGCAAATTATTCTGCGTAATGGACCAAATATTTTGTTGTCTTTTACCCCAATGGCTCCACTGTCAAAGGCATTAATCTGGATATACCCTGGGGCAACAGAGAATCTGGCTTCATTTTTGCTGTAGTTTTGCAGTGTGATTTACATCTCATGAGAGAACAGGATGGGCTTGTCATACAGACTTGAATTCTGAGTCAGCTCCAGTATCTGAGCCATCAATTTAAAGTGAGAACAAAAGTAGGGGACAGATGACCTTTTAAAATCATTTTTCAGCTTCATTTAGGGCTTTCATTTCAGCCGTCCTGCCACAGTCCCCTTGCTGCAGCCCCTACAGCTCGTTGTACCCTTTCCCTGCACACACAAACCCCCGCACACCTCTAAAATGACACCACGCAGGAGGGAGAGCGGAAATCTCTGCAGGGGCTGTGCAGAAACGCGCGTTGTGATGTGCCAGACATGGGCTGCCCGCGGGCAGGAGGGGTTACGCCGGCAGATTTGCCGATGTTGGCTGCGGTGCCTCCTTTTAGTGTCACTCCAGCCCCGTCTTCTAGCATTTAAGTGCATGTAATGAGTGCCCAGAGTGGCAGCTGAGCAGTGTGTACCCGTTTGCTTTTTACCTGGGAGGAGGTTTTTTGCAGCTCGGGAGGATGAAGGCGCAGGCTTGGCAGCCTCACTGCCTGGGGACGGGAGCTGCCGATCTCCCTGAGCTGGTGGAGGAGCCCAGCAGGAGCGAGCGACGATTCCTGGTGTCCAGGCCATGGTCGCAGGCGAGCCCTCCTGGAAGCCTGGTCACCCATTGTGGTTGTCCGAGCACTAGCCCGGGGGTGGGTGGATTTTAAAGCAGTGCCGAAGCTGGTGACTCGGTGGAGGAAGGCTCCATGTGCCATTACTGCTCTGTGCATCACGGTGCCATTTTGGTCTTTCACTTTCTGAGATTACGGTGTGGTCTGACTCCAAAGATGTAGTGAATTAACCTTATCAGGGGCCCCACGTGTCTTATTGCCCTGTCATTAAGGATGCTCAGCTAACCTCTCCTTTTCTTTGTCTTGTTTTCTACCTAACAGAAGAAAATCGACTGTCCGCGAATTGTACCTGCCTCCCTGGACCCGATGCCCACGGGAGTATCTCGGGACATCACCATCTCACTGGCTAACGCCACTTTCTCTAAGGTAAGTGAGTTCCTGGAGAAATCGGGAGGGTTCAGATGAGCCTGGGCTGGTGTGCAGCAAGGTGGGCAAAGACAGTTTAAGTACAAGCTGCCTTGGGAGCGGGTGATGGCGTTCGCAGCTGAAATCACTGTGTTAACAAAAGATGCTGGCAGAAAGCATCGCCCGATGGCGAGGGAGGTTGCATGGCAAAGCCGAGGGGAGATGCTGTTTGTGCACAGGCATTCTCCGGGGATCTCCCGTAATTAGTGACAAGCTTTTGCATTTGATGGAAAAAAGAGGTTTATACACCTTGTAAAACAGTCACTAGAACACAGTGTTTGGGGGACACAGAACTCCCGGTTTCCTGGTGGGTGTGTGCCACGCCACAGAGCGTGCTGGTGTCGGTGCCCCGTGTGCCAGCCCAGTCCCACCACCCCATCCTTGAGGGAAGGACAGAGCCTGGGCTTGGGCAGAGCCCTGCGCTGGCTCAGCCACTCCTCGGAGCACAGTGTGGGAATGTGTTTAAACTTAACTTCTGGAGGTCACTGCAGAGTTCTTTTTCTTTTTTTTTTTGGTGAAAAAATCCTTTTGGTGAAATTGCCTGGCATGTGAATTGTAATAGGGCAAAAAGCGGGAATGGGTGTCAAATGGTGCCTTTGGAGATGTGCCCCATGTCAGGGGGAACCAGAGGAAGTTGGGGCAGGGAGGCTGGGCACTGGGAAAACACTTGACTGAGCCCTGGTATTTGTAGAAAGCTGCTCTGTGTGGTTTGGGTCAAGTCTTCAGCGGAGCCTGGATGGTCGTGCCCCCACGGAGGGTACCTGGCACTGGAGGCAGCTCCTCCTTCCGCAGGGAAAGGAGAGGGTTGGAGATGCTGGTGATGCTGCCTTGCTTGCTGTGCTGGGGGGCTGCCAGCGCTGTGGGGCATCATGTCCCCTCCAGTGCGGGGGCAGAAACCAACTCCCCCCCCCTGGCTGCGGCTGCTCTTCCTGTGTAGGTCTGGCCCCTGCAAACGGGGATGTGCCTGACGTAATCAGCAAAAGAGGGCAAGAAACCCTTCTTCCTCTGTGGATGCTGGAGGTGGCTGGAGAGGAAGCAATACGGCACGGAACCTGATAGGAAATGCAGTCAGCAGGAAAGGGGCCGAGGCATGGCCTCTCTGGGGGGCCGGAGCGGCTCTGGCAGTCCAGCTTCCTCCCGCTGCCATCCGCAAACTGTCCTGGGGTGCTGGGGGGGTTTCCTTCTCCTTTCCTCTCCACGGCAGCTCACGAGTGCTGCCGGAGCTCGCAGCATTGGGAACACGTTCCCCAACACCTTGTTCGCCGTGGGGGCACTGCTAGGGCTGGGGGCGAGGGGCAAGGGGCATGGGCCAGCCCACAGAGCTGGAGCTGCTGGGGCACGAGCCATGGGCTGGGGGAGAGCCCAGTTTCCCCCTTGTGGCTGCCTGTGTGTTCCCTGAGCCAGCAGCTGCCTGCCAGGAGTCTGGCGCTTCCTTTCATGTCTTTTATCAGATCTGTTGGTTTTCAAAGGGTGGTTAGACCTCAGTAGTGGTGCAGCATCAACCTGCTTGGAAATAGGATTTTTTTCCTGCAGGATGGGGCACAGCAGTTACTTGGGGCAGGATATCATCCTTGTGTTATCAGGAAAACGGCACAGAAAATCTGCCTTTGAATGTGCTCCTGGCTGGGCCCTCATTTGAATTAGAGATTTGCTCTGTGCAGTTGTTGGGCGGAGAAGGAAGGTGGCTTTGAGCCCAAATCACAGGCTGGTTTGGGCGAGGCGGCTTGGGACCACGTTGGCTCCTGGTCTGCATTGCAATATGGGCTCCTGCAGAACCTGGGTACCCTGCCATGGGGGTCGCAAGAGTGAAAGCACATCTCCTGGTCCATCAGTGCTGTGGGTCAGGCACATCTCCTGGTCCATGAGTGCCGTGGGTCAGGCACGTCTCCTGCTCTGCACATGCTGCATGTCCCTGGCTGCAGGAGCTCCATGCCTGGTGGTGACACTTTAGAGCAGTCCGCTGGGCAAAAGCAGGGGACAGGGCTCGGCTCCCCACATGATGCTCAGCCTGCAGCAGTTTTGTGTAGAGGTGTGTAACAGGGCAGGATTAATTAGGCACTGATCCCAGAGACAGGTTCTGGTCTCCTGTTTGAGTTGAAGGCAGTTTGGGTACTGAGGGCTGAATCAGGGTGAGACTTGGCACTGGCCGATGGGATGACTGAGACAAGAACTGCACAAAACAGCCAATCTGCCCTTGTCTTCCCTCTCCCAGGAGACAGCTCTGGAGTGCCACTTTGGGACAGAGAGGACGTTCGAAGCCCGGTGGGTGAACTCCTCAGCCGTGGAGTGTCTACATGTGCTGGTGAGTTTGGGGGTGAGGCCACCAGCCCCTGCTCCCCGCATGGCGTGGGGCAGGTCCCAGGGCAGGGAGGGTCTTATCCCCCAAACCTCTCACCCAGCAGCTGGGACACCACCTCCCCTCTTCCCTCCCTCCACTTCCGGCTGAAAAAAAGTGCAGACTGGGCTCACCCCTGCGGCAAGAGGCTCTTTGCCTGAGCTGGTGCTGGACAGGCGTTCATGAGTGGCCAATGCTGCGTTGTCTGCTCCGTGGGTCCCGCAGTCGCTGCAGACCCTGCTCCACCGGGGCTTGGGAAGGAGCTGCTTCTTTACCTTTCTAAACGGCAAGAGTTCAGTTCAGGCAAAAAAATTGGCCACCTTTCAGTGTTGCTATTTCTGTAGCTTTTATTCTGAGCTAGGAATTGGCCTGAGAAAATGCTCGGAGGAGCAGCATGTGGTTGTTGGAGGGCAAACTCTGAAACACAGCAAGCGTTGGGCTTCCCCCAATGGGAACGCTGTGAGCAGAAGCTGGAGAGGAGCACTTCCCATCACCTGCAGAACTCCGTACTGGAGCCTGGCACTGAAAATGTGTGGAGTGGCCAGTCTGTCAGTTTTCCCATCCGTTCCTGCTAAAACTAGCGGCAGGTGAGGGCTGTGCTCTCCCTGCGGCACGCACCATGCCCCGGTGCCCTGTGTTGGGACCTCAGCAAAACAATTAAAACAGAGAACAGCCTTCCCTCTCCTTCTCTCTGCTAAAGAGGAGACCCTCCTATACTGAGAAGCAGTGGTCAGAGAAGCCTCAGAGGAATGTTAATCCATGTAGTGTGCATATGGAACCTCATATTTTACTAAATTTCCTAAGCTTTTGTTTATTTGTTTTTTGTGTGCAGCTCCACACATCAGAAAAAAGCCATCTCTTCCCAGTGAACCTTCAGCTGAAGGACAGACCAGAAAGATTTATCGACAGTCCAGAGATGATGACAGGTCTGGGTTGGAAATATTTCTGTTCTGCTCTCATCTGGTCACCTTGAATGACTCTCAAATCCTGGCAAAGTTTATGGGTTCAGGAGAGGGACTGTGTCTCAGCCTGGCACAGCTCAGCTCTTTCTCTCAGGCACACGGTGAAAAAGGATTTGCCCAGAGCTGTGCCTGTGTGAGCATGTGCCTAGGACCCCGACGGATGCCTGCGGATGTCCCCTTTGCCCCTGGGGAGAGTCAGGCCCCGTCCTTGAGTGCGGGCAGCAGCTGAGGTCAAGGTGTGCTGGTGTCTCGGTCACGGCAGAGATGTGGGGTGTCCCGGGGTCGTGGACAGATTCCTCCCCGAGGAGATCAGGGGCAGGGGAGGGCTCTGCCCTGAGCTCTCTCAGGAGTGTGGCATCAAGGTTCAGCACACTGTAAAAAGGGAGCCTTTTTTGGTTTTCCCTCCTGTGCTGAGGAAGAATAAAATGTGTAAACGCATTTCACCCCTGGCCCGCTCTGTCTCTGGGAAGAGCACTTGGATTTCCAAAACGCCTGTGCTGCATCAGCAGGCTGAGGCGGGCAGAGTCAGACGGAGTCTGCTCAGAGGAGGCATGTCGGTGGGACAGGCCTGGCCAGTGGCCCAACGGAGCCCACACTTGCCCCATGGGCCCACGCTTGCCCCACCTCTCCCCACCCTGGCTGGACAGGGTGCACCCAGCATGGACTCTCGCCGGGGCAGCAGCGCCAGGCTCTTCTCCTTCTCGGTACTGTCAGGAGCTGCGGGAGGAACTGATTTACCCTCAGTGCAAATGAGAACTAGATGCCTGAAGTGAGATTTTCTTTGGAGGATGGCTGTAATAGAGGCGTTAACACCATCAGCCACTGACCCAGGATAAAAAGGTTCCCCCGCAGTAAATCCCAGCATAAAGGAGGCTTATCTTGCAAAACATTCCACTTTGGTGAAATAACCTTTGAAAGAGTGGTCACGGGCAGGCATGAGACACGGCTTCCCTGCAGAAAGAGGAGGGTGTCTGTGTGTTTGCACCACAGGGGTAGCCCCGAGGAGAGGGGTGGGAGGTCTGAGCTAGGGCCCCCTCGACCAGAGGGGACCCCTAGTTCTCAGCGTGGGAGGTGCTGGGAGCAGGAGTGGCTGTCGGGAGAGTGTGGTGGGATCCCCCCTCCTCCTTTGCAGAGAAAGAGCTGCTCTCACAGATTGTGTTTGCATCCATCTGAATTTGCCCTAATATTTGGAGGTTCTGCGGGACCCTTAGACTGCTCTGGCTCCTCCTCGCCTTGATGACACTGGTGCAAGGAGAATTAGAGAGGCTGACTTGCGAGCAGAGACAGAGATCTGCTGGGCCAGTTAAAAACACCGGCATCTTTTATACTGTCTTTAATGGAATTACTGTGACTAGTGTTTATTATTTCAATATGTATTCGCTTTTATTGTAACCTGTGTTTTGGTAGTCCACTGAAGGAATCCCATCCCTTTGCTGTTGGGTGGAAAACTAACCAGTGCAACTCACTGGGTGGACTCCAGAGGAGGTGAAATAAGCTCATTTTTTTGTGGAGAATGGGAGACTCCCTGGGTGCCAGTGACATTTCATTAGCACGGGCACAGGCAGAAGGCTGATGGCTGAGGGATGCGTTAGCTGCTTATGAAGCGCCTTGAGATCCTCCTGTGAACAGAAGTGCAAAATGTGACTGTTCCTTTGTTTTATGTTCTCCTGCAAAGTCTCCTCTGGGGAACGGGGTGTGAAAGCACCGTTTCCTGAGTGTTTCTGGCTGTTTATCTCAGCGGATGCCCTTGCTCCAGCAGCAGAAGTCTTTAGGCTGGAGAGGAAACGTAACCTGGGGCACCAGCTAATGAAGAGGTGAAGGCAGTGTAGGAAAGTGATGTGGAAGCTGATCTGAGCAGATCTGAAGGGAGAAGTCAATGAAAGGGGCCTGTGGTCACCAGGGGGAAGGAAAGGAACTGTAAACACTGTAGAAAGCACTGTAACCATCCAATTTTTGCCAGAGTGTGGAAGCAATGTGATTGCTTTGCTAACAGGATGGAGCCAGCTTTGCCAAGCAGCTTCCCATGTGGATGCTGAGTTGGAAACATGTAGCATAAATTGACAAAAGGTTCCGAGTTTGGGTGTTGTTTGTTTTTCAAGGGGAAGAAAAAGGAAAAGAAAGTGCTAAATTATATTGCAGTGAGAACAAGCACCCAGTCCTTCTGGGAAATCTTCAGGATGGCAGCCAAGCGCTGTCTCATTTTGCTGTATGTGCAAACTGCTCTGTTCATCCCCTGGATTTTGGGTGTTCCTTGGATTAATGCAACTGGAGGAGTGGGGGTGGGAGAGTGGGGGGGGTTGACTGCCTCAAGCTGAACAGAGCTGTGGCAGCCTGAGGCCGGGGAGCTCACAGTTGTGTTGTCTCTGGTGGTTTAGTGGAGGTGTACAACTGTGCGACCGGCAGCGCCGACTGCTCTCAGTGCCTGGGCAGGGAGGACCTGGGTCACCGCTGCCTCTGGAGCGAGGGCAGCTCCAGCTGCAGGCTGCACAGCGATCCCCCCCAGCTCTCTGACCTCTGCCCACCGCCCGAGATCCGCAAGGTAAGACCCCAATGTGGCGTGGGGAGTGTGCGTGGCCACAGGGGTGCAGGGGCTGAAACTGGCTGGGGACAACAGGGGAACCACACGTTGTCCCTGGCACCGGTCAGGGTCCAGCCCAGCACTGAATTATTCACTGACTTTGTATGCTGTTGAGTCACCTGATCCCAAGGACATCTTCACTAGTGATGAGATCCAATCTTCATCATATTAGTGGGAAAAACAGCAGCACAATCAACATGTCCCAGAGTTCCCGGGGTTGGTAAAAGCGAGAAAGATTTGTAGGGTTGGCTGAAGGATTCTTATCAGGACTAGCGTTTAATGGAGCATGGCTGAAGTGTGAACGTGAGCCCTATCTCCAGGCACATGTGCTCTGCGGTTCTGCTGAGATTAGGAGTGGCAGAGGGACCTTTTGGCATTATGCAGTTTGAAATGAGTTTTATTTAAATTGTAGTTGAATGAATGTTTGTTGGGGGCATTGGGATCTGGGATTCTGCTTAGAGGTATGGTGTGAGCCAACGACAAATTTGTCCCTGACAAATAGCAAATCTTAAAATGAGCTCCCTGGGAAAGGAGAGGCTGGAGAGGCAAAACAGTTAATGTGAATATCAAAATTGGCAGGGGTATGGGATTTCTCTTCTTAGGGGGGTGTATAACGATAGCTGCCCAAAATTGGGGTGCTGTAACACTGCATGGAGGGGCTGCAGGATCCCCACCGCCTGCCTCTTCCCTCTTGTCACCATGGGAGAGGGGTGCTCCCCCCGAGCCTGTCCTTCCCTAGCACACGTCAAGCGTTATCAGCACCTGGCCAGAAAATAATGGAAGGAAACCACAGCTCAGGTTGCAGGACTCCACCACTATTTCCTTAGCAAATAGCAGCTGGTAAATCCAAATCCTCCAGAGTCACGTGAGCAAACAAGCCCTCGCAGAGCCCTCCTGGAGGGGAGGGCAATGCAGCAGGCGAAGGACACGCAGCCAGGTGGTGGGTCCTGGCCAGCCCTGGCCAGCTTGGCCAGCTGATGCCACCAGGCATCTTGTGTTGGCTTTGTGTGCCATCACCTTTGCAAAGGGAAAAGAGCCATTTATGAATTGGAGGGATTTGTCTCACGTACTCAGTGATGTGGTCACACTGCCTGGGGACAACCCTCGTGCAGTGGAGCAGCATCACCCTGTCTCCTCGCAGCAGTGGAACAGCATCACTATGTCCCCTCGCAGTGGTGGTGTCAGCAGCTGCCAGATGAAAACCCAGTGGTGCAGGAGATGGATGGGGAACAGCCTTCTCCTTCCACAGCATCGGACTCATCCTGCGTCCCAGGATGCCACAGTCCAAGTGTCCTGGCCACGCTCCACAGATCAGGACACTTTTTGTCTTGTTTTTGTCCTGAAGGGCCCTGCTGTGTTCAGGACAGCCCTTGAAAACGTGACGGCAGGACTCTGTCTTCCCAGCACAGTATCATCCCTCCTCTGGGTTTGTTTCTACCCCAACTCCACTCAGCCCTGTGTCGTGGAAGGAGTGACATTCTACCCAGATGTGTTTTCAGCTGGAGTAATCCCTGACCAAACCCAGCACAAACTCATAGAATCATGTAATGGTTTGGGTTGAAGGGACCTTAAAGCCCCCCCAGTGCCACCCCCTGCCCTGGGCAGGGACACCTCCCACCAGCCCAGGTTCCTCCAAGCCCCCTCCAACCTGGCCTTGAACCCCTCTAGGGATGGGGCAGCCACAGCTTCTCTGGGCAACCTGGGCCAGGCTCTCACCACCCTCACAGTGACAATCTTCTTCCTGAGATCCCATCTAAATGTACCCTCTGGCTTCTCATTTGCAAAGCTGCAGCGAGGGGAGCGTGGCGACAGGCACGCTATGGGGGGAGCAGGAGTGTGAGGGGCCATTTGGTCTTCTTCATGGGGTCCAAGTGGGATGTGGACACAGGCACAGGCTCGGGGATGAAGGCCAGAAGCTTCCAGGTGGTTTCACAACGACCTCTCCTGCAGATCGAGCCGCTGCGCGGGCCGCTGGATGGGGGCACGCTGCTGACCATCCGTGGGAGGAACCTGGGCCGACGCTTCAGCGATGTCCTGGGCGCCATCAGGATAGGCAGCGTGCAGTGCACCCCGCTGCCCCACAGATACGTCGTCTCCGAGGCGTGAGTCCTGGGGGTGCCCGAGAGGAGGGCCCTGTCCCCCTGGTGTCCCCTGCCTGTCCCTCCCTGTCCCCGGGCAGGAGCAGGGCACAGACCTGGCCCGGTGGGTGCCCTGTGCCGGGGACGGTGCTGCAGCTGGCACGGGGCAGCGCGCAGAGGAGGAAGAGGGCACAGGCTCTGCCCCGGGCTGTGGTGGGGTGGCACGACCGCCAACCTTCCCTTTCCCCTCTGCAGGATCGTCTGCCAGACCGGAGAGGCTCAGGAGGCGTTTTCTGACGTGGTGACGGTTAACGTGAGCCGGGAAGGGAGGTCCAGGGAGCGGTACTCCTACGTGGTGAGTAGCTGTCCCCAGGACGTTTCTTTGGTGATTCTCACGCTGACGTTCCCTGCACCCCTGAAAACAAAGCTGCAGCCCTGCACCCCGGCTGGGCTAGGAAGAGGGTCTATGACAGAGAATGTCGGGGTCCCAAGGAGCAGCTGGTGTGTCCGCTCCCTGAGCGAGGTCTGGAGAGGCCGGGCTTGCATGAGGGGCAGGACTGTCACTGGGGTGTCACACACAACCACCTCCCGATCTCAGCTCCTGCAGGGGTTTGTCACTTATCCTGGCTGTGTCACCGTTGCTCCTGCCAGAAAAAGGGACTTTGTTTTCTTCTTCCTCTTTTGCTAAAGCACTGTTACTGCCTGTGGGATTTTTTGAGACTTGCAAAGTCTCTTTGTGCTGTGGCAGTTACATACCATGGACTCACATTATTTGGAACTGGTATTTTTTCCTGCAGAGATTGTCTTAGTTTTTGCATGAGAATAATGTGCAGGGATTAGACTTGAGCTAACCCTCTGTCTTTATACAAAGAAAAGCCCTTTATAGCTTTGCACTGTACCGTCTCACACAGATAACTTTCATCTCTGTGAATCTAAAAGAAATCCGTGCATTTCTTCTCTTTCCTACAAGCACCCTGGTCCCTGGCTGGAGGCTGTTCACGGGCAGCCGGGGGCAAACCCAGTGGGGTGGGGGCCAGGGGAGGCAGACGAGTGGCTTGAGGGAGGACTTGAGCCCCAGGAAAGGACTCCTGGTAGCCATTGTGAGGAGTTTAGGGCAGGATCACGGAGAGTAGTCCCCCACTCTGTAACCCATGATGTGCTAGCCATGTATTTCCAGGAAGTTTCCCAGCGTGCAGCTGGCAGAGGCAGGGTACGTCCCAGTGCCCCGAAGGAGAGGCAGCCCTGGCAGCACACCAGGAGGGGACCGTCGAGGCCAGAGCACTGCCAGGCTGGGCTCAGCGCTACTTCCCGGGGGCACGTTCGCTCCAGGACCCATTCTCATCATTTCCAGGCATCTGTGTTCACATGCAAAACATCTTAGAGATCCAGCAACCTGGAGTGGAGCAAGGTGTGACCCAGTATCAGACCCTGGGTTTGGGACTTCTGGTGCGTTGCCATCGGGGCGTGTGTGCTGGCTGGGTCACATCGCCCACTGCCAGGACGATTGTCTTCTGGACAAAGAGAAGAGCCCAAAGAGTGGGAAAGGGCTGGGCAGCTCCTTCGCTGGCTTTTGGCTCTCAGGAAGCACCTGTAAAAGCACCAGCGCTGAACAAAGCAGGAGGAGCAAAAGCCAGTGGCCGGACTGAGAGCGGCCCGTGGCAGCTCCGTGCTGGCAGCTCCCCAGCAGGGCTATGGCAGAGGCTGTCCTCCCAGGGGAGGGAGAGGAGCCCTTTTCTGCTCGGGTGGCACAGCAGAAAGCTGTCCCGTGTCTGTTCCAGCAAAGCTGGGAGGAGATGAGACAGTGCCCTGCTCTGTGCATGCCTGTGCTGGGGGAAAAGCTGCACCATGTGTTCCACACCAAAAGTGGCTTCTGCCACTGGCTCTTGCTGAGGGGAAGAGCTGGAGGGCTTTGGGGAACGTGAATAATCCTCTCTGCTGTTGTAGCTGCAGATTTGCATGCATAGGTTAGGGGCGAAGGGCAGGAGACAGCTGCCTGCAGACACTCAGAGAAATACAAATTAAGAAAATGAATCCTGTGGAAATGGGTAATGATCAGAAACAGCAGAGGAAATGGCTGCAGAGAAATAAAGCAGTCTGAGTGTAGGACAAGGGCAAGGATAGCTATTAATAATCCTGTTTGTGTGGCTGGGACTGACAGGAAAGGGCACTGGCAGCAGGCAGCACGGCGCGGCTCAGCCCGGGTATGGGCTGTGGTGGTGAGAGGCGGCAGCCAACCTCCACAGGGCCTTCTGCCTCCAGGGTCTGCGGTGTTTGACAGGGAATTACAAAGTGGAAGGGTCTTGAAATCATTATTTGCTCTGCCCTTGGTGTCCTATTCAAAGCGGAGCAGGGAGGTTGCCCAGCAGACTCTCCTGGGGCGCTCCGTGTCGCAGGCAGGAGGGTTCAGTGCTGCATTAGTTATCAAAGCCTCAAGCTCATGAATCTCAGGAAGATTTCCAGGGGCTGCAAATGCAGATAACATACATGCTAATTTCTGCTGAAAATGGTGAGAGGCAAAGTAACTTCCCCCTTAGTTCCTGTTGCCTCAAGAGATTCAGATTTGAGGCTTCCTTAAGAAGGAGTTTGATATTCAATTATCTCCACTCAGGTGGCTTTTTTCACAGATCTCAAGGCCATCATCCAGTGGGGCTTTAGCATTAGCTTCACATTCAGGAGGAAATGGATCTGGAAGGGCAGACATGGTGGGAGCTGGAATGAATGAGAAATTTCCTTTTGTTGATGGGCCTTGAGCTGTTGCCAGCTCTGGACCCTCCATGGGAAATCTCAAGGAACTGGTGGGGTCCTGGGCTCCAGTTTGGACTCATGTCTTATTTACTGCCAGAATTTGGGGACTGCAGAGAGTCACAGAGGTTTTACATGATCTCACTACTCAGCCCTTAAATCTCTCTCCTTGTTCTGAAACCCTGCCAGGGGAAGCTTTTGCTGTGCTGCTGTTTCAGAGCCTCACAATACCAGATACTTAAATTTACTGGAGCAATTCCCACATGCAGTGTGGGGTAGCCAAATGTGAATTTATCAGTCTAGAAAGCAGATTTCCCCTTTGTTTTTAGCTTCCCGTGGTGCAGTCCATAGCTCCCCTGAATGGCCCAAAGGCTGGAGGAACCAGAGTGACCATCAGAGGCAGCAGACTGGACGTTGGCTCCGAGCTCCGTGTCCTCGTCAATACCTCCAAGCAGTGCACTGACCTCAGGTGAGACCAGTCTGGGGGCTGGCTAGTGACAAGAGCCACAGCATTAGGAAGGATGATATTGTCCCACAGGAGATCAGGAAGAGCTGGGGGCTGGAGGGGAGGGCCACCACTGCATGCTGCCGCTAGCCTTGGAGCCCCTGTAGCTTCCCCACTGGCCCTCCTGGCTGCCTCCTGTCCCGTGTCCGTGTCCCTGAGTGGTGACGCAGAGTGATGGTGCGGGTCCCTGACACCAGGATGGAGCAGGTTTCTTTGCCAAGGCGATGGCATCGGTATTGCCGTGATGTGGTGGTGGTGACCAGCAGCAAACAAAGTGCTTCTCGCGAGCCATTCGCAGGACACTGCCGGGCCCCGTGGGTGGTCTGGGACCAGGACCAAAACCCTGGGAGCAAAGCAGAGGTGGGCTTTGTTCCCAGATCTGCCGGAGGCAGAGGGCACCTGCCTGCCCAGGGTCCCACTCCTGTGGCACCTTGCAAACCCCTCATCCCCTGTGTTCCCATCTCATCAGCGGGAAGAAGGAGGAGCCTGCCCTTTTCCTTTGGCTGTGCGGGAAATCCGTCTGGCAGCCTGGGATGGTATATGTCTGGAATTGCTTGTTAGTGGGCAGTGTAATTAATAGGTGATTGGCATGTGACTGGAAGCTCCCTCTTGCCTGCTCTGCTGACACCTCGATTTCCCGGGGACTCAGTGCTGCGGTGCCTGGCTCCGGCCGCTCTCTCTGCCGTGGTTTCGGCGCTTACCCTGCCTTTCCCCACGCAGCCGCAACGACAGCACCATCACCTGCACCATGCCCTCTGCGGAGCTCACCACCGCCGTGCGAGTCTGTGTCCAGTTCGAGAACAGGTCTTGTGCCAGCTACAACATCACCTTCAAGTACGAGAAGAACCCGGTTATATCAGACATCAACCCCAAAAAGAGCCAGATCAGGTGAGATCCCTCCCCCAGCAGGGACAGCCACGTCTGCCAGGATTTGTGGCCTGTGCTGAGTTCAGCCTCGTAATTTGTGCCAAATATAAAAGTGAAGAGTGCTTTCCCATCAAAGCACGAGCTAATCGGAGTTCCCTGGCGGAGCCCACTGTAGGCAACGGCAGCTCACCCTGTCTGTGCTTCAGATCATCCAGAGGCCAAGCAGATCCTGAGAGAGCTCCATGTTGGGAGCCCAGGAGTTGCTGAAGCCTAGCCAGAAGGCAGCACACGTGCCACACTCTTGTAGCATCATGACTTCCATCTCAGAGCTGGCATGTGTCTGCATCTGCCTGCAAAAGAGAGGGACGGCTCCAGGCTGGTGGGAGAGGGTCCTGCGGGGGGAAAGGGGACCCTGAGGTCTGACACCTTGCCTTGCAGACAGGTACAAAAGGGGCACTGCAGAGAGCTCTCAGGGCACTTTGGGTACCCCAGCACTGGAGTGGAAGATGTCTCACACACCAGGACTGTCTGTAGCTCATTTCAGTGCATTTAAGACATGGAAAAAAGTTGGCCTTGGTAACTGTGTACACCTGGTGGGTGCTTTAGGTTCATGTGGGGGGCCTCTATGAGACCCTGAGGATTTTTCTTGGCAGTAAAACTGCTGGAGGATAAGTTGAGATTGGTAATTTTGGATTTCAAACTTCCCTGAGGTCACAGTATTTCATTTTTAAAGAGTGTAGCTTTTAATTTCATATCCCTCCGAGGAGCTCTCAGGCTCCTGTTCCTTTGGATACCATGGTGAGACCCCACCTTTCTCGACTGTGGAGCCGGGAAAACCCAGGGCTGACCAAGAAATCTGAGAGTCCAGAGCCTGTGCCTGCAGGCCCACGCTGAGAGCAGCAGGCTCCGCTGGAGGCTCCGCCGGGCTGAGCCCCTTGGAGCAAAGCCGTGTCTCAGCATTCCCAAGTGCAGCGCCAGAGATGTGGCTGTGGGAAAGTTTATGACAAGGTGCAGTGGTGACTCAGCCAAGCCCAGATCCTCGCCGGCCGGCGGGCTCTGCTGAGTGGCAAGAGCCATGGCTCAGCACAGAGACAGGGGAAGAATTTCACTGCCCATATTCGCCAGGGAAACCACCAGGGTATTTCTCCGTCACCTTTGTCTGCTTTCTTAGTACTTAGAGCAGTTTCTGAATTTCAGATGGCTGAGAAGTGGCACAGGCTGCTTGGTGGCTTGCGGAGCCCGACTGCTCTGGTGCCTTGCTGAGCTGTTGACCACGAGGTGTCAATAAGTTGTCTAAAAATTTAGCTGGATCTGATTTATCTTACCATACTGCTAAAAAATAAAAATCTGTGTAAGCAAAGTTTAAAACAAAACAGAAGTTGTAAACTAGTCTGCAGGCTCTTAGTTAGAAACTTGGATCATAACTAAGTGGTAATATCTACAGTGTTGTAAAAGATTTCAGACAACCTGACTTTCAGGGCCTTGGACTCAAAGTCACTGTGTCTGGAGTGGCCTTGAGATAATGGGATTTGTAAGTCCTGACTGTTTCTGACTGTTCCTCCCAGCAGACCAACTGTGATATGGAGGAAGGGGCAAGTAGACCCAGGGCACCGCTTCTGCTGCCCAGACCAGGCAAGCGGCGCTGGTTCTCCTTCCCTTGCTCTGCCTGTGTGCATCAGGGCCCTCGTTACTGTCGCTAATTGACTGCACATTGAGAGGCCCATGTTTCGCATTCCCCAGGCAGCAGATCCAAAACACAGAACAACTTTCACATTTTGATCTAAATCAGAAGTGTCTGGGAGATACGGGATCCCTGTCAACCGTAAAGGGGTCTCCTCGCTCTCCAAGACCTAGAGTTCTCTGTGTGGCAGGGACAGGGAATATCTCCCAGCCCTTGCTTTGGGGGGCTGGAGGTTAACCTCTTACACCGCTGGTGGCCTGGGCAACCTGCGGCATGGCCCTGGTGTGCAGAGACAGGCTGCTCCTCTGGAGAGTGGGAGCAAGGGGGAGTGGGGGGACAGTTTTCTGCTGCGGGAAGAGGTCCCCCTGGTCCACCACAGCAGCTGCTGCTCCTCCTCCGTTCCCTGATGTCGTCTAGCAGTGTGGGTGCTTGCTGCAGGCAGGAGGAAGACTTTGGCTGTTGGGTCACATTTTCTGCTCAAGCAACCGGGAAACGTCGCTGGAGAAACGGCAGCAGGCGGCACCCAGCCATTGCACCTCGCTGCTCTGTGTTGTCCCCTGCAATCACCCTCTCTTTCTTCCCTTCTCCTTGCAGCGGGGGCAGGATCATCACCCTGGAAGGAAGAGGCTTTGAGCTGGTCCAGAACGTGTCCATGGTGGTCCGTGGCATCGGCAGAGAGCAAACGGTGGGTGTCCCCGCTGGGTATCGCCTGGTGACTGGGAGCGGGGCTGCGTGCCCAGGGCCTGAAGGCGTTCGGAGTGTGAGGCTAAGGGTTTAGCCTGGGCATGAGCACTCAGGATGTCAGGTTTTTGATGTGCCTGCTCTCTCCTGCTTCCAGAGCTGTAGGGTTCACACCGACTCTGTCATCACCTGCCCCTCTCCAGCTGCCTCCAACATCACTGTGGGGAGCAAGCCTGCTCCCGTGGATTTCTATCTCAACGGCCGCCTGTATGCGGATGACCGTCCAGCTCTGGATGAGGAGATGTACCCCGAGGAGGCCTTGCACATCAGCAAGTTCAGCCTGGAGTACTACGCCGACCCTCAGTTCTTCACAGCCAAGAAGGAGAAGTGGATCAAGCACCACCCTGGCGAGCCCTTGACTCTGGTTATACACGTAAGAGAGTGGCATTTACAGCTCTGCTTCTTCTGGGGCGTTGCTGCTCCCCACTGGGAAGCTCTTCAGTCCGGAGTGCCAGCACAGTGGCTGTCCACAAAGGCAGGAGGGAGAAAGGGGGCGATGAGGGTGGGGGAGGCAGGAGCAGGCAGTTCCTGCATCAGTCTTCACCGGGAGATGCAGCCTGAGGATGCCCTTTGAGGCGTGATGACAGAGCTGCATTTGAAGGATGTAAGAGCAAGAAGCTAAATAAAATACTGGACATATGAAAAAGAATGATAAAGCACTGGCCTGAAATCAGGCAGGTACTCCAGAAGGTCCTGACAGTAGATAGTTATTCCTGCAGAATCAGGTCATGCATTCTTCTCTTTTGGCTTCTGAATTCAGCTTAGTTAGCAAGGAAGTAGGGTTACAGCAATTGGGTGGCTTGGACAATGCGCAGCTAATTGAAAGGCCATTGTTGGCTGCAGGATATCCTCACGGGTTGCAACATGCTTGAGAAATGCACCCCCCTTTCTCAGGCCCTGCAGACGCATCCCCTGGCTGTCTCCTCTGCTGTACATCCTTCCCCCCTCCCAGGTGGGCGCTTAGACCCTTATCTGCAGTGCACAGCCAGGACAGATCAAAAGCAGATTTTCCCAGGTTCCACGAGGGGCTTGCTCGTCCCGTGCCCCCTGCAGAGTGAGGAATGGGAAACAGGAAAATGGGGAATGGCCCAGTTCTGGGTTTCCTGTGGAGTGCTGGAAAAATGTCCTTGGTGAGGGGGAGTCCTTCCAGGCCTGAAAACACAGCAGGGAATATGGCAAGTAAAGTAGGAAAATCCGTTGCAATTCCAACTGCTACTCTAAAGACTGACATCCTGATTCTATTTTTGTCCTTAGAAAGAGCCTGACAGCCTGGGCCTGGAAAGCAACGAGTACCAGGTGAAGATTGGCCTTATCTCGTGCGAGATCCAGATTGTTTCGGACAAAGTCATCCACTGCTCTGTCAACGAGTCGCTGAGCACCTCGGAAAGACAGTTGCCAGTGACGGTGAGTGCCAGGAGCCTCCGCGCCCCTGGCATGCGGGGCAGAAGGGGTCCCTGCTGCCAGCCCTGCCTGCGGAGGAGCCACAAGGACAGAGGGGTGGACAAAGCACCTCATGCCATCCCGGGGGGACTCGGTGGTGGGACAGGGGCACAGGCAGTGCTGAGGCTGCCCTGGGTCAGGGAGAGGGGCTGCCACTGAGTTAACCGTGCTGTAAGCTGGGGGCAGGGAGATTTTTGTCAGTTCTTGTAAGGCGCTGTGAAGCCCCAGGCATGTGAGGTTTTGTCACTTGCAGTAATTTTCTTTCTGCCCCTCATGAGACATGTTTGGGGATTTCCATACCGTTTTCAGTCAGCTGAGCCTCCTCCTGCCAGCAGCAGAGCTACGAGCAGACGTGAGAATATGACCCTCACCCTCAATGAGCCACTGGAGATGGGTCCCTGCGAGTGACCGGGGAGGGCAGGAGTAGTGCTCGGGGCTGGAAGCTTCCATGTTGCCATTTCATAACTGCAAGGAGTTCAGTCTTCAGGGCTGTTGCTCATCTTTGTGTCTGCAAAATTCACAATACTTGGTTACCATCCTTTTTTCCACAGAGGGCTTGGCTTAACTTCTGGCCCTCAGTGTCCCTCATGTCACACACAGCCCATAGCCACGCAGGGATGCAACCATGGCTCTTCATATCTGCAGAGAGGAAGCCTCCATCGCCATGGTCTGAGACCCTGCAGCCCCCTCCCAGTCCCTGAGTTAACAGTGAGTGGTGGGAGCCTGAGGTGCGGGCAGGGAGGAGGAGGAGGGGGAGGAAGGCTGCCAAGAGAGGTGAGGAGGTTGTGGGCTTGTGCTGCCCAGAAGGCACAAAGGTGCACCACTAATTCACTGACAGGGTTATCCCGTTGACTGGTTAGAGGCTGTGGTGTGTGAAATTCTGTTGCAAACTGGAAATATGGAAATGCAGAAGTAGCAGAATTTCCCAAGTCATTTTAATGGAAATTTTAAATGGGGTAATTTTGGTTTTAGTGAGAACTGAGAAACAGGGAAATCCCTTTGGGGAAGAAAAGGAATTTATGAGTTTGCTCGTCTTGGTTTTATATAAAACATTCAGGGCAGTGCCCTAGTAGGTTCCTAGGAAGCAGGAGAATAAAGTATCACATAGCTGTGAAGGGTGTACCAGCAGTGAGAGTGCAGCCAAATAATCAACTTGTATTCACCTCTGTGCACACTTACTAACCCTCCAGAGGTGGTTTGAGTTATCGCCCACCGGCTGTTCCACCGGCAGCAGCCGCCTCTGTAGAATCCCTGTAAGAGCTTTGATCACGCGGGGCCTGGCTCGTGCCGTGGCCCCTGCCCGCCCTGCATCAAGGGGGCTGTGGGGGGCTGTGGGGGGCTGTGGGGGGCTGCAGAAGCCTCGCCGGCCAAGGCAGTGTCTCTCCTCTAGCGAGTGAGGTGCCTGTTGCTGTGACTGCCCAGTTTGTTCGTGTTTGGGCAGCAGAGCTCACGTCTGCAGTGATCAGAGCACTGTGCTTTGGGGTATGCCTGTTCTCTCGGGCCAGGTCCATGTTAGCAAGGCGCTCAGGTCAGCAGGAGCTCTCTGTAGAGAGGAGGAGCCGTGATGAAGATGGGGCTCCTGAGCCTCTCTGTGTTCTGGGGATCACTATGGAGCAGCTCTTTTGGGAGTGCCTTGGGTGAGCTGGAGCTTGATTTTGATCTAATTTAGTCCCAAGGGGATCCCGTCCATGCCCTGGCAAGCTCCAAGACGGCTCCATCCCCTGAGCTGGAGCAGTTCCTGGTGACCCCCGAGGTGGTCCTGTGCCCCAGAATCCTACCAGCTCTGACAAGCTCTTCCCAGGAGTGGGGTGTCCACCAGTCGCAGCCCCCTCTGCACCCCACAATGTGCTGGCAACAGGAAATGTTGCCATTTAACCTGAAGCCTAATTAATTCCCCTTACAAAAAATTGTATTGAGTTAGACCAAGCCAAATAAACAAGAGAAGCTTGCGGAGGCCTTCAAACCCATTTTTGTTCATGACCAAACTGCTTAAACACTGAATTAAACAGCAAGCGTGGGATTTCTCCTCTGGTAAATGCAAAAGGTTGAGATTGTGGGGAAAAAAAAGACTCAGACTCATCGAGGACTCGCCTCATTGCAGAGTTTCAGAAGAAAGAGGTGGAAATCTTGAGGCTGGGCAGGGTGCTGTGCAGATTGTCAAACGAACCTCTGCAGATGATTGTGTGACACTTGTGGCTCCCCATCCAACCTCTCGGCTCCCCACCAGCCTGCATCAGGGAGGAGACGGAAGCTCTTAGTGTTGGACGCTGCCTGGAGGCACCACCCCAGGACCCGCCAGCGCCAGGGTCCATCTGAGGGGTGGTACAAGGACATGTTGGGCATGTTGGCCTCGGAGCCACAGGAGCCTGGCTGCATGGTCCAGCACTGATGGCTGGAGGTGCTGAAGGTTTTCCTGACCCCGGGTGATGGCAGCCAGCATCGCCTGTGGCAGGGTGGTCCTTCCCCCAGGCTTGTCTGGGTGCCTCCAGCTGCAGCACCAGTGCCCTCAACGGTGCTCCTGACAGCAAGGGTTTGGATTTCCTGGTGGGCGCAGAGCTGTGCGCTATGTGATGTTTGATGCATCGTGGTGGGAAGGCCCTGCTTGGGGCACTGCTTTGGCTCAGCTGCTCAGAGCTGAGTGTGCCCACACCACAGTGTGCCCCTTTCCCGGAGATGCTCCATGACACAGATGTAATCAAGATTATTCCATCTCTTCCCTACCTCATTTCAGTTTTTTTTGCCCAAGTTTCTCTCGCTTCTCATTCCTTGAGAGAAGTGAAACTCGCATTTCCAGAAGCGAAAGACTTGCATGGTCATGAGTTTTCCTTATCAGATGATGCTGTCAAGCCCTTTCATCCCGGGGGCCCAGAGAGCCATTTATAAACAGCGCCCAGCAAACTCGCCCGCCTGCCTGTGATGTGTGTCGGCTTCTTCCCTTCTGGTGATCAGGAGACCGAAGGATTGAGCTCAAGTGGTTTGTGCTTGGTGTCACAAGAAGTATGGGTTGGGAGCAGAGCCAGCACCTCCTGACACCCAGTCCACTGCTTTAGGCGCAAGATCATTACTCGTCTCTGGTGGCATTCTTATTTATTTTTATTCCCTTACTTCATTTGTATTTCAAAGACTTTAAAGTTCCTTTACCCTTCTTCTGAGTGGCAGCGGTTCTGCTTTTGGAGGAGAAAGGAGAGTTCAGCTGGGATTCAAAGCCCGTTCAGAGGTGGAACAAAGTCATGATAGTGGAAGTGGTTTTCTAGTAAAAGTAGCCCAGGCAGTACTATGTGGTGCAGTGAGCTCTCTAATGGGGGGTGTCTTGTGCTCTGGGGCGGGCACAGTGGGGTCATGACGTGGTCTGAAGCCTGTGGCTCTGCCACCGAAGTCCTGTGGTGGCCCTGTGATGGGCACCACTGTGATACCACAGCCTGCTGTGAGCCAGCTTTGGCTTTCCACCAGGGCACGCAGGAAGGGAACTGGACTCTTCTGAGACATACAAAGTCCCCGAGGTCCAACAGGGAAAGGCACAGCCCGGTGTCCCCATGAAGCCTGGTGGGCTGAGCCAGTGTGGCCAGTACATCCTTGGGCAAAGGTCTGCTGGATGCTGCCCCATAGCCCCTCCTTGCTCCACCTCTGAGATGCTCAGCTTCTGCTTTTCCACCCTCCTTCTCCTGCTCTAGATCCAAGTTGGAAAGTTCAACTACACAGTTGCGATGCTGCACCTTGGGGGAGGAGAGACCGCGATCATTGTCTCCATTGTCATCTGCAGCATCTTGCTGGTCCTCTCTGTCGTAGGTAAGGGAATGGAACGATGAGTTTCCAGGCCGTGATGAGTTTTTTTCTCATTGCATGTGGAGGGGTGAAGATGACTTACTGACACGTTAGGAAACCTCAAGTGCTGCAGTTGTGCAGTATCTGAAACTGGTCCGGGTGCAGCAAGTGGCCACTCTTCTTTGTACAAGACCAGGCCATACCCAGGATCAAAGCTTCCTGCGGCACGGAGCATTTGCTGGCTGAATTCATAGTTCGGCTCTGTTACTTGAGCCCGAGATATTTATAAATTTACCCTTTTCCTCCAAACACTTATCAGCTACTATAATACAAAACAAAGAAGAGTGTGAGAAACTGCTCTTGGACTGGTACTGACTTGAACAGGGCTCACTCACTCTGGCACGACTGTCCCAGACCATCCCTGAGGTCCACCAAGCCCCAGGTCCTGTCATCAGTAACAGCCAGTGACAGATGCCTGGCAAAGAACGTGAAGAGCAGCGCAAGTGTCGGCGGCTGCAGCTCTGGAGCAGGCACAGGGTTTGCTAACCTCGCTGGAGGCTGCGCAGCACACCTGTGTCCTTTGGCTGGGGCATCTCCTCATAGTGCGCCCAGAATGACTGTGCGCCAGGAAACCTGTCAGTGCACAGCAAATCAGGTGTTCCTAATAGGGACTTAATTTATTTTTAATAAAGGTTGTAACGCACGCTATTTATTAAATGCACCACCTGTCATTGGAAACATATTTCTGGAGGCATGGGAAGACTGTAAGACATGAACACTGTAATACAGGTGGTAAACATCTTAAAATCTGTATTCGTTAATCAGCTGGAATGCATTAATATACAGTTAAGCTGAATATAAGCAGCCCAGACCTAAACTGAATATGACAGTTACGCATGATCATTAAGTTCCAGCTGGTTTTTCTTATTTACAGATAATTGACAACTGCCTGATCAGATACCAGTCTTCTTGTAGGTGTTAAACCAACACTGAGTTTAGCTTTCTGCACCCGTGGCCGCAGAGGACTGCTCTGATCCCAGCTGCAGCTGCTCCCAAGCCCTAGTCCAAAAGGCTTGTTCCCTTCCTCTTTTCCAGCTCTCTTTGTGTTTTGCACAAAGAGCCGCAGAGCGGAGCGCTACTGGCAGAAAACACTGCTCCAGATGGAGGAGATGGAGTCGCAGATCCGTGAGGAAATCCGCAAAGGTAAGTCACTGTGCTGGGTGCCGAGACGGAGACAGGACTGGGAGGGAGGTGCTGGAATAGCAGGGTTGAAGCTGTTCACCTTCTAGTCTGTAGAGGTTCATAGAATTATTTACAGGAGAATTTCTGTCATTGCCTTTGAGCTTCAGCAAGGTTTGTGAACGAGGCTCGGTGGGTGGAAGTGTGGCTTGGCCATTGTCTGGCTGCCTGGCTCAGGCAAACCACTGATCTTTGGTGCCACTGCTTTATCTGTCCTTGGGTTAATGTCCCTTGGCCGTGTCCCGGGGTTGCTTGAAGGCCACGCTAACCTTTAGTGTGCTTTACCATTGGGTAAATTGCAGCATGCTCCTGCTAGAGCCATGAGAGAAGCAATGCAAGTGTCCGCATCTGCTGTGGTCCTCCTCCTGCAGAACCCGGCCCGGGGCTGCTCTCCTGGTGGGGAGGGACCTGTTCTCTCCATCAGCGCTGTGGGATGCTGAGGTTAAAGCCTGCTGGCAATGGGCTGCTCCTCCAGAAACCCTGCTTCAGCCACTCGAGGAGGCCGAGAGGAGCCATGCCGCGCATCGCTGTGCCAGCCTGCTTCTGTCTCAGGTGGTACAGCCTCAGAGCTCTTACTGTCTGGGCGTCTCTCTGTGTCAGGTTTTGCAGAACTGCAGACGGACATGACAGACCTGACCAAGGAGTTAAACCGCAGCCAGGGGATCCCGTTCCTGGAGTACAAACACTTTGTCACCCGGACCTTCTTCCCCAAAGTAAGGTGATAGGTGTGTCATGGGCACCTCATCGCTCCCAGGTCCTTCCTAACCAGATCAGGGCTCTGCTTTCTTCCAAAGGGTTATTACAGTGTAAAAAACCATTCCACTGTTTTATATTTAGTTGTCACGTATTTCAGCCTCAATTATCGTCAACAGTGGAGCCACAGCTCCTGGGGTGTGAAGTAAGGTCAGGCTTACTCCGACACAACAGGAGCCCATCAGCGGCGCCATCCCTGCAGTTGCTCTGGCTCCCCCAGTTGATGCTGTTGGACACCCTCTTCCGAAAGCGCTCTCTCCCATGAGCAGAAAGTGCTGGTGACACCCCCTTCTCCCGAGGGGCTCCAACGTCACCCCACTCTGTTCTGTGGAGGCTGAAGGGCAGCTGAAGGGCATATCTGCTGGTGGCGTTCAGGGAGAGGGGTTTCTTGTTCCACGCAGCGTCCCTGGCTGCTCTGCCCCTCCTCAGGAGCTCGTTGGATGTCTTTGTCTCTCCCTTTCTCTCCCTTCTGCTGAAGGCTGGGTGCACGGTTCACCCAGTAGGACGCCCTGTGGGTGCCCCGTCCCAGCCTGTCTCCCCAGTGTCCCCCCCAGGGCCATGCCAGACGCGCCGGTGCCGTAATTCCCGTCACCGGCTGCTCTGCGCGTCGTGGGGCGCCCTCAGCAGCGGCTGTATTTCACCCCCGAGGCAGCCACATTTCAGTGGTGAGGAGCGAGATGATGATTTATGACTGCAGAGTGTTTCATTAGTAGTTATTACTCAGGTTTTTAAGTTATCCAATCTCTATATATCTGCACACTGGAGTCTTTAAGAATCCGGCTGCTATATGAATGTTAGGGATTTAAACATTTTTCCCATCTGTTTCAAAAGTTACATATGTTAAAAACACCCAGTACTCCTCTATTTTGACTTAGTCTTCTATAATGCTTTCTCTTCTGGGATTTTTCTAGCTGTCAGATTAGTCTATTTGCAGTCTCCCTGCCCTAACAGCCTTGTGTCTCCGCAGACATTTGCCTCCCCCCATTCTTGTGGTGTTCGCTCATTCAAGAGGCTCTTGCAAAGTGTTTAAAGGCTCCGTAACCCATACCAATGCATTTGTTCCTAATGGGTGGTCTTCAGTCCCGATGATATGTCTCTCCGTCTCGTTCCCTTGCGCTGCACGGGGACCGGGGATGTCCCCGGCCGGCTGCAGCCGCCCTCCCCTAATGCGGTGCCTGTTTGCAGTGTTCCTCGCTCTACGAGGAGTGCTACGTCCTGCCATCCCAGCAGCTCAGCTCCCAGGTGGGCTCCCAGGCCCAGGAAACTCACCCACTCCTGGTGGGGGAATGGAAAGTGAGTAACCCACTAAGAAAACCAATGCTTTTGAGTGGCTGCTAACTGTACTTGCGTGTGTTGACACTGCCATCTGCTTTCTTGTGGTGCTTGGGGGATAGTTGATCACTCAAAACAATTAACACATACCAGCCCTGGATCAGCTTTGGCTGATTGGAGAAGGCAGATGTGTGGATCTGCTCTCACATGAAGGAGCTCTGTCCTGAGATACTCCCCAGCTTCGGTGTGGGCTTTTCTTCCTGGGTGTATCATTGTATGTCCCCTCAGTCCACAGCTCATCATAAATGAGATTCCTCCCGAGCAGGGACTTGGTGAAAGCTGTTGTTGTCCCAGAGCTGGGTTTCATGTGGACAAGAAGTAGGAATTGAAGAATTAGAGAGTGGCTTAAGTTGGAAGGGAGATCTGCTTAAAGCAGCTCTAGGTAGATGAGGTTGCTGAGGACCTTGTCCAGCTGTGTCAAATGTCTTCAGGAATGGAAACCCCACAGCCTCTTGGGGCCCAGTTCCAGGGCCTGACCACCTGAAGGGTGAAAACTTCCTTCCTTATATTCAGTCTGTGTCCCATGCTCTACCTGGTTTCCCTTGGCTCTTGTCCAAGCACTGTGCCGGCAGAGAAGAGCCCGGCTCTGTCTTCTCTGCTCTCCCATGGTGCAGCTGAAGACTGTGGTAAGATCTCCCCTTACCACTTCTTCATAAGGCTAAACCAAACCCAGCCCTCTCCTCGTACACCCACTAATTGTTTTGGCAGCCCTAAGCTGCGCTTGCTCCGGTTTGCCGATGTCCATCTCTTAGCAGGGAGCCCAAACCTGGCCACAGTTTTCCTCCAGTAGTCTCACGAGTGCTGAGAGTACCTCTGCATTCAACAGGGACATCCTTGCAGTCAGGAGCGATAAAAGCTGGAGGAAAACAACAAGCAGGGTTTTTCTCACTCTGCTTCCTAAATTTCTCTTTAGATCCCTGAAAACTGCAGGCCCAATATGGAAGAAGGAATCTCGCTGTTCTCCACCTTACTCAACAACAAGCACTTTCTCATCGTGTTTGTCCATGCTCTCGAGCAACAGAAGGACTTTGCTGTTAGAGACAGGTATGAGCTTCAGAACAAAAGAGCTGGCAGCTGGAGAAGACTGGTTTATCCCTAACCCGTAAGCAGTCCAGCCCGTGACTGGAGCCGGGCATTTCAGCTGGAGGTTGAGTTAGGCTTGCCTCCCACTTTTCCATTGGAAACAGATGGCCATAAGCCTCTGTTATCCTGAAGAGCGCCAAAGATACGACAAGTGACTCGCTCATGAGTGTTCGTGTCCCTGAACACTTGCTTTACCAGTAAGAGGGTGTGAGCTGACCCAAGGTCCTGCAGCACTGAAAGAGGGATTGAAGTTTTAACACTGCTGAGAAGGCTGATGAAAATTGTCTGAAATACTGCCTTTGTGTTTTGGGTGGACTTTTATTTTATGCCAGTCAGCAGTTTAGTCTTCTTGTGCTGGTGCTTGAGTCACACACAATTCTGTGTTTCAGATGTAACCTGGCCTCCCTGCTTACTATTGCGTTGCATGGGAAACTGGAGTATTACACCAGCATCATGAAGGACCTCTTGGTGGATCTAATAGATGCTTCAGCTTCCAAAAACCCCAAGCTGATGCTGAGGAGAACGGAATCCGTGGTGGAGAAGATGCTCACCAACTGGATGTCCATCTGCATGTACAGCTATCTCAGAGTAAGAGAACCAGATCACCGCTGCTGTGGGTGTGAGTTCAGCGCTGCTGAACACGAGGGGTGTGTGGGACAGCTGAGGACCTGCCAGCGTTGCCACTGGAACGGTTACTCATGGTTGACAAACTCCAGAGTATTGAAAGGCTCGAGTGTGGAAAAGCAACCTTAAGTTCAGTTGTTTCTCCACGTCTGCCTGGGGATTTGTTGGCATCAGACTCCGCGGTGGGCCTTTCCTAAGGCCACGGCACGAGCTAACGTTTTCACCATGCTTGAGAAGGGAGCCACAGGAGAGCTGAAAAATAACCAGAATGGCTTGAGGTTTTGGAAACCGCTCCAGTTATTTGTTGTTTTCTCTGACCAGCTCACGCAGCCGGCTCAGCATTGTCTGTCTGGAGTGGGAGACCCCAGCTGCTGGGAGTGATGGTGGTGCCGGGGCCGGGGGCTGCTCCTCGACGGTGCCTGGTGGCGCCTGGGGGCCGTCCTCGTGGCTCCACACTGGCCAGGCAGATCTCTGGAGAGGGAGGATGCCTGTCCCAGAAGCCTGACTGTCTTTCGATGGTAGCGAAAAGGAATATATTTGGCATCCTGGAGTACATCAGCAGTCCATCTGCTCAGTGCTTTATCTCCAATGTTTGCCAGTTCTGGAAGGAATTTCCCAGAAGAATTGAGCAATAACTTAATTGATTCCATGGCAGTTAATTGGAGGACACCCCATTATACCCACAGGGGAGAGTCTTGAAAAAGCCTTTGAAAAATCTTTTTCCAAAGTGTTTGCTATTGCTATAGCCACAGAAGCAATACCGTATTGTCCTCATACATATTGTAAAGTCTTCTGATCCCAGCTGATGACCACTTTTTGTCCTAAAGCCTATGGTTTTGTAGTTCATAATCTTTAATTTTAGCTCAAATAGTTAGCCTGTATAATGAAAGAAAAGTTGCAGGAGGGAATTAGGATGTCTGTGCTGATGCAGCACGACTACCAGCCTGTAAGAGCAGAAAAGAGTGAATTCGTGAAAAATTTTTTAAGCTTCAGTTTTTTGTGCCTGTAGTTAAAACATTGGAGAAAAAAAGTGCTGATGTCTCCTTTTGGAGAGTGGAGACCACATGTGAGGCATCTGATCCAACTCCAGTTTGTGCTAAAAATGGACATTGTGCAAGAAGGCTTTCTCAGGGGGGAAAAAAAAAAAAGAGGGAAGAAAGTAGAGTCTTATCACGTGGGCCTGAAGAGTTGGGCACGTTACATAGCTAATTAATGGTGAGGAGCTCAGAGTGCCAGCCCACTGTCCTCTCCTGGGGCGCCTGGCGTGGAGGTCACCGCAGGCTTGGCCGGGGTCTGTGTGGGGCTGGTGGCCATCCCACGGCTGCAGCAGTGCAGAGGATGCTGGTGTGTGCTGTGAGCTGGCTCTGCCGTGCCGTGGGGCCCTGGCCCATCCAGCAGAGGGAGGATAAAGGACCTGGTACAGACAGGAGGGGGTCTGTGGGGTGGCGGTGTCCCTTTGCAGAGCTGATGGGCCACCAGCTGAACCTGCATTTCCATCCTCCTGGGGATGGGTCCTCAGCAGGGGCTGATGCTGGGTTTACAACTCCTCCTCGCTTCGCATGCCATGGCAGTGCAGACCATTGCAGCACTCTGTACCGCAGCCTGTTTCCCACTTCTTGAAAGCAATTGGTTTCCATACTAGAGTGCACTGAAAAGTTGATTTCCAAGAGACTGTCACATCACGTGTGCTCCACAGTGAAGGTTGGGGACCTGTTCAGAGGAGAAACTGTGCTGCCTGCCGAAGTACGGAGGAGAATTTATGAGACAGAAATGTCCAGAGAGGCCTTTGGCTGTGGCAGGCAGAGATGGGCTGAGCTGTGCAAAGGGATAAGGGGTCTCGGTCCAGTCCCCACTGCACAGCAGGGGAGCAGGGAGCAGGGAGCCACTGCAGTCCGACGGATGGCACCTCCTCACGCCAGGGCTGGTTTCAGCTCAGGGCTATGATTTAAATACTAGCGGTAGTCAAACGCCTCCCATGTGCCTTACGTTCCTCTGGATCAAACTCCGTTGCCTTCAGAGAGGCATTTCTCGGTTAAAAAAAGAGGCTGCCCGGCTGCCTGTAGCACTGGTCTGTCAGACGTGTGACGATGGGTCTGGTTTTCATTCCTGAATTATCCCCATTAATCACAACGTCTATTCAAAACAGCTGCTGCAAAGGTCCCTGCCGTTGTGCAGTGGAAAAATTCCAAGTGCTTGTATTTTCCCTTGTAAGTCAACGCTACATGCTCGAAACATTTGTTTCGTATTAATGTTCTGCCTAACAGTCCGTCCATTTGTGTTTTGGGGGAAGATGATTTGAAGGAGCTGTCTTCAGCTGGGAAGGGGCTGCAGGCCACAGTCACCAGTGGTCTAAACATGTGGAGGGCACCTGAAGGCGGTGGAGCCACCACTCTGACGGGGAGTTGGCTGGGTGTGTGCAGGAGATGCGATGGAGAACTAGCAGAAAGCTTGTGGCTCAGGACTGGATTCAGAGGAAACTTTGCAGCATTTGCACAATCGATGCAGACTTCTGTTTCTGCAAAACTGAGTGAGAACTGTATATAAAATGGTCCATGTCTCTACTTTCTGCCACAGCTTTGGTGGAAAATGCTGCAAAAAAAGCCTTCCCCATGAGACACCGTGGTACTATTGTGCCTGGCTCCTAACAGGATCAGGGGACCAGGAGTTAAAGGAAAATTAAGGTCCTGGAATTCAGCTTTTAGGTCTGGGTCCAAGCTCCCCAAAGTTTTGCATGTAGGGTGGCGCTGAGGTTTGGTTCTTCAGAGAATGTAAATAGATAATCGTCCCCAAATTAGCAGGCACTTGGGATAAGCAGCTGTTTTCTGTGCTTTTCCCACCCCAGCCTCACCAAGACATTTTGGAAATGGCTGTAACGTGTTCCTGGGAGGACATCTCTAATGACTTGTCAGCCTTGTTAATAGGGCAGCAACATGTGAATCCAGTCTGTGCACTAAACCTTTTTTTTTTCCCCAAGCATATAAAACCTAAGCCCTCCCACGCTCATCGTGTGTGAAACAGTTCAAGTAATGCCAGCCTGAACTGTGCTTTCCATTACTGCAAAGTTATTTCAGTGCCCTGGGTAGCTTTAAGAGCCCGTAACAGTTCAGTCAAAAATGAAAATGAAGTCTCATTAAAATACATTCACAATAGGAGGAAAAAGGCCCCAGACTGTGTTTTTTTAAGTACGTTTTTGTCCTGAATCAGCACTGATCTCTTCTAGTTAAACTTCCTTTCTCCCAACTAGCCAAGTCCAAAGACAGTTTTGATTCGCTTCCAGATGAGTTTTCCGAACAGCGCTTGAGGTTTCCAAGTTTGCCATTTTATCTCTAGTCCCTGCCTGCCAGCCCTTCTTTCCCCTCTTTGAAATTTGCTGTCTGATTAGCACTTTTGCAGATTTCCATAACATCCCACAGTTCCTGAGCCTGAAAGCCAAAACAGAAATAGTATCTCACTGTCGGAGGGCTGTCGCTCTCTCCCGTGCGGCCGGTCCCGCTCAGGCACGCTGCAGTGGGTCCTGAACACTCCCCCACTTCCAGCTGCTTCACCGTGCGGGAAGGGGCTGCACGGACAGCCTTGACCCCTGCAGCCTCTGCTGGTTTCAAGCTGTAAAGAGCTCCTGCATCAGCAGGACTCGCACTTTTTAAATGTTTTTGGAGGCAGCGGCGTAGCTGTTGGCAGCCCCTCGCGTCTCTCTGTGGCCAGAGCTGCGGCCAGAGCTTCCCACGGGGAACACGGGGCAGGCTCCAGACCCCGGCACTGATGTTAGCCTTGGGTTTGTCCCTGCAGCACAAACAGCATTCCTCTTCATAGCCCTAAGGATCAGGATCTGTCGGCACTTGTGAGGCGTCAGCTTGGCTCCTCTGTTCACAGTGTGAGGATGGCAGGTACCGCAGCCTGGGGATGTCCCCAGGTCGGTGTCAGCCCCTTGCTTGTTATCTCGTACTCCTGCCTTTCTCAGAAACTAGCTCTTCTTTGTGTCTTCTGACATTTTCTCTGCCCTGTTCGCGATCCTCAACTTCTTCACATCCCCAGGACTTCACATCTTTCTCTGCTTTCTGGAAGCCGTGCCTTCCTCCCCTGCTACCGAGCCCATCTCATGCTGTGTGCTCAGAGGGAGCATTGCAGGGAGTCACTGCACCCCGGCAGAAGGCCCAAGGAGTGTCCCTGTATTCCTAAAACAGTTGCCCTCGGAAAATGGAGCGGGTGCACTGTTGGCACAGATGGTGCGTGCCCACCTACAGCCCTGCTGTAGTGTCTTATCCTCAATCCCGCCGAACGCAGCCCAATCAAAACTGACATCAAACTAATTGCTTTAGCAATTATAGGGCAATTAGAATAAAAGAATCACCAAGTCTTAATTAAGAAGCAGATTGAACAGGATTTAGCAGCTCCTAGCTGAGAAATATCAAAATCATTCGATATCTGTTGTCTTGAGCAGGATTTCAGATGGCAGGAATGTTTGTGCGGGGGGTGTGAGATGCTCAGAACGTACATAAATGTGCAATAATTTGCACTTGCCTCATTGGAAGGAAATTGCACATGAACGTTAGGGAGAATGGGATGTACTCCAGTACTGAAAAGTTCCTTAAGAAAATAGCTAATGTTTTACTTGCACATCAGCGTAGCAGGCAGAAGTGGATCAGAAATCTGGCATTAAACCCTGTAGCTGAACCGCATCACAAATAGCTGGTCCGTTATGTTTTTTGTTTTCATTGCAGCAGTGTCACAATTCACCTCTCTCCTGTAGGGCCAAGTTTGATGAATGTAAGGAGTTAAATGGTGTGTTTGCTTGCTGTCGCATGGGAACAGCTTGTTGACCCTGATCCTCTCTGTTTTGCTGTGATCGGGGCTCTGCTGTGGTATGAGAAGTATGAATGCTGGTTCCCAGAGCCACAGGCACATGCCGTGGGCTCAGTTCCATGGATCCCAATGGCAAACCAGACAGCGCAAAGAGGGGTTCAGCCGATACCTTCACGAGGAAGCTGGGCACCCAAATATCTCTGTAGACCTGGATTTTTGTGCATGTCAGCCCCGTCCTTGTCCCGCTGAGTGCAGTCTGTGCACTGTCAGATTGCAAGAAACGTCTATGCACTGGAGTATGCCAGATTCTCCCTGAAGTTCATGTGTAATTTCACATGTAAATTAATGCACATTTGTGTTTTGCTGAGCCTCATGCATGCACGTCGCCACTCAGCACAGCTATGCTTATGCCCCTGCCTCCTGAGCAGCACCCAGTGCTCTGCCCGTGAGACAGCGAACGCTGGCACCGCTGGCTGGTGGCAATCATGGCCCCCCGGTACTTGCTGGAGAACTTGGACAGGGTATGTTGATGCTGACAAGCACAGCTCGCCCTCCCCAAAAGTTGCCTGCGGCTGTTGTCGGCTGTTATGTCCTCTTCCCCATCTGCGCTGTCACGGTGCCACGAGTCTGAAAGCTTCTGAGCAGCCTTAGAGAGATGCTGGTGGGAGTCGGGGAGGGGGATGATGGCTCTGAGCACCCGACGGGGATTCGAAGTGCCTGGGGTGTCCCTGTCCTGCTCCTCGATGAGCAGAGGCACCATCAGTCTCAGGCAGAGCCTGTCCCCACCACGCCGCTGGAAGGAGTTACCACCACCAGGCCTGGGGTGCTTACCTGGTCTTCTCTCCTTTGCCCAGGAGACGGTGGGAGAGCCCTTCTTCCTGTTGATCTGTGCCATCAAACAGCAGATTAACAAAGGCTCCATCGACGCCATTACAGGGAAGGCCAGGTACACCCTCAACGAGGAGTGGCTCCTGCGGGAGAACATTGAGGCAAAGCCGAGGGTGAGTACCTACCATCCGGGGGTCTGATGGGTGCGTGCCCCCCCGGGGTTGTTTTGAAAGAGGCTGATTTGGTACCCATGCAGGTGCAATAACCACGTAAACTATACACCTGTGCAGGCACCTTGCTGCTGCCTAAACTCACAGCTACAGAACAGGGCTTGCAATGACCGTTTGTTTTCATGTCTGTCCCTTGGTGGGTCACCCAGGCAGCTCAGATTAGGGGTGGAGGGAGGTAAGAAAGTTTGTTCTGCCATATTCAGAGAGTTAAAATAACAGGTTTACCATTCCCAGCAAGAGAGCATCTTCACTGTCAGTGGGGAGGTGCTGGCTGTAGCCCTGGGTCCCGGGTGAGGGCTTTGCCCAGGCTGTGATGGGGATGGCGCTGAGAAGCCGTTCTGCAAAGCGCCTCCTGCAGGAAAAGGCAGATGAGGGCTGTGCGTGTGAAGGGCCTGGCTCCCTCCAGGGCCTGACGCAGAATTCAGCAGATGCCTTTCCAGAGCCTGGGTCAGATCCTGCTTTCAATTACCTGGCATAAATCTGGAGCAGCTTCACTGAAGACAGTAGGTTACCCCAGACGTGCATCACCGTTACTCAGAGCAGGTTTGAGCTCCACATCCTCTGCAGATTCCTGTTACCAATTGACCTGTAAATTTACAGTGCAGACCGAGCGGGGTTAGCAGTGGGGCGCAAAGTATTAGCTTTCTCGGCAGAAATGGTAACTTCCTAAGTCTGAGCAGGGGAAGTGCGGCTGCTTGCTACTCTGCAGGAAGAGAAAGAGCATGAGCAGGGTATGTTGGAGGAAGGAGAGCAACCAGAGGGTTAGTGCTAACTCACTGGCAGTCCCCCACATTGCTGGTAACTGAACCTCTGCTTTAAAGAACACCTGCATGGTGTACGAGGTGAAATAATATCTTCATTTAATGCCATGGAGAGAATTGGACTTCACCTGTGCATTCATGTTAGTCAGACTCTGTGTCCTGATACGGAAAAGCAATATTTGCAAAGGAACCTCTTGACTGTGGAAATCCCAGCCATAGCTCTCACATGAAGCAGGTCTCCTTCTGAGGGACAGCTGTGCCTGTGCACAAGCAATGCCCTGGCACCCGCAACTCCCCACCCCGGGCTGGCCAGCCAGGCCCTGAGATGGTGAGAGGGGAGTCAGGCTCTTCTCTCGAGGAGCTGGTGATAGGACAAGAGGAAATGGTCTCAGACTGTGCCAGGGGAGGTTTAGGATGGATATTAGGAAAAATTCCTTTACCAAAAGGGTTATCAAACATTGGAAAAGGCTGCCCACGGCAGTGGTAGCATCGCCATCCCTGGAGGTATTTAAAAGCTGAGCAGACGTGGTGCTGAGGGACATGGGTCAGTGGTGGTTTGGGCAGTGTAAGGTGGATGTTTGGACTCGATGGTCTTAAAGGTCCTTTCCAACCCAAGCAATTCTATGACTTTGTGGCATCAGGGTTGCAAACGAAGGTGCAGCGTTGCCCTCTGGTTCGGGCACACCAAGGAGCAGAGGACACCAGCAGAGGCAGAGCTGAGGCCGTCCCAGAGTGAAGCCCCTGGGCGAAGAGGATTTTTTTTATGGGAGGAGAGTTGCTCAGGTTGCCCTCCAGCTTTCTGCCATGACGGTAGCAGCAGCTCTGCATCCCTGAGGTCTGTGCTGGCATTTGTGGCAGCCCCCTGCAGCTGCTTGTCCTGCTGCTGGGCACGCTCTCCAGCAGGTTACTGGTGGTGCTGGTGGTGGGCTCCAGGGCTGCCACAGAGCCAGCCTGCGGCACGCTTACAGCTTGTTTAAACAGAGGAGCTGGGCCATTGCGTCAGGGAGAGGCTGAGCAATGAGCCTTGGCGGTGCCATTAGTCACCGGTGGGAGCCGAGAAGCTGAGGACATGACTGGTTATGGGGGGTGACCTTTCCTCCCACCCCCCAAGGTGGTCCCTGCGCATCAGGGCTAAGGCCCATTAGCAAGGCAGCATGAGAGGAGTTTGTGGTGTCACTCCCCGGCTCCATCAACAAATGGGGCCTTCAGCCTCTGGGAGCTATAAATCAGCGCCTCTCACTAGTGATGCAGCCTGGATGACCGCATTTGTTCAGCTTGATTTTCAGCAGCATGGGGCCCAGAGCACACCAGAGCTCTGCAGCTGCCTCCGTGCCTCCTCAGGAGCTGGCAGAAGTGGGCAGGTCACCCCTAACTCAGCCTCTGCCTGCAGAACCTCAACGTCTCCTTCCAAGGCTGCGGGATGGACTCCCTGAGTGTCAGGGCCATGGACACAGACACGCTCAGCCAAGTGAAGGAGAAGATTCTAGAGGCCTTCTGCAAGAACGTCCCCTACTCCCAGTGGCCAAGGGTGGAAGACGTCGACCTCGGTAAGGACCAGGGGCATGGGACCAGCCAGTCCTTAAACCCAGACGAAGCACCTGGTGTTGCATGGTAGCTCTTGGTGTCGGTCAGAGGGCAATGGGTGATGCAGCACTGGCAGAGGGCAGGCACCAGGGCAGCCTTTTCCTGAGGATGGTCTTCAGGAATGAGTGCTGGGACCAGATACTGGTGGGCAGAAATAACTGGGCACAAAACTGGAAAGAAGCTTGAGGAGAGCCCAGGTGGCATAGAGGGATGCTTGGACTTGCACCCTTTAAAGCCTATAGTCTTAACTCCAGAACAGGTACCCTCTAAAACCCCCCTGAGCTCTGTGTTCAATGTGGTCAGTGCCAGAGGGAGTCTCCAGAAGAAGACTGGTCTGGAGCAGTGATGAGACCCGCTCCTCTCAGCTGGTGCAGGTGGCATGTCCCCCGCTCACAGATACACGACCAGCTCTGCCCTGTGGGGAGCCGCCACCAGCCCTCCGTGGCCATGTGCAGGCCACGCAGCATCTCACCTGCCTGGTGCTCCACGAGGCAGGTCCCACACGGCCCCAGGCGTGAGACGGGGAGAGGGGAAGGGAGAGATGCTCCTCCCCATCTCCCCCAGCTCCATCCAGCTCTGCTCTAGTCTGGAAGGCCCTGCTCCAGGGGCTGACCCTGGAGGCCATTGCTCTGCTCTGGTTTTGCAGAGCCCCTGTGGCCATGACAGTGGTGCTGTGCAGCCCCTTGCACGGCATGGCCAGTCCCCGGAGCCTCAGGCCTCACTGCACGTGCCTCCTTGGGGCCGGTGCCTCACTTCTCCTTCTCTGTGCTCAGAGTGGTTCGCCACCAGCACCGACAGCTACATCCTCCGGGACCTGGATGATACCTCAGTGGTGGAGGACGGCAGGAAGAAACTCAACACATTAGCACATTACAAGGTAAACCCGCCACGCTGCAGGAGAGCTTTGCCTCCACGGAGCCTGCCTGGCCTCAGGGGCGAGCCACAGCTCCCCCTCCAAAAACAGGATTATCAGGAACGAGCAGGGAGGTTGCCATAGCTCCGTGAGAGCTTCCGGGGAATAGACATCTGCCCTGGCGAGAAGCTCGTTAATATTGCAACACACTGAAACTAATTAAACACTCTTCATGCAAAACAAGTTATTACTGACAACAGAAAGAGGAGGAAAAAAAGCTCCTATTCCCAATGGCCACCAGCTTGGCTGATTAGTATCACTCTGCTCTTGATCCGTGCTCCTGCTGAAATCACTGGCACAATTGTCGCTGCCTGCCCTGAGGGCAGGGGCTCGGGATGCAATCGAGGAGCAGTGGCCAAAAGGGTGGGGAAATGGGGCAAATCAAATTGTTTTCTTGACCGTTTTTCCTTTTAAAATTAAATGAAACCAGAAAATCTTATATGATTTGCATACTCCCTGGTATGCCTGGGAGCATAATCCTCACTGGTCTGTAACAGTGCATGGAAAATGAAAAATGGAGCTGAGTACCTATTAATATTATTTGTGTAGCAGCCATGCCACAGAGCCCCACTGCTGGCATGGTGCCCCGCTGTGCCAGGGGCCGGAGCCGCAGCTCAGAGAGGTGGCACTGGCTCCAGGCTGCGGCCGGGTCCCCTCTGCCCTCCCAGGGAAAGGCAGAACAGCATCCGCACAGTGTAACACTCCTTCCCCTTCCAGTCACCTGGTGCTGACATCCAAATGTTCCTTGGATACATGTATTTTGCCTGATTCCCATCAGATTTGAGAACCTCGTTATTTTGCATTTGCATTTAAAAAACCCTTTCCGTGCAGGGCAGTAGTTACTGCAGGTTTCCAAGCTTGGGAGCTGGGGCAGGACAGGCATGGAGGATGTTTGGGGCAGAGCAGCCATTGCATCAGACTCCCCCAGCTCCCAGGATCTCCCTGGGGCCCTTCCCAGTTCCGTGGGAGGCACCATTAGGGCTTCTGTCATCAACGTCTGCTCTTCCCTTCCTCCGCAGATCCCCGAGGGTGCGTCCCTGGCCATGAGTTTGTCAGACAAGAAGGACACCACACTGAGCAGAGGTAAAGTCTCACCTCTCTTCCCCTGTTGGTGGTGACTGGGCAGAAACACCAGTGTTTTTATTGGGATGTCTCTGGCCAGAGATGCGGAGAGCTGGTTGCCAGCCCCCTCCCTGGGCGCTGGAGCGTGGTGTCAGCCAGTGCAGGGCTGACTCTGGTGTTGCCAGCAGTCGTAGAGCACCCTGTTTTAGCGGTACGTTGGGCAGAGCTGGGCATTGGTCGGGCCAGCTTTGTGCCTGGGAGGACACTGAGTGTGGTCTGGGACTGACACCGCCATGAGAGGAGAGCTGAGCTGGCTAGCCCAGGACACGCTCAGGAAGCCCTCAGGGTCCTGCAGGGTCTCCACTGCACCCCAGCAAACCCCCTTCGCCCACGCTGTGGTGTGTGTGAGGGGCAGAGAGCTGTGGAGCTGCAGATGTACCTCCCCCCCTTCCCATGGGGTTCCCCTTCGCCACAGCTGAGCCAGGCACCCGTGATCCCTGTGGGGAATGCGGGTCTGAGTCCTGCCACGCCGGCAGCAGCTGTGCCACCCTCCCAGGTGGGACTGACGGCGAGACAGAGGGGCAGAGTGGAGACACTGAGCAGTGTAATGACTGCTGTGTGTGCTGGCATCACCTGAACCGCAGGCAGCCGCTGAGCTGGGGAAGAGGAGTGTGAGGAGCAGGGAGCTGGGCTCTGCAGGGTGTGGGCAGTGAGCAGGGCCAGTGAACAGGCTGAAGGTTTGCCCAGGTCAGCGCTGCAGTGGCCACTGGAGAGGTCACAGGTCCCCAAGGGTCTGGGAATGATCCTGGAGAGCGGGCAGCTTCCACACTCCTTCTAACTTTAAAACTTGTCAGTGTCACTTGCAAATGTGGGGGTTTGTGTCCAACCTTTCCCTCTGTAGGAAAAGTGAAGAAGGTCTGGGAAGTATGCACTTCTGATGTACACACTGTGGGAGATGCACGTGTCATGCATGTGGTTTTGCTTTAAAAAGGTGTTATTCAATATTCTCCTCTCTCTGCTTGCTGAGTGCTTTCCCAGCCCGTAAGATAGAGGGCACCTTCCGTCTCACATCCTCGTTAGGGGTTTGCATTCAATCTGTGCTAAAAACATGAAAAAAAGGAAGGATCTGAAACCTCTTGGGAAAAGCCCTTTCCCTCCCAATTACACATGTTCAGTTTCTTGCCAGTGTATTTCTAGGTTTCAGGCTGTGCCCCTTGGGAGACCTCAAGTTGTCCTCAAGTACTTACCATGTGCCCCAGAAGGCAATAAACAACCCCAAAACAAATTAAAACGCTGAGGTCCCTTGGGGTGGGAATGCCAGCTCGGGGCTTTCCCCAGCTTGGGGAAAGTGAACGCCTCCTGCTATGGAGGGTGTCTGCGGAGGTGGGTTTCGGTGTGGGTCCTCTGCTGAGATGCTGTATCTCTCTCTTCTTCACAGTGAAGGATTTGGACACCGAGAAGTACTTCCACCTGGTAAGTGCCCTGCTCTGGCTGCATGGTGGGGAACGGGAGGTGGCTCTCCCCTCTGCCTCCCCAGGGGAACGCTGCTGGGCACTTGGCCCTCGCTCCGGGATGTGGCACCAGCATGCAAGGGGACGGGTCGCAGCAGCAGCTCTGCTCCCCCAGCAGCAGCTGCACTGGGGCAGATCCTGGGCTGTGGTGACCCCTCAGCCATGCAGGGGGCCAGGTTGTCCTCTGGCTCTCGGCGAGACATCCCCCCAAAAGGCAGCAGCCTGGAAAGCACCGGGAGCAAAGTGGTGAACAGTCAGTCTGAGTGCACAGCGATCCCTCCTCTCCTGTGCTGAAGGCTCTGGGTCCTGTTTTTTCAGTGCATGTGATGAAAGAGGAGAAAATCTTCTCAGCCTTGCTGATATTAACTTAATTCATCTCCCTGGGCTGGAACGTCAGATGTGATGAACAAGCTGGATCAGGGCTCGTTAGTTTTCTTCAGAGAGGCTCATTGAGGCACAGAAAGGTTATCTGTAGACAAGCTTTAGTACTATGGGACATCATAAAAAATTACCCGTATGGGAAAGTAATGGTTCCCCTGATCTGGCTGTCAGTGGGCACGGAGAGGGGGAGTGCGGGGGGAGCACCCACACAGCCTTGGTCACGTCACCCACCGGGAGCGCCTGGCACGTCACCCGCTCCCAGGGCCCGGAGATTTATTAGTTCCTGCTTGTGCGCCACGCTGGGAGTACAAAGTGCTAAACATCACTAAAAGCTGTTATGAGAAAAAGCGTTATGGACAACAACAATATTTTACAGCCTGCTTATTATTATTTTTTTCTCTGCTAAAGTTTCCATGCTTGAGTAGAGTACAAACACCCAGTGCACGCACACACCTGCACGCACAGACGTGGACACGTAGAGCAAGGAGGGAGAAGGGACAGGAAACCAAATGTGCATGTGTGAAACAATGCCAAGATGGACTTAAATGGCTTGCTAGGTCATTATAGAGCAGGAATTAAGTGACCTGACCACTGGAATATTTATTTTTGCTTTTAAAAAGGCCAGGGTAGGAATATTGGCTGATCGTTCTTGCGCTTTTTCCAAATCTATGAAAAGCTGCTTTCCACAGAAGCCTTGTGTGTTTCTTCTGGGAGCCTAAACTGCAGCCGCAGGCACACAGCACCCGGAGCAGGAGGGCGAGCAGAGTAACATGCAAAGTGAGATGGATTGTTTCATTTTCTTTGTCTAGCTTGAGACAGGCAATAAAGAGCACTAGAGAAACAAATGTCAGAAAACCCCAGTATTATGAATCGCTTCTTTAAAGCCATATAAGGGTGTATTTATAACATAGTAACTACTTTTTAATTGAATTTCATATGCAGTTGAAATTCTATACTTAAAGGGAAATTCAGCATGACACTCCCAGAGAGGAACGCTCTGAACATGTGTTTTGTATGGGCCCAGGTTCTCCCCACCGATGAATCAGTTGAACATAAGAAGTCCCACAGACAGAGCCACAGGAAGAAGGTCCTGCCAGAGATCTACCTGACCAGGCTGCTCTCCACAAAGGTAGGGAGAGGGAGTGGGGTGGTTGGTGGTCTGTGGTCTGTAGAGAGAAGCCCGCTCGAGGGAATAAGTGCGGTGGGGCCAGCTGCCTTCAAGGGGTGGTGGGGCTCCCATCCTGCGCAACTGGGGTGTGTGGAAGGAGGCTGCCAGGCACCACCGCCTCCCTGGGATCCCTCCAGCTTTCCAGCTCCCCTTCAGAGCAGCAGCGCGGCTGCATGAAGCCCCACACCATCTCCCCGGGCTGCCCTGGGTCTGTGCACACCAAAGGGATGCCAACTGCCGCAGGGCTCGTGGTGCACAGTTAGACCGGAACCCATCTCCCTGGCGAGAGGTCCTGCTGGGAAGGGAGGTGGAGATGCTCAGCTCTGGGAGCAGGGGGGGAATGTCTTAATTCAGATTTGAACTTCCTCACTCTCTGCCAGTGCTCAGCTCCAGCAGTTGGGCTCCAAGCCCATCTTTAATCCCAGCATGATGCCTCACTGGAGCAGAGATCACAAGAATGGCCAGCAGTCTCTAGTCTTCTTTGTATTCGCTGTACAGAACAATCACAGATGTGAGATCCTACCAGTAAGAAAGAAAATTCTGATGCAAAAAGAAATTAAACCCAAATGCAAGCTAATTATATCGCTATGCACAAACAAACCTTTCCCTCCCTGCTTCGGCATCCTCTTTCTCTTCTGACTTATCCAACTGGCAGCAAAGGGTTTCCTCTTGTGCGCAGCGGTTGCAGCCCCTCTCGCTGTGTTCCTGGGCTTGGGTGCTGCTGCTGTCCCCAGTCCCCACCGTGTGCCTTGTCCCACAGGGCACGCTGCAGAAGTTCCTGGATGACTTGTTCAAAGCCATTCTCAGCATCCGAGACGATAAACCACCTGTGGCCGTGAAGTATTTCTTTGACTTCCTGGAGGAGCAAGCAGAGAAAAGAGGGATCACAGACCCTGACACTATGCACATCTGGAAGACCAACAGGTTTGGAAGAGGAAATCGCTTCTTTCTTTCCTTCCTTCCATCTCACAGGAGCAGCAGCTGCAAAGCCTTGGTGTCCTGGGCTAATCATTAGGTTGCTAAAAGTAGAAGAGGAACTTGGAAGACAGGAGGGTTGGCGGGGGGAGGTGGGGG
>JAOXNH010000003.1:16306420-16345398 GCA_028566575.1 Bartramia longicauda | reverse complement strand
GGGGGCGAAAGATGAGGCCAAACACAGGCTTGGAGAGCTTTGAACAAACACAGAGCTCAGGGGAACGGTGAGCTGGAAGGGGAGGCGTAGGCAGATAAAGGGCAGATGGAACTGGCATATGAATACAAATAGTTACAGGAGAAACAGAAGAGAGACGGGACAACAGGAGATAGCAATGGTGTTAGCTCCAAGCGCTGGAGATCTGAAACAAGAGTCCAAAATCATGTCAGGTCTTAAAACATGATAGAGATTTTAAAACCTGCACATTTGGCGCCTGTTCAATTGCTTTCTGGCTTTTGAGCCCTCGGGGGCACTTTTCCCAACTTATCTCTGTAACCAAGCTGAGACTCCGGGGCATTCTCAGGACTCAGGAGCTGGTGACAGGACTGTGCTCCGGGGACCCACTGGGGGCTGTGTGGCAGGACGCGATGAGAAGCAGGAATGGGGTGCGGGAGCCAAAGGGAAGGGGGGAAACAGAGCAGGGGAGAAACTAGAAGATTTAACCAGGGAGAGCAAGAGCCTGGAGGAGAGGCTCAGTGCTTCTGAGGCTGCAGGAATAGTAACTGTTTCCAGCCCAACATGTGAAAATTAAAACCAAATTTGGCGGGGGTAGCAGGCATGCAGACACAGCCAGTGAGCTGCAGCTTTGCCCACCCTTCATTACCTGTAATTGCCAGTAGAGCAAAGACTTACAGCGGCTTTCACTCCTCGGCTGCTGACAATGGAAGGGAGAGCGATATGGAGAAATGGTGGTGTGGCCAAATGAGCAGAGAGATAACTGGAGGAGAAAATGATGAGAGAGCAGGAAAAAGACACATGAAATGCATTTCACAGGGCCAGGCTTACCATCAGAACCAGATGACGGTTACTGTTGGGGAAGGAGGAAAAGGAGCTGACACCATTGCTGCAGAAATCAGCAAGTGGGGAAGCTTGATTCCACAGCCCTGTGCTGGCAAACCCGCTGGTGCCTGTGCTGGCCCACGGTGGCTCAGGGGGCTGCTGAAGGAGCCAGGGTATGCACTCACCTGGACAAGGCTGTACGTGATGTCTCCTGTCCGTGCTTCAGCCTGAAGCAGTGTCCCTTCAGGGTGAAGACGTGCCTCTGTCCCTCGAGCTGGGCAGAGGGCCCTAGGCTGCTGGGGTATGATTAAGTAGCAGAACCCAGCTCCTCATTTTATTCCTCTCTACTATTCACTTTCTATCACCCTCTCTCCTGCATTTTCTCCCCTCTCCCTCTGGAGTACAAAAATTCACCTAGTGTGTGTTCCTGGCTCCTTTCCTCTACAGCCTACCTCTGAGGTTTTGGGTCAATATCCTGAAGAACCCCCAGTTCGTCTTCGACATTGACAAGACAGACCACATTGACGCCTGTCTCTCTGTGATCGCCCAGGCCTTCATTGACGCCTGCTCCCTGTCCGACCTGCAGCTGGGCAAGGTACCCTCCAGAGGACATCTGGCTGCTGCTGGGGCAGGCGCGCGGGTGGGAAGGGACTGTTGGAGGTCACCCAGTACAGACCCCCAGCAGCGGGGCCGGCTGGGAGCTCAGGTTCAGGCCGATGAGTGTTGGCTGTCTCTGAGGATGAGGTCTCCCCTTCCTTTCCCCACCACTTTGTTCAGGCTTGAGCTTTAAATTTGCACCCCCTCTGTCACAAACAGGGGCCAGGGAGTGGGAACACAGGGCTGTAGGATGGACAAAGGGCAAAGTCCCGGCCTGAAAGGCTCAGAGGATGGAGCCGGCTGCTAGCTTGTGCTTAGTGGTACTCAGTGGCCACACGAGTTGTCACATGGTCCCAGGAGAGCACCCAGTGTCTGGAACGCTTCCTGGCAGGGCTGTGCTGGGGTGTGAGCAGACGAATATTCTCTGTTTTTAGCTCAGGCGGGGTACTACCATACCAGGAGGAGCATGGTGGGTGTCAGCTCTGCGTGGGGCACAGGCAGACTCAGCATTCGAGCCCAGCTCAGTCAGTCAGGGCTGGTTTAGGGGACATCATTGGCATAACAGTCCCGTAAGAACAGCTGGGGGACAATGTGAATGCCCAGCAGCAGGATGGAAGAGGATGTAGCTTCAGGTGAAGCTTTACTCACCGGTGCCAGTGGTTTCTGCACAGCCTCTCACCTGGGAGAGCTGTGAGAAGCTCAGGCAGAGAGGAGAGCCTTTGGGGACATGGGCAGAGCCTCTGCCTGGCCACAGGAAGGTGTGGGAACACACCAGGGCCACCCCTTGACACCATCCCTCAGCACGTGGGATGCGCTTGGTGGGCAGTGCTGCAGCCCTGCCTGTGGAGCACGTGGTGCTCCTCTCTGGTGGCACGTCTCTGTCACTCGCTGGCCGCCTCGGGCGTGCAGTGGGAGCCCGGTGGGCTCAGCACACCCACCGAGGGGGCTCAGCCTGCTCCAAGCACCGCAGGTCTGTGGGGCCGGGTCCCCTCTCCCGCTCCATCCTGTGGGGCTGGCAGCTGCAAGGCAGCCCGCGAGCATGGCTCCTCTCTCCCACCGGCTTGGCTGAGCACAGTGATGACATTTGAAACTTCCCGACATAAATAAGTTTTATTAAGAAGTGCTGTAAATCGTCCCCCCCACCTCGCCCCGGGGGCTGGCGGCGGCACAGAGTGTGACGTGGAGGGGACCCTACGGAGCGCGGGGCGGGAGCTGGGCGCAGAGCAACAGGAAGCCCTCACTGGGAGAGGTTAATGCTGGAGGAAGATCTAATGAGCGCTTGATTTTTTGTTTGTTTGGGTTTTGGGTCTTTTTTTTTGCATGCATTACGAAACACCTACAATTTGTCCTTGTCAAGCTGTGGGTGAGGGGAAGAGGGGTCAGCTGGAGTCAGACAGCAGATGGAAACGTTTTTCAGGAATACAATAGCATAAGTGAAGGAATTGTTGAGTAATGTGGGAAGAATAAATCCTTAGCATAAAAATCAGCTCGCATATACAGGCAGTGTATCGCTGAATGTTTTCCAGGCTGGGTTCTTCCCCTGGTTTCCGCTTGTTGCTCCTGATACTGCAACTGTGTGAGCGGACTCGGGCTCCGTACATCTACGGTGCACAAGCAGTTAATAAACCAGTGCCCATCCCTTCATAATACAGAGTGGACAAAGACACAAATTAGAAAATAACTCAAAAAAGAGTCAGCATGGGTTTCTTTTTTGTTTTTAAGGGGAAAAAAAAGTATGTTGTGAGCAGGCCTTGCAACTTGGCTATGTTCCTGCAATGCCTTGTCATTGGGTTTGAAAATAAACTGCTGTGGGATCTGGTGCCGCAGCCTGGTGCCCATTTCCCCCGCAGCATTAGCCACGCTACATATTGCGGCAGCAGATTGCAGTTACCCTGGGCTTCCTTATTTACTGCCCGATCCAGCTGAAGATGCTGCCTCCACGGCAGCCCTGCCGCTCGTCTCATCCCCCTCCCCTCTCCACCTGCCACAGCATCGGGGACCGGCCTCCCCCTCCTGTGCCGGGGCAGCGGGACACGCTGATCTCACTCCCCTCTGTCCCTGAGGCTGGGGCTGTGTCCCTTTGGGAGGCAGCGCCAGGGCCAGTCCGCCAGGTTCACTCCCGGGGTAATGATATCAGCGGGGCAGGAGTGCCTCCAGGTTAAAATCACTCATGCTGGTGTTTGCAAGGGGCGCAGGCAGGGTTATGCCTTCGCTGATACAACCTGATGGCATGGCTGGGGGGTTAAGACTGCTTTGTCTAAGCTGACATTAATCAAGAGAATTCAGAATTTTCTGTTAATTACTTTACATGCACTCAATATAGGCCAGGCAGCCTGGGTTAGCCAATGCAAAATAAATCAAAGCTACATGAAAAATCCAAGAGCAACATTTCAACTGACAGAGTTCAGCTTGTAAGAAAGCTTTGTTCTTCAGCTTAAATCATGCTGGCTGCTCAAGAGACCCGAGCGAAAGCCTGCAGATGCTCTTCCCTTGTTACCAGTTTCCACAGGCAGAGCCCTGGAGTGCAAGTGTTTTATCTAACACCGTTGTGCCACACTCATTTGCAGAGCATCACCTGGCAGCAAGCCACCCCCCCCTTGACCCTCTGCATGCTTTTTAGCCTGCAAATTAAAACCCATTGACGTAGGCCTTGGTCCCTGGCATTGTAGCTCACAGGCGTTGAGCTCGGGCTGGGAGGAAGGGCAGAGGGACGGTGCGGTGGCTCCGCAGCACCTTGATGTGTCTGAGCAGGCGCCTCTGCCATTAGCTGGTTTGTGCCTTGGTGCCGTCCTGCCACGTTCACATCTGAACAAAGCCAGGACCAAAGACGTAGCTGTTTCCTGAACCCAGCTGTAGCTGGAGTCTGACGGTTAGCACTTCGGTCAGACAAACAGCGTTAGAAGTTTTCTGCCAGGAACAACACGGTGTCTGATGCCGGTGTCTCACCCTGGCTCTAGGACTCCCCGACCAATAAACTACTGTACGCCAAGGAGATCCCCGAGTACCGGAAGATCGTGCAGCGATACTACAAGCAGATCCACGACATGCCCCCACTCAGCGAGCAGGAAATGAACGCCCACCTCGCAGAGGAGTCACGGGTAAGGGGGGACAGGCTGCTGGGGGCGGAGGGGGGGCTCGGCTGGCACACACCCCCTGCCGGGGACGGGCTCAGTGCCCTGCTGGGGTGAGGAACACTGAGCTGCTCCGCTCTGGCTGATGGCAGGGCTCGGGGGTGGCAGGGAAGGCGGATAGCCTGCAATCGGCTTCTGCTTCCATGCTGGAAGGAGCAAACAAAAAAGGATATTTTGCTTCAAACTTCCAGGCACAAACTTGATCTGACCTAATTCCAAGCATCTTCCATTACTGCCGGAGCTGCAGTAAACACCCACGAGTTAGCTTGAACTTAACGAGCTCTGGCACCACTGGGAACTGGAAGCGGAATTCAATGCCAAAGGGCCAGGAAGTTTGGAAAAGGCTCACTGCAGTCCCGCAGCCCCCCCGGCCAGCTGGCCCCCGGGCTCCCTCTGCCAGCACTGGCCCCAAGTCCCCGGCAGCAGGCCCGGGTGTGGGATGCTGGCCCTGGTACCGGCTACGGGAGCTGGCAGCCACGCTCCGCATCCGAGTCCTGCCAGTGATGCACCGCAGCTCCCTTGGAATCAAACCGTCTCCCCACAGCGGGGCAGCGCTTCAGCCCCAGCCACAGAGCGGGTGCTTCCCTCGTACTCCTCTGCCCAGCTCTTGTGCTGCCCCAGCCTTTGAAATGGCTTTGAGCACCGAGGGGTAAACAGGGCAATGCATGGGCATTTCAGGCTGGCTTTAAAAACGCTGAGGCCGTTTCTGATGTAAGCAAATAAACCTTCCTGAAAGGAGGGACTCAAAAGCCTGGCTGCATCAGCACACAGTAACAACAATACCCAGGCAAAAAACACCTTTTTATCTAGTTAATGCCTGCTGATTGGGCTTGAACTCGCTTGCTGCATCGTGTTAATATTCCTTCCCTCTTTGTTCTGTATTTATAAAGAAATACCGGAACGAATTCAACACCAACGTCGCCATGGCTGAGATATACAAATACGCCAAGAGATACCGCTCCCAGGTAAGTGGGCTGAGCTGTGCTCAGGCCTCAGCATACCTGCGGAGGGAACACCGAGTGGTGTGTTGTAGCCGAGCAGTCAGACACCCACGTCCAGTCCCACAGAAAAGGGATTATCATTTTTTTGCATAATCCCACGCACATATGTAATATGTGCACACAGAGATGCACCTGCTCTCCTCTCCCTTGGCTCACGACTTGGAAGAGAAGGCCAGCTATTCCTGGCTGGTTTTAGCAGGACCAAAGCGGGGCTGCCCAGCGTGTAGACCCAGAGATGCTTTCAGGAGGGCAGAGCTGATACAGTCCACAGCCAAAATAACCTGCCACCCGCTGCCCCCAGCCCTGGCTGGCTCCTGTCCCCTGCCCTCTCTTACCATGGGCTACCTCTGCACCATGAGCTGGTTTTTGTGTGCATTCCCCTCCTCTCCCACCCCCTGCCCAGGGACTCGGTGGGTGCCAGGGCGTGTGAGCACAGTGTGGGCTCCCCCAGCTCAGGTCCAGCCGGGATCAGGGCTCAGCAGAGGGGCACCCCAACCCGGCACTGCCTCTGTCACCCACTGCCCCTGTCTCCTGCAGATCGTGGCCGCCCTGGATGCCAACCCCACCACGAAGCGCACTCAGCTCCAGCACAAGTTTGAGCAAGTGATTGCGCTCATGGAGGACAACATCTATGAGTGCTGCAGTGAAGCCTAGGCCAACTGCAGCCCTGGGAGTGACTTTGTCCACAGCGCAGTGCCATTGGGAACCCGCCTTCAGCCATGGATATGCTGTGGATCGCCTCTGCCAGGGTCATTCTCAAGCCAGCCTCGTGGTGGGGGTGGGCCTGGCCCGCAGCTGAAGGCCTCCCTCTCCTAACAAGAAGCCACGAGACACCTTTCTGAGCAGCTCAAAACCCCTCTGGTCTGCGCTGTGGCACCCATAATTTATTTGTTATTGGAGACGTGACGCTTGTGGCAGGCTCAGTTCACCACTTCCCTCTGATCAGCGCCCGGTGGCTCCCCGCATCCCTGTTTGTGGTTTCTGGGGACGAGTGAGGGGGCTGCAGATGCTGTAAGAATAGACACAAAGCAGAAGGGTAGCCTCAGGGAGTAACTCGTGGAGACAGCAAAGGCCATCGGAGCAACGCCTGAGCTCCCTTCCACACCATCCTTCTGACATCCTTGTTTTTCCAACACCAGAGACTCTATCAACTGTTCACTCTCTGCTGCATTCTGTGTATTTTTGTGCCTTTTAATTTTTGTACTGTACGTGTAAACATAACCACTCCTCCATCTGAGACTTGGGCAGCGTGGGGAACTGGGGGCTGAGACGAGGCGGTTGCTTCCCAAGCGGCTAAGGCAGGGTGAGAGCACTTTGAGACGCTCCCTCAGGGGATGAGGTGTTGAAGGGTGTGGGGAGGGCTGCTCGCCCTCCCCAGGCTCCCAGCTCTGCGAGCAGAGTGAGCTGCAGTTGCAGTGTGTGGGCAAACACCCCCTCACAGCCCACCTTTGAGCCAGCTGCCACAGGCATGGCTTCTGCCCAGGAGCAGGAGCCCAGAGGCAGCGGATGAGGGGCAGGATGTCTGCCTGGCACCCCAGTCTCCCTGCACCCTGGTCACCCATGGCACGGTCCCGTGACACCAGCAGGGGTGTGGTCCTGCTGACAGCCCCCCCAACAGAGCGCCTTGAGCCATATGCAGGGCCAAACACTGGGTAGCATCCTCCCTCCCTCTGCCACACACGCTCCAGCATCTCCCCGGTACCACCACCGAAACCAAGGTCAGTGTGACAGAGGTGTCTTCCCACAGCAGCTTGTTCTGCTTATGTCCGACTCAGCCCACCACAGCTGTCACCTGAGAGCAACCAGGAGAGCGCAGTTTTGCTGCGTGTCCACTCTCTTTTTTGGATGCCACGGCCCTGGCAGCAGGAGGCTCCCACAGCCCAGCAGAGCAGCTCCAGCACCCCAGGCTGCAGACGAAGGCAGAAAGTGTCCCTCACGCTGGGGTCAGCAAGCAGGGACTCGCTGCCCAGACCTAGAAACTTCACTGCCAAGCTGTGGCATCCATGCCGGAGCGAGCCCCATCCCAGCTTGGTGGCCCGTTCTCCTTCCTGCTGGCACCTTTGTCCTCTCTGCAGCCAGGGGGGCTGTGACCGCTCTGGTCTTCTCCAGCGCCACCCGGGCCCCTCTAGGGGCTGGATCACAGGCAGGGCCACGTGCCCAAAGCCAGCGCTCACACGCAGGCAGACACCCTGCCCATGAAAGCTAAACCCAGCCGTAGCCACCGTGTTTCCAAACTGCCAAACAGAAAAGAAAAATAAAAACAGAAAAAGAAGAAAGTTACTACCTCACTCCAGGCAGGGTCTAAGGTGAGCCTTCACTACTCATCCCGCTGGCAAGGATGCAACCTGGTTTTAGATGACTTCGGGCCACCAGAACTCCGCCTGGGTGACTCGCTGCCATGGAGAGGTGGCCTCCATCCCATCGTTTCCAGTAATGCCACATTTGTCAGAAGTTGGAACATCAGAATTGTGTATGTGTATATAGGTATCTATTTTAAAACAAATGATAGACTTTATCCAGTATGTTAAAGGGGGGAGGGGGAGGGAAGGGGAAGAGCAGAGGTGTTTGGGTTTTTTTAAAAAAACAGAACTACAGAAAAAGTACATACACTGTGGAGGTTTCAATGTCTTTGCTGAGGATGTGGCTTGAGAACAGAAACTCTAAGAATGTAGCTGGGCTACATTTTATTTTGAAAGTGATTTCACAAAAAAAAAAAAATATCTTGAAGTTTTTTTTTTCTTTTAGAAACTGTGAATAGCTGCCAGAGATATTGGCAGGCCCAGCACAGGGAAGGCAAGGGTGAGAAGGACCAAGGTAGGAGAGAACGTAGAGCTTGGCTGCAGGTGGGGAAAGGGCCATGGAGCGGGAGCCCCATGTTGTTACAAGGAAGGGATACAGGTGAGCCCATAGTGTAGTTTGCCTCCAGGTGATGTGTCTGGGCCATGTATTGGGGCCTATTGCTTTATTATTTAATTTTTTCCAAAGAAAAAAAAAAATAGTTGCTACAACCATTTTAAAGGAACAACTTCAAGGAGCAGAAGCTTGAGGGTTTGTAGTGTTTCCTTGAACCCCGAGCCCTTTGTAACATGTTTTTAAACTTTGGCACGTGTTGTGGGTGTAGTGCCCTTACCTGCTGTGTAGTGGAAGTGGCAGACTCTTGGAAAAGCCTATCTTTGTAATAAAACAAGGTGCTGAAACCTGCTTAGTGAGGCTCCTGTGCGCCCAGAGGACACGCGACACGGTGGAAGGAACCCATGGCCACCCAGGCGGTTGGGCTGCTGTCCCTGCCCAAGGACCGGGTGCCTCTCCTCCCACAGCCACCGCGCTCACCTGGCCCAGAGGCACGAGGAGGGCAGCGGCTCAGGGGGGTGCACAGTGAGCTTTACACATATGAGACACCACACTCGGGGCCGGCAGCTCAGCTCAAAACCATCTTGTTTCCACAGGAGATGGGGTTTCACCCCTCTGTGCTGCAGAGCCCTGATTTCCTGCAGAGCACGCTGTGGCCACGCACTGCTCCTGCTACCCATGGCCATGGCCCCTGCCAGAGCAGGCGCTGACACAGGAGGGAGAAGAGCTGTTTGAGGACACACCACGTGCCTGTACTGGCCACACAAGGACCAGTGACACGATAGCAAAGCCCAGGGCCAGGCACCTCTGCCAGGTGCCATCAGCCCATGGGACAATGTCTTCTTCCAGCCCTGGCTCTGCACCACCGCTGCCACCAGCCCTCAAGGCTTCAGCGCTGTGACACCCGCACAGCCCATGGTTCTTAATAACCATGGAATTGCTAAATCCTCTCTCTTCCACCTCCCCCGGCAAAAGCTGCTCTTTCCAGACACCCAAAGGATTTTCTTTCCCTGCTAGAAAGTTGATTCTCAGCAAAGCTAAATCCAGCCATTAAATGATTTGGCCTCTCGCAAAGTGAGAGCCTCACGTTTCACACTGGGTGCCTGGAGAGAGGCCACGGCTCCTGCCCAGTGCTGTTATGGGACATTTCCACGGGAGAGAGCAGTGGCCGAGGCTGACCATCATCAAAGGGCCAGGGGAGCCCTGATGAGTTATTACTGTGGCATCCCCCACCCTGTCCCTGGGGGGACACGAGTTTCAGCTCCATTAAAGATGGATCAACATGGCCAAGGCTGAAGTTTAAAGCAAAGTTAGTTTGCTCAGCTCTTGCTTAAGCCCCAAAGCAAGGCCAGGAGCCTTGGAGGGCATTGGCAAGGCCAGCTGAAGATTAGCAAAATCCTCTTTAGGAAGAGAGTTTTACTTCCACTTATTTTCTCCCGCCCAGGAGGACTGTAACCCTTTGCATTATCAGTCTGACCTTCAGAAGGGCTCCGTTCTGTGCAGAGCAAGAGAAATTCAGGCATTTGAAGCTATTAAATGAAAGTGTTCACATGTTGACCCACAGGAGCTCGTAAGACAGGTTTAGAGGTGGGCACTGTGCCACAGACAGGTAACAGGAGCACAAGCAACACTGCAGCCTACAGCAAACACCCCAAACTCCTTTTCTGAGCCCTAAAACACTACTGTCTTCCTCTTTCTGTGGTTAGAGCACAGGCAGCCACCCCCGGCGCTGGGGACCCTTGCCCACAGCACGCCCCAGACCCGCTGCCCTGGCACTGCTGTAATCCCAGCTCAGCCAGGCATTAGCACAAGGGCAGCCAGGAGGGCAGAGGGCCGGACACCTACCCCACACTGATGCTGCGGGGTGTCATGGCCCCACACCAGCAGGACTGATCAAGACTGAGCTCCACAGCGCCCAGGGGTGCCACTGTGCTGTGTCCCATGGGTCCCAGAGCCATCACTGGGGTTCATCACCAGCCCACACACACAGAGCCCCCAAAGCCCAGCACTGCTGGCCAGCCAGGTGTGCCACTGCAGCCAGGAGCTATGGACGTGTGGGGACAGACAGGGCACCTTTCCATGACAGCAGGCAGCTGCCTGCAGCACCAGTTCACCACTGTGCCATGGGGGACAAGGCCAGGTCTGGGGGATGGGAACGCAGGGGCAGAGACCTACGACAGGGCAGCAGTCACATCATTTCATGTGGGGTGTGAAAAACCTTTATTGTTAACTCTGTGCTCGCCTCTTGCTAAAACCTGTCTTGGGGACTAAAACCAACCCAGGCCCCGAGGGCTGGAAGCAGGGCTGGGCTCCCACGGGGAGTGGGGCCACCTGGGTCCCCTAGGGTGCCTTCCTGCCCACTGCTGGGGGGGCTGCCTTCTGCTGCCCAGCCTCCCCCTGCCCAGCTCCTGGGGCTACCTGGGGCTTCCTCGCCTTGCCTTGACCCCCCTTCACCTTGGGGGCATCTTGCTGTTTCCCCTTGGGCGCCTTCCCCTTGCTCTTTCCCACTGCGACCTTTCGGGACCCCTTTGCCCCAGCACCCCCAAGGCTGTCGCCTCCCCCTGCATCCTCAGCAGCCAGAGCCATGGGGGGCTGTGAATGCCCTTGGCCGGGGTGGCTGGCAGCCTGCGGGGGCTTCGCTCCATCGCTCCTGGGCTTCGCTGCTGCTGGTGGCCGGGCCTGGAGGGGAGAGAGCACCTCAGGCTGCCGCCATGCCCCGAGCCACCCACCATCACCCCGGGGCCCTGCTCATGTCTGCGGGCTTCGCCCTCACCTTCTGCCTCACTTCTGTCGCCTTCTCCTTCACCACTGTCACCTTATTCTGCACCTTCTCCTTTGCTGCTGTCACCTTCGCCACTGTCAGTTTCTCCTTCGCTGCTGTCGGCTTTGCTTTGGCTACTGTTGGTTTCTCCTTCCCTGCTGTCACCTTCTCCTTTGCCTTCTTCGCTGTTGGCTTCTCCTTCACAGCGCCTGTGGGAGAGGAGGCAGTGGATGACCCCAAGCAGGGGCCTCTCCATGGGACCAGGGCAGCCCTAGGGTGGTTCATGGCACCCCCAGCCCTTTCCCTTGCTGCCACACACCTGCTGCAGGGGCCTGGGCGGGCTTGGTGGTACCTTTCCGTCCCGGTTTCAGAGCTGGTCCTCCATCGGGATCCTCCTGGCCTGGTGGCTGCTTGTGCTGCAGCTTCTTGGGGGCTAACTGGGGACAAAAGAAGGGTGGCAGTGGGACCAGGCGGCACTGTGGCCCCCAGCCCCACCACTCTGGGGCCGATAGCCCCTGCTCACCTTGAAGCGGCCGGTGGCTCCCACAGCAGAGGAGTTGCGGGGCCGCACCAGGTCCCCACGGCTCAGCCCCTTGCTCAGCGCCTGCTTCAGCAGGTACTTGAGGCGGATGGGGTCCACCGTGGGGTACTTGGCCAGGATGAACCGCTTGATGGCAACCACTGAGGTGCCCTTCTTCTCATCCTGAGCCTGCAGCGCCTCGATGACCATGCGGAGGGTGGAAGGGTGGGAGGGACACCAGCCCTTGGCCATCGGACGCAGGAGCTGGGCTGTGCTGGCAGCTTCAGCTGCTGGGAGAGGCGAGAGGCACCACTTGGGACCCGAGCCCAGCCCCGAGGCACTCACACCCCCAGGGGTGCAAACCCCCCAGAAGCTGAGCCACCACCACCCTGCCTGTCCCTGCAGCCTCACAGGGACCATGGCCACCCCAGCCCGAGCAGAGCCCTGGCCCCACGGCAGCCACAGCTCTGCCGGGACCCCACAGTGCCCACCAAACCCCTTACCCAGCTGGGGCTCCACGGCAGCACACATCCCCCTAAGGGCCCAGGCAGCACCCACCACCCTCGCATGCAGGCTCAGTTCACTTCCAGCTAATTTATCTGATTAGCACCCTGACTGCAGGGGCTGGTTAGCAGCTGCTAATTGCTCTGTTCCCGCCCCAGTGGGAGCAGGTGGCTGGGAGAACGAGTGCCCTTTGCCGAGGCTCTGCAAGGGGCTGGAGGGAGAAGGGGCACGTCAGAGCGGAGGGTTTGGAGAGGGGCAAGGGATGGAGGGGGCGCTGGGCGATGCCCTGAACACACAGGGAAAAGGTGCCTGCTGGTCACTGGGTAGGCGGTGAGATCGCCGTGGGGCAGACAGGGAGGCAGCCTGATGCCTGGGACCTGGATTTCTGGCAGGAGGGCTGTGTAGTGTGCTGCTTCGTTAGACGGTGTGCTGTGAGATTAAATCACCCACCTGCACTCACACTCAGTTCACTTCAGTGTGTGAACCCCCACTGCAGGCATCAGAAGGACAGTTGTTTCACCAGTGGGAACAGTTACTGAAAAAAATATATATATAAATATAAAATATGTATATAAACATATATAAATACATAAGCATATTTTAAAAATAAATATATAAATATAACTATAACTCTAGTGCTGCAGGATCCAGGTTTTGATGACATCCCTGTCATTGCCTTAGATTTACTTGATAGAAAGCAGAACTCACTTGCCCCTGCCCGCCAAATCCCACCGTGCTCGGGGGGAAGCACTGCCAGCCCCACAAGTTGGTAGCCTCTCCGTGTCCCCTCCGTGATGGCTCTTGGCTCAGCAAACACCCCACGCTGAGGACAGCATCGTCACATGGGCCAGCTGCGAGCTGAGCCCTTGGCCATCCAAGGTCTCCGAGGCAGCCCCCAAAGTTCCCTACGTCTGTGTCATGGCCATGTTGAGAATAAGTGTTCCCGTGGACAGTTTCCCTGCTGTTCCCCTGGGGAAGGATATTTGTGCCGTTTCATGTTCTGCCTGTGCTGGCCAGGGGAGCCCGAGTAATTCCCCAGCTGCTCTTTGGGGCAGGGACAGCACGGATGTCCCCACTCCCCAGTGCTGCGTCAGTCCCTTCCTCTTTACACAAGAGCCATGGGGCTTTCGTGCGCATCGTCCGCCAAAGCCGTGGGGGAGCTTCAGGCCTGGGGAAGGGCCGGGATTACATGACGGCAGGGCTGGTTGACAGCCAGCAGACATGTCACTGCACCAACGCACGTGCAAAGCGCTGCCCAAAAAGACCTTCCCCAAGGTCTCCGCCCTCCTGCTGGGCCTGGGGACGGATCCTGGGGGGGCACCGAGGTGCCACCAGGAGCCAGGTCTGGAGGAGGGGCTGGGGGAGGCACCTGGTGCCCAGCTCGCTCCGGACCAGCACCACCAGCCCATCCCCTGCTCCATTTCCAGTCCATTTACGAATTCCCTGCGAAGGTGCCAGTGGGGACGCTGCAGGGGCTGGCACCACAGCAGGCATGGCTGCATCTCTTCCAGCCATCTCCTCCTCCTGGACCTGGCCATCACCTCTCTGGCAGCTCCGTGATGCGTCTGGCACCTGCCTGGGCTGGAAGCGGGGGTCCCGAACCTCGCTTGCCCCTATCGCGCCAGCAGCAGCCATCGCGGGGGGGGACAGCCCATGGGCTCAGGGCCAGGACATCACCGGCACGTGCCGGGGCCGGTCTGGTGCAGGCGGGAAAGCCAAGCATGGCTCGGCTCCTGCAGAGCACAGCCTCACGGACAGCAAACAAACACCAAATCCTGCCTCCTCTTCCCTCCAAAACCAGCTCCCAGATTTGAAGTACATGAATCAGACATCAGCCTAAACACTGAATTATTCATAAACCTCTAATCTTCAGATTTCACTGAATATGCAGAAGTATCGATAAAAAAAAATAATGAGAGAATTGTACTTGCAAATTGCTCTTTATTAAAGGTTTAACTTGCATGGGTTCTATATGTTCCCTATTAGACCTTGCAAAGCTGCATAGGATTAGAAATCAGAGAGGATAATAATGTACAAAAATAGTTTCAAATGTTGATAACACTGAACAGCGAGAAAAACATCTTATTTGTATAACTGAGCTAAAAATAAAAATGAAGAACAGTGCTACAATTGCAATATGCCATCTTGTAGTGCTGAAAACATATGTCGACGTCTCTGAGCCATATGCTCCCGTGTCGTGCCTGCTGCAGCGCGGGGGGAAGCGGAGCGACGCGCCCGTCCGTCCTCAAAAGCACAAGCGCTGGCCAAAGCCTCCTACTCGGGCTGACGCCAGACTGGCTGCAGCTGAAACGGGGAGGTGCGGGGGGACTGGGAGGAGCGTGCCTGGGGGCATGGCCCCGGGCGATGCCCGAGGAGGAGCGGGGGTTCTGTGGGAAGGGGGTGCTTCCTGCGGGGGGACACCAAGGGGGGCTGCCGAGGTGGCGAGCGCTGGGTGCACGCTGCTCCCCGAGCTGTGCCGCGCCATGCCACCAGGTCCCCTCCGGGCTGCCCGCTTGCCATGGGGGATCAGCAGCCATCGCCTCTGCGGCATGGCGGGGCCCGTGGGCAGCAGTACCTCGTCCTGTCCCTCCTGGAAGGGTCACGGTGGCTCCCGGGGCAGGGCTGGAGCTGGGAGCACTGGGCAGGGCTGGGGACACCCCGCAGCAGCCAAAGCCCAGAGAGCGGCAGGGCCGAGGGGGAGCAGGGAGGCGAGGGTGGCTCTCCATGGCAGCTCTGCCATGGCAGGGGGTCTGGCCCAGGGGTCTGCCCTTGGGGCGGGGGGGGGCACCAGCTCTCAGCAACTCGACAGAAAAGCACGGATTTACGCCAGTGGAGGAGCTAAGCCTTTGCATTTTAATTACAAAACATGTGTACACATTTACAGCCTTGTTCCCAGGGTTCCTAGTGCCAGGAGAGGAGCCCGCCCCGCGGGGCCGGGGCCATGGTGCGGCGGGGGGGCGGGCGGCAGCGGGGCCAGGTCCCAGCTCCGGGGGGCGGCCAGGGGTGCCCCGAGGACCGGCCACTGCAGCGGGGCCTACGCGGGAGAGACCTGGCTGGTGGAGACGGAGGAGGTCTCTGTCTTGCCAGCAGATGTGTCCTCGTCACCCAGCGGGTTCTTGCCGCAGCAGAGGGTTGTGATCATGCAGTTGCGGAACTGGAGGAGAGGGATGGACGGGGTGAGGCCGAGGAGGCCAGGGTGGCTCCGGCAGCGGGGACACCTCCCAGCCTGGCAGAGCAGCTTGGAAACACCCTGCCCGCTGCCCACCCTGCTCACCCTCGCCCGCTGCTGGCCCAGACCCAGCCCCAGCTCCTCCACCAACCCAGCACCTGGATCATCTCGAATGGGATGGGCTCACATTTATGGGATTTATGCAATGCCAAGGACGAGCTGCAGTCACCCTGCTGCATTGCTGGATCAATATCACCTGGACAGAGCCCCCCTCCCAGCCCACCAGTACCTCGAGGTGCTGTAACTCTCTGCAAGCTGTTATAAAGTGAAACACAAACAGGGAGCTTGCCCAGCCTCTGGCCAGTTACCTGTTTGTTCATTACGATGTAAATCACGGGGTTGTAGATGGCAGAGCTCTTGGCAAAGAAAGCCGGGATGGTCATGAAGATGGGCCCGAAGTCCGACCCCTGGTTGGTGAAGATGTAGAAAGCGACGCTGGCGTAGGGCACCCAGCAGATCAGGAAGGCGATGACCATGATGATGACCATGCGGGTCACTTCTTTCTCTGCCTTCTGGGTGGTGGCAGACTCTTGCTGCTGGGCAGCAGCCTGTGGGCAGAGGGGGACAGAAGTGATGGAGCTGGGGAGGGCTGCGCCGGCACAGGACACGGGGTCAGGGCTTGGGGAAGCTGAGCTGAGCAGCTGGAGTTTGCTGATTCCCCTTGCTGGAGGGTCAGCCTGTCACCTGGAGACTGGTGTGGGCCCCTTCCCAGCATGGGGTGGTCCCCAGCCCATCGCCACCGGCAGGTACCCACCTCCTTGACAGTGCAAACCAGGTTCCCGTAGCAGAAGAAAATGACCGTCAGCGGGATCATGAAGTGAACCACAAACATGTAGATGACGAAAGATTCGTTGTTGATCTCTGGCTTCAGAGTATAATAGTCGATCCCGCATGAGCACTGCATGCCCTCAGGGATGTACCTGCAAGGGGAGCCAAGGTGGTCAGCGGCCAGCAGAGGACACTAGATGGAAGCCACGGCTTAGTTGGTGCCAGCTGGGCTCCCGTGGTCCCAGGCACCAGGCACAGCCCTCCCTACCTGGACCAGCCAAAGAGCGGGGGAGCCGCGCACGCCAAGGCCATGATCCAGGAGAAGGCAACGCCCATGATGGCGTGGTTCTCCCCGAAGCGGAAGTTGCTCATGGGCTTGCAGACCACTACGTATCGCTCGACGGCCAGCACCACCAGTGACCAGAGAGCAATTTCACCTGCACCAGGAAGAGAGAGGGATGGCGACACAGGGACCTTGAGCAACAGGAGGAGAAAAACACACTGATGCCAGCACGAGGCCTCCTCAGACTGTTGTTCCCGAGGAGGACCCCTGGCCGCAGGCAAATCTCTGGCCAGGGTTTGGGAAGAGAAGTGAACACAGGCCAAGTGCATATGCAGTAGGAAGGCATGAGAAGAAACCTCCACGCTGCACTGCTGACCCACAGGAACCACTTTGCTGCTGTGTTCTGAGATCCATGCCGGGATCCTATTGCTCATCCCAAGCAGCACTGGCGCCTGCAAGCCCACGGTCCCACTCTGGGATACAGCAAGTGCCCCTCGTCCCAGGATTTCTCCTTGCCACCCACAGCTTCCCCGGGAACTTGTGCCACCAGGACCCAACCAGTGAAACAGCAGCCTGTGGCCGAGGGCTGAGCAGAGCGGAGGAGGGCATTTTTAGACACATAACTTTTATTTAACATCTGTTTCGGTCAAAGCCTGGCAGGCACAGGGAGCAGAGCCTGTGCCACCAAGCACCATGTCAGAGCCAATGACAGCCCCACCATGGAACAGGCAGAAAAAATTTGTCATCTCTCCAGTCAGAAAGCCAGCCAGAAAGATGTGCAAACCCAACAACCGCAGAATCTGCTGCTGGTTGCTTTCCATCGCTGCGCTGCTGCTCTCCTACTGAGCAGGTGGCTACCAAAATAAGGCCAAAAAAAAAAAGGTGTCATTTGTCACTTTCTTCACCTCCCACCCTGGAACACCGACACTGCCTCAGCCCACAGCCGCAGCCCGTCAAGGACCTTCCAGGTACCACGGTTTTCCAAAATCATCTGGGCATCTTCCCCTCCCCCTCCTAAAATCTGGGGCAATTCCTGGCAGAAGTTTTTTGAATATTTGGAAAACTCACCGCCCAGAGTTGCAAAGAAGCCTTCGATGTAGCACCCTGTTACTCCAAAGACAAAGTACCCGTTCATCGAAGTGTACATGGTGGTCGTGAAGCCTCCAAAGACCATGAAGAGGTCGGCGACCGCCAGGTTCAGGAGGATGTAGTTTAGAGGCGTCCGGAGCTTCTTGTGCTGGATGGTGACGTACAGCGTGAGGAAGTTGACGGGGAAGCCCAGCAGGATCAGCATGAACATGTAGGCAGCCAGTGCCGAGAACTTCCAGGGCTCAGCCAGGTAGTACTGGGGGTACTCGAAGGGGCTTCGCACCACCCCGGTCTTGTTGGACATGGGCACGTAGAAGTCTTGGCCTTCTGTCCCGTTCATGGTTGCGGTTCGTGAGGTGCCTTTGGCTCTTACTCAGGGGTGTTTTCGGAGCGCGGGAGGATCGCCTCTGAATTGGGGCTCCCGCCACCTCTCAGCCGTCGCTGTCACCCTGAGGAGAAGTGGCCACGCTCACCTCCGCGGGGCCGCCCTTATAAAGTGCCCCCTGGGGTAAGCTCCGGGTACCAGTGTCAGCGCGATTAGGGCTTAGAGAATTATTAATCATAATCATCCAGGGGTAATTGGCTTTCCTGGGAAAGTATTAAGGTGACACCTGTTTCTGGCGCGCGCTGTCATTGTTGGAGACCACGGCTCATGGTCATATATAAGAGGTAACTCTGCACCACACCTGGGGGAGCACAAACCGGAGGGCAGCTCCACTCCCATGGCCTCGCTCCCCAAGGAGCAAGGGTTTGGGGTGGGCCTTGCATCCACAGCAGCAATTGTACCCCACAATCCAGAGCTGGGAGAGGAACCCATTCCCCCCAAGGCCCCCATTACGCCCCCCATGTGAAATGCCTCCCTTTCCCCACGGAGAGGCACTGGGATCGGGCTGCATTACCACCGGGGTGCCAGGCAGAGGGTGCCGGCCCATGGGGACCCTTCCTTTGGTTGTGCTTTCTCAAGGCTCCCACAGGCAGGAAGCACAGGGGCTCCTCCCTGTCCTCTGCTGAGAGGGGGGAAGTTTGTGGTTCCAAACCCCACGGCGGTGCGTTTGGGGGCGGCAGATGCTGCTGGGCTGGGCAGGAGTGGTGTGTGGTCTGTCAGTGGCAGAGGGGTGCCCCAGGGCCAGTCTTACAAGAGGACAGTGGGTCCATGACACCAGGTAGTCTGCACTGGAGAGCCATCCCCACCTCAAGGGCCGTTCCTGCAGAAGAGTGCTCTGAGCAGCACAGACATCACCGGCCCTTTGCCCATATGCTCTCAGCCACCTCCTTCTGCTACAGGACTTGGCTGGGGAGGTGGGAAGCCCCCAGTTGAACGCTGACCCCACGGGCAGGTTTCCAGTTGTACCACCCCCTCTGTGCCTGGCTTTGTATGTGGTTTGGGCCACACTAATTACAACAGTAGCACCTAATAAATAACCTGGTCCGTCTGCCCTGGACAGAAACCATTCTGCACTGGTGCTGAGTCGGCTGCTGGACAACAGCACCGAAGGGAGGTTCCGAGCTGAAGCCAACACTTGACTCCGCATGCTGGCTGACAGACACCCTCGGTCTCCCCGAAACCTTGCAGAATCATCAAATTCCACAGGGGAAGCTATTGTTGGAGCCTCCCATGTCCTCCGTGTCTCTCTGCCTCCCCACTCCATGCATTCAGTTGTGCTTGAGATGTTCTCTATGCCAGCCAGCAGCACAGCTCAACACCACCTTTCCTTAATCTGTCAGAGGCGGTGGGACAACACATACAGCAGGGTGAGCACAATGAAGCCCCCCGCAGAGGATCTCTCTTCTGGAGAAAGTGGTTCCTTACAGTTCACACCATTATGATCAATCTTTTAAGCTCCAAAGCTATTTTTCCCCATCTCTTCTGTTTTTCTCCACCCGCTGTTTATCACCTTTCCCATTAGCAGGCAGTGGGGTTCCAGCTGGTTCCCCAGGGAGGCTCAGCAAGGACTGCCTGCTCTGTCCCTCGGTGGGGACAGGCTGGAGGGGACCTGGGCACCTCCCCTTGCGGGTTTGGAGCAGAGGAGGGAGGAACAGGGAGCTCCTCATCAGCACAGCAGGATGTGCCAGAGCCGCTGAAGCTCACGGCTGTGAAGTGGGCAGCAGCTCACCTCCTCTTGGCCTTAATAAACCTCCTTCAGTCCTGGCCTAGTTTTTGCCAGTGTTCCCTGCAGGTTAGTTTAGCCCACAGAAAAGGTTTAAGAAAGCACAAAGCTCTTGTTCCCTCTTTAAAGAAGCGACCAAGCTGGGAAACCTTTGCTGGAAGCAGGGAAGGTCTAAAGGACCTCAAGTGCTGGCACCACAGGCAAAGGACGAGGTGGGTGGCTGCAGCCAAAGGCAGCCCACGATCACTCTGGCCAGTCCCAAAGGTCTTCCTTCAGGTTAACGTGAAAACACCACATCCTCACACATGCCCTGCTCCTCCTAAGTCCCTCTCCATTAACTTTTCACACGTGTTGCCAAGGCCAGAGCGGTGCCACCATCCAAGTGCAAATGCAGCTGTTCAGCCCCGTTCCTGGGCACACAAGCGGGATTAAGGGTTTATCTCCCCAAGACACAAATTTGCCACCTTAAGCTCTGATGCAATAAGCCACTGCTGAGGTCGGCAGCTGCTGCCAGGGCTTAGGGGCAGGCATGCGTCACTGCCGGCGCAGCGCCGCAGGACCGGTGGGAAGTAACGAGGTGCAAGAAGGGTGCAAAGAAAACTGTCGGTGAAGGGCTCACAGGGGCTGCAGCCCACAGTGCAGTGGTGGGGCTTCTCCTACACCCAGGGAACCCTCACCATGGGGTTCAAGATGTGGCCCGTGTGGTTTTGCCTGGAAAGGCCCAATACACTTTTCAGACCAAACTGCATTCACAGAGCTGTTTTAAAAAAAAAAAAAAAAAGCAGCTTCCTTGCTTGATCCATTTTGCCTCTGCGTCACAGCAAACCCTATCTATTTATTTTTATAATTTTTCATTCCCACGGGCTCTGCAAAGGCAGCTCAGTTCCGGGAGAAAGAGCTCAGTCCCATCCTGGCTCAGCTCTCAAACAGCATTGTTTATCCATGTCAATAGCAAAGTCTACATTGCAAACAGTGACAGATGAGTCAAAACGAAGCTGAGCAGTAATTAGAACAGAATGTTTTCAAAGCAGTAAATTAGCAAACTTGGTCAGGAACCATTGAGGGACTCAGAAGCCCATAGTGCCACTGTGGGGTGCCACTGTTGAGGGGAACTCAAGCAGAAACAGGGACATCACCCGTTCCACGTGCGAAGCTCTGGGTACATGGCTTCACCAGCTCCCAGCAGCTCACGGCCGGGAAGCAGAGAACCATTCCCCACTCAAAACAGAGGGAGGCTGTGACAGACAGCGTGTCACAACAACAACAGAGCTCGTGGTAACACGGGCCCAACTTACACCGCATCAAATTCAAGAGACCTATCACTTCCCAGCTCCAGCCCCATCAGGTTCCTACACAAACTCCCGCTGCTGGGAACTCCCAGTGACCATCCTTGGGAGACCGAGCCACCCAGGAGCCGGCTGGGGGCGGCCAGGACCGGGTTAGCTGCCCTCACAGCAGCCAGGTGCTTTGCTTTGGATCTGGGTCTGAACCAGTGCTGGTAACACAGCAGTGGGGTGGCTACAGCCAGCAGCGCCTGCACAGCACTGAGGTGGCCTTTGTCCCTGCTCCATTCCACCCAGCGATAGGCCAGCGATGGGTGAGAAGCAGTGAGGGGACAGCGCGGGGACACCTCTACTCGTGCTTGCCCCTGGCTCTGGGCTCAGCCTCTGCTGGAAATGCTGCTGAGAAGCTCCATTAGCACATCCCTGTGGTGGTCACTGTGACACGTGGGGCTCAGACAGGCATGCGCCCACCACAAAGGGACACTCGGGTCAGACACCACGGGAACTGACAGGACACCAGGAGCAGTGGGACCTACCCCAGCATTGCAACACCCCAGCAGGTCACATCCCTGAGAATTGTCTCCCCAGCGAGGAACTCTCCTCTCTTGGGCACAGAGGAGGTGCTGGGGGCACCACCGGCTGGCAGAGCCCTTGGCTGCTGTGGGATTCCTGCCTGGCATCTACAAATAAACTGGATCCCTTTGCACACAAACCATGGGGCCAGTAGGGTTCCTTCACTAGCAGCAAACTGAGGTATCTCTGCCTGGTCAGTGTGAAACACTCCCAGCACAGCACAGCGGCCAGCACGTTAACAAGGGACAATTCCACACAGAGGAAAAGCTTTGCCACAGCGTGACTGTGAGGTCGCCCTCGATGCCAAGATCAGTGTAACTCTTGAGATCACATTTTAAGAGCTCTAAATTCTAATGCTGCTCTTGCATAAATGGAATAGAAAGAAAAAAATACACAAGCTCAGAAGCAGCAGCAGCATTATAGCAAATTCCAAGACAAAGAATAGTGAAAAACAGTCCTGTTTATTTAAAGATTTGTCAATAAACGGGTATATACTAAGGAGCAAATCAAGTCCTAACACAAGCTGGAATAAAAACAACTATGACTTCCAAGGCTGAACTTGACCCTAGAAACATTCCTGTAAAAATCTGTGGTACTTCAGCGGTTTGCCTGGGAAACATAGAGGACATTCACAAACGAGACATTTTCATTTTAAAAAAATAGTTACATTTCTTCAACTCCGTTCTACTCTTATGTACAAAATGGAACAAGATGCCTCAACTAAGTTGTTAGGAAAGCCCTAAGAATCTAAGAAGTGTTTTGTGAAGCCAAGAGGGGAGTCTGTCAGTTGAGGTCTGAGATTGTTTTTCTTCATTGGTTTGACTCATCTATTCGCCGCCGACAGAATGGACAACAATTATGCTGGAGCACAAGAAGCTCATAGTCTTCTGTGTGAAACATCTGGTAATTAGAAACAGATTTAGGGACAAGTTAGCCTGTGACTAGCTCACAGAAAATGCAAACAGAGCTCAATGGCTTCTCCATGGCAGAGACATCTGAAGCTGCCACCACAAGAGAATCGGTCCCCTTTCAGCTGCTTGAGAGCACCACAACCTGGAACAGAGCAGCATTTTGCAGGCCACTGCCAATGCTGTTGAGGAGGCACAAACCAATTAGTTACTTTTGCAGAAGGAAGGACAAAAATGAGACAGTTTCTGTGTAAGCAAACGTGACTGAATTCCAGTGTTTCCAAAAGTCATTCCTGAGAGGGGAAGGAGAGGGACTGAACCACAAGCTCACTTGGTTAGGGACCGATTTTCCCTGCTAGACCAGGCTGAAAGTCAGAGAGACAGAGCAAAAAGAAATAAATACAAATCAGTGCTTGTTGCTCAACCAAGGTTTGCTCGAGAGGCTCTGACTTGCTCTCAGAGCAACGTCTCAAATTCAGCTACCTCAAGGTTTTCAGAAGGCAGCTGCTCCTCTGTGCATCACATAGCTCAGCTTCTGGGTTTTGAAGCCTTCTCTGCCTCTACATCATTCAAGAATTTCTTGAATACATTTTCAAGTATGAGGTTTCAATTATTAGAATTGTTTCAACCGTAGGGTTCTCAGTAGGGTTTTGTGTTGTTTTTAAGCCTCTCCATGTAAACATTACCTGAAAGCAGGATGGGCACATGGTAATGGAGGCGTCTGGCAGCAGGGAGCGGTAGTACTGCCACCGCAAGGGCTTTGGCCAGCGCTTGATCAGGACGTCCCTCCGGCTCATTGACTGGAGAACAGCGCGATTCACAATCACTGGGACAAATTCCGAGCCTCCTTGCTGCAGGAGAGTGGGTTCAGAAAGAACTACTGTTACCAACTGCAGAGCCCTCTGAGAATTAAGATGTTGTAAGATGCACAGTAAAACTCAGTAGAAAAAGCTAATACAGAATTGGGCTGAGTCTAGTCCCACCACACCCCCTGGCAGTTTTATCAGCACCTCCAGCAGCAGCAGCCACATCTCCAACGTGGCTTCAGTGAGTCTCCATTATTCATTTAACACAATTCCTCGTAACGCCCATGCCCACAGCCTTTTTTAAAACCCCAGTTACAAGTGATTTATAGGTACACTGCCCAGACACAGAAGTACCTGGGAGACAGCCCTGATCCATCATGGTATGATGATAAAACAAAATTCCAGGAATGTTTACTTTAAGATCTTTGTTGTTTTGTGGGTTTTGGTTTTTTGTTTGGTTGTTTTTTTTAAGAGAGGAGTTAACTGGTAAATCCCTTTCCCTCTGGAGAGCCACCCCTCTCCCAGTCCCCTGCTTTGTATCTCTCTGGTGGCAGTCCTTGTAATACACTCACACCTGAACAGCAGCAGGAATTGGGGTGAAAATTTTCTATTCATTTCTGTTGGTAGCAATAAACAAACAACTGGAAGATATGGGTAAGGTTCTTACCTCAAAGCTCAGTTTTGCTGTAAAGGGATCATCGTCTTCAATAATATCTGTACTGTCATCAAGCCTCAAGCTCTGTGCATCTAGATACGTTTCTTAAGGAAGAAAAAGAGTTTCTATGAAAAGAGCTGTCCTCACAGAGTAAGCTTGAAAGCATACCAGCAGGACTGATCTCCTTGGTGCTCCCAAGCATTCTCAAACTGCTACAGTGCCTGGATTATTATAGAAAGAACTAGAGAAGGGTTTGCTATGAGTCACAGGGACTGGGGAAATGTATCACCGCAGCTGCTGTAGAATGGCAGAACTGACCACAACCAAGTACGGCACCAGCTCTGCCGTCCTTCCCTCTCTGCCCCCTTCTGACATAACAAAAAGCAGTGAAGCAACCTATTTAAATTACATTTTTGAGCATCTAATATTATATGGCCCCCACAGCAGCTGGGAGCTCTGATGCCAAAGCATTACAGAGCAGATTCCAGCAGGAATGGTATGAAGCAAATCCCTGCTGGTTCCCCTTGGCTGAGAGAAGGCAGCTTCTAAAGCAAGCTGTTAAGGGAAGCCAATAACACGCTTCAGATTCTCCCCTTTCTTTACAGAAAGCAGTTAAAACAGAATAAGTAAAGCATGGCATTCCACTGTTAAAAAGAAATATTTTACGTGATTAGAAACAAATTTTCCTGATGAAAAAGCTTTATGAGAATATTAGGTTTAGTTAAAACATCACTTTGGTTGTTATACTGACTTGAAAGGGAAACATGATGCAATTGTACTCACATCAGTCATATGACAAAATTTTAAACTCAAGAGGGTGGGGAAATGTCAAGGTTGTTGCTTTTTTCCCTAAGAAAAGGACCAGAAACCAGTTTTAATCAAAAGGATACTGTCACTCATCGTCTCTTTCCATTTATTCTCTCTTTTATTCAATCTTGGAGCTTCAAGATCAATGAGAGCTACAGCTTCTTCATCTGTGATGCCATCTTCCAGATAGAACTCAACCAGATGCAGCACTTCTAAAGGGGTGGGGGAACAAGGAGTATTTGATGGGCAAGAATTCAGAAAACACCTCCTGGAAGACACTGAGCCCCTCAAGAAATGAACACCCTCTGGCTTCTGTGACGGTGCTGTTCTGCCCACCTGTTCTCATGAAACAAGTTATACACAATTAAAACAAACCCCAACCCCCTCAGCTTCTCAAAGGATTGCACCTGTGTTAATGAAACACTTTATACATTCAGTGTCTCATAATAAGCAATGCTTCGCTGCTGCCGCATTGAAATCCAACAATCTCTGGGACAAGAGGCAGCCACTTACTCAGATCTAACATTAAAGGACGGATTTGTTTGCCCAAATAACATTGCAGAAAGAACAAATTAAGTACTAACCTACTCTGTTCAGTGAACATTTATCTACCTGAAAAGCACAAGCAAACGCAATATTGCAACGCACCGTAGGAGGAAGCGGAGAAGACGAAGGGCTGCCGGCAGTTAATGCAGACGTTCCCCAAGTTATTGAGCAGAGGGTTGTTGGTAGAGCACCTATAGCACAGAGGCACAAGCTCCTGCAGAGACATGTACAGAGCATGGTAATCATAAACACAACAGCACAGCCTGAACCCTTTTCTTCCCAATAAATACAGGCTTCTCCGGTTTACACCACTGATACTACACCAGTGCTAATCTGGAAAAACGCTGCTGTGAAATCAGATCCTTTAACATCTGCAAGTGCCTTCCATTTTTAATAAAACAGCAAGTTTTCGCATCAAAAATAGCTGTCTTCACCATTCTAACAATTAATTTCCACCTTGCCTTTGTGGTAACAGCAGCAGAATTCTGTACCAAATACACAGTGACAAAAGAACTCAAAGAGAAGGTTACTGAAACAAAGTTTTTTGCTCTAAGGTTTGGTCAAATTCAAGTTCTCCAATTAATTCATCTTTCTTCAAGAGCACAGTTATTTTAGGCAGTTCTTAAGATTGTGTTTCTATTATTTCAGGTGGCCAGGTGCATGTTCACTTGCACAATACAATTTATTTTTAGTGAGTACTCCATGAGACAGCTTTATAGAGCACTGCAGAAAGTCAGACTTCAGTTAAAGAAGAAAAGGTGTTAAAATAAGACTGAAGGAAGGGAGGTCATTGAAGGGATAGGGGGAGGAGGGAAGGAGGGCCAGGAGTGGGACAAATGAAAGTGACCTCCAGCTGGAGAGGGAGACAGACTGTGGAGTAATTGCGTGTGGACGGGAGAGAAAAAGGCTTGGAAGAATTAATAGGCAGAGAGGAAGGGAGATGCAAGACAGGAGAGGGAGGATGGAAGCTGCCCATGAAGAAAGGACCAACTTTAATTTGTTCTCAGGAGCAAAAGGAAGCCTGACCTGTAGAATAACAAGAAGAGGACTGTTTCCAGCAGAAATATAATTGTATCACAGAGCTATGCATAATATATTTCAGATTTTTTTTCATGCATACAGCAACTCAGGTTCTTGGATTAGGCCACAGTAATGATTAATATGAAACATGTTACAACTTACTTCACTGTCATGGAATGGCTTGGATCGGACTGTCAGGCTGCCCAGCTCAATGGATTTCTGGAACCTGGCTGGGATCTGCAACCCCTGCAACTTCTCATAGGCATGACGAGCCAGCTTATACGCACCTAGAGCTTTACTCTGCTTTGCCAGGGCAAATAACGTATTGCTATAACTTAATTAAGGAATAAAAATACATATGGCATTTAGGAAAAAAAACACAATACTTTTTCTAATCAGAGAAGTTGTGCAATGAAGCATATCCAACACCGGGACTTTAAGCAGGCTTTAACAGGAATAATCTATTTACATAACTCCATTTGAAAACAAGTGTGAAAGGACTATCAGAACGTCTGGCAGCAATTATTAGCAAGGTAAGGAATTAACCCTATATAAACATTGCTTTGGTTAAATATCCTGACTACACTTAGAAAATTTCAGCAGTTTCAGGGTGAATGGATTTTTCCCCAGGCAAAAAAAATATTAAAAAAAAATAATCTTACAACACCAGCAACCCACTGACACCAACTAAATATACACAATCTTATTGGAAATGGAGCACACACTGTGTCATTGACCAAGGGTTGTCTTTCCCCTTCAGCAGTGTGTAACAGTAACTGCTGCTTAGAAAGCTACTGATCACAAGGCACGTTATGAAAGATTTTATGAGAGATTATACATTTATAAGTGAGGAAGTTATGAAAAGGAAAGCTAACATCCCATTCAAAGCCAAAAATTAAGTGAAAAGAAGAAAATCCAGCCTCCCTGTGGTGTCCAGTGATCTGTTACAAACAGGTGCATTTCCACAGGGTTCCTGGAGAACTCTCCAAAGATGCACTAGGCGCTAACGAAGCTGTGCCATCGTTAGCCTGTCTGACCTCACCCAGCTATGCCAGGCTCTGGTGCAGCACAAGCTCCTGGTCCCCTCGCCCCATCTCAGCGCCATCTCCTTTCAACGACACTGCCAGGAGTCAGAGCCAACATCCTGCTGCAGCAACTGGGACCTGAGAACTTGCTTCTCTGACAGAGGTGACACACCAGACTGGGTGGGTGCTTTGGAGAATTACATGTTAGTTTTGGAGAGCTTTACAAGCCAACTATCTCTAAAAAAAAAACAACGTGCACAGTTCAACACACAATGGTTTGAAGATGTTGATTATTTCCTTAAGGACAAGAGTCATTTTCCATTAACTATAACCAAGAGCTAAAACTGAAGACACCCTACAGGAGATCTCTGCACTCTGGATGAACATCAATTATTCCTTTCATGTCTCTCACAAGATAACGTCTCGACTTTGTACTGTATTTGAAGGATACACTTTTGAGATCCCCAAAGGAGTCTCCTTTGTTAAGCTGTGAAGCAGAAACCTGGAAATATTGAAGAGGGTTTCAGGCAAGTGGAAACTGAAAGGCTCCTCCTGCAGTATTAAAAATACAGACACATATTGCTAAGCTGGAAAACCAACAGCTCCTCTCACCGAGCATCCCAGCGCCAGGCATCTCAAGCACTGCCTTTCTTTCATGCAGTTGCAAAAAGAAGAGGTGCTGACAGAATATAGCAAGCGGATTTTGCATGTCCTTATCACCAAAGCTGATACCTGCTACATGCAGAAGGGGAGAGAAAGATCCATGGAGCTAAAGCAGCCTCTTCAACAGCCCTGCTGTTTAAAAACAAGGGCAGACTGGCCAGCAGCAGTGTAGTCTCTACCCCCGCAAGGCCTGCAGTAGTCTGACCAGCAAAGACCTCCACAGCACAGAGTCGTCTTCTGGGCACAGACCAGGGTTCTCAAATGTTTTACAAAGGGTATTTTCAGCAGCAGTGGTGGCAGCATCACTGTAACTGCTGGGAGCAGCAGGAGCTCCTCACTCCTGACGGCTGGTCGTTTTGCAGTAGTTCACACACATCACGACTGACACACGTCCCACACTGCTGAACCCCTAAGCCAGGGTGCCGCCTTCTGTCCAGTCTCCATTTCCCAGTGATTGAAGGAAAAGCCAACCATTGCCTGTGCAGGACCAGTGGCTCCAGTCACTGACACCAAACTGACAGGGCTGGCACACAAGGGCTGGGGGAGGGAAGTCAGCCATCACCATGTCTTCGACCCACACTGAGGCAAGCATGGAGCTGCTAAAATCACACTGCGGATTTTAGAACTAAGACAACAGAAGTTTTTGTACAGTACAGCAGAAGGCAGAGAAATAAATAAAGTTACGATACAGCATCATTAATCTACACTCAATATTTAATTGCCTGAAAAGTTATTAATTATTCCTGGCTATTTCTGGACTCCCTAGAGAAAAACGCTCAGGAAGCACAAATACACAACTTGTAAAGTGAGTCTCTTACAGTGTATCTCTGAATCGAGTGATAGACGTGGTAGATTTCTGCCAAACGCTGGAAGTGATGAAACTTCTGTAACATTTCAGTCTTCTGCTGGTCGTTCTCTGCAGGAGGCAAAGACATTAGTGTAAGTCTCTGAGATGGGTCTGAGACTCAGCTGGAAGAAAACAGCATATTATGATTTTAGCACCAGCACTACCAGGAGAGGTATGTTCCAGTTCAAGTGTGCCCCATCTACTTGTGCAAACCACACATTGTACAGACTTGCCATTTTCCTGAGCAAATTTCTCGTCTAAAACAAGCACGGTGAAACAGAGCAGTTGATGCAACGGTTTTAATGTAGCTAGGGGCTATAGCTTAGTTAGAGGTAGAATATAGTAGGTGTGCATCACTGGAAACCTCATCCATAGCTTCGGAGTTTACAAATAAAAGGAGTTTTGAAACATTTGTTTCATAAATATTAAATATATTACTAAGTCAACTGGAAAAGCCTGCATCTGTATAAAATACATGAGGGGCAACAGATCAGCACTATCATGCATCAGCTGAACCGAAAAAACCCCAAAAGGCTCTTAGAGTACCATGCAAAAGCCAGTATTATCAATCTTTTGTATTCATTATTACTAAACTACACCCAGTAACTACTGGCTCCACCTGTCCCAGTGAGATGCACTCAGAAGACAAGATGATAGCTAACAAAAAATTAGAAGAGTTAGAAATACTCTGAAAATACCTCCCCAACCTATGTTCAAATACTAGACGTATCTTACACTCCAAGATCATCTTTTATTTACGAATAAGTTAACCCTCCAGTCACTTCTCCAGTTCAAGCGTTTTGAGGGAAGGTGCATGAGGATACAGGGTCCCAAGAGACAAGATTTTGGTTCCAGTCAGATTTCAAAGGAAGGCTTACGCATGCTGATGTTGCCATTTTGCTTATTTGTTATAAATAAGCACATGGGAAAACCAGGGGGACTACAAAAATAGCACAAGCCAGAGTTACACACAGCATTAAAAAAAAACTCAACAAAAAAAGCAAAGCGAAGCCCCACAAGAGTGAAGTAGCTGCAGCAACGCTATCACAATTCAGTCATTGTTTGTCTACAGGCACAAGGAGGTAACAAATACAAACTTCCTTTCAGTTACTTACCTTGGGCTATATCTAAACACTGCATGGAAAGCATCCAATAATAATAGGCTGCATCGTTAAATCGGCTTTCAACAACGGCATTGTGCGTTAGCTGCTCCAGCACCCTCACAGCCTCGCTCTGCCTGCCAGCCTTGTGAAACGCTGCACAGAAGGCCAAAACAAAGAGGATTTTACAGTGCGATTATATCAATTAACTGAAATTAATGTTTTTAAATTAAGAGCACTCTATTCAGCCAATATCAAATAGTCTATCCAGGGCAGGATAAAAAAGGATTATACACTGGCATTTTTCTCCTTGAAAGCAGCGACACTAATGGAACATGAGAAGCATCTTTAGGCATTTTGTGGCTTCCACACTCTCAGCAGCTCTCAAGCTCACAGATCTTGTACAACAGTGGTTGGGGTTTTTTTTTAAACATAGAAAAGAGCAAAAATGCTATGATGATCCGATCTTTATACAAACAGTGGTATTTTCTGAATGCTCCAAGTCACAACTTTACTAAAAACAACAATAAATGAATGTTTGAGGTTAGGACTGTGGTTTGCAGTGTTGAGTGTTTTGAAGGAGTACAGCATTTACACTTGGCCCTTCCAGCAAACACAGTCACACCCTTCCATCCCAGCTCAGGGAACAGCAGATGCAACAGTCACACGGAGCTACACCTGAGGAAAGGAACTACACTAAAAACGTGCTGGCTCACACGGAGCTTGCTCCAACATCTCCTTGGCCCTGGAACAGCTCATGAATTCAGTTTTGAAGGCTGTCCACGTGATGGAAGGCTGACAGTTCTTTTTAAAGGTAATTTTATAAGCTTAACAAAATACATGAAAATTCTTAAAGAAAGAGGAAAATTTTACTCGTACAAACCCAGAACCCAGCAATATCTAAATATAAGGAAAGACTGTGCTTTCCACTCAGGTTGATAAAGGTGGTCACCGTATTTTGAATTCTATTGTGATAAAAATATGAATAAAGACAGTTCAGATTATATGCTGTTGCCACTGCCACACTCAGATATATAATGCGATGGAAAATCTGGACCTGTATTTAGATGCCATCATTTTTGATAGATCGATCACATTTTCTTTTCAAATAAGGAGGCTTCCAGCTACTTTAAGACCAGTATGAAAACACGGATTCTATTTGCTTTTGAATCCCACTGATAAGAAACTCTCCAGGGGCAGAGACTGCATATTCTGTATCAGAAAAGTATGGAGTAAATGTTGAGTGACCAGTGATCCGTCAGGGACATTTTTACCTTTCTGGGCTTCTTCAAATCTATCATTCTCTGCCAGCCACTGAGCATAAGGGACATAGACATCATCTTTGAATTCAGGATGCTTTTCACTCAAAGCAAATGCCTGAGGTAAATTAAAAAACAAAAAACAAAGAAACAAAAAACAAAACAAACAAAACAAAAAAAAAAAACAAAAACACCCAAACACTTATTTTTAGAATACTGCATGGTTTAAACAGTTAAAGGGTTTAGAATATTCCATGGGATCAATCCTTTAGCTCTAATTAAATTCACAATAAAAAATACATAACCAGAATACAGAGTGAAATCCATATTTTCTCCAGTGTGAAACCAATGTATTTTAAAATAAAAAGCCATCAACAGCAAAAGAAAAGCAGCTAAGGATAGTAACAGTCTGGTTATTGTACCTGAAAGTCATTGTCTATAAAATTTAGTAGGTTTCACAGCAAGCGACAAACAGTATTTTTATTTTTACTGAATATATTTTCTAAAGAAATTGAATTAACACTGTAATTGCAGTTTAGATTCAGTTTCTGAAGTCTCAAACTAGTCAATAAAGGACCAAGTCCGCAATTTTCTGTAACTGGAAGAGGGCGTTTGTCAATTCCAGCAGCACTTCCAAAACATTTCCTTCAGAAACTACGCCTATCAAAAACTTAATGTGAAGAAACAAGAACGAAATTAATGGTGAACCCAGCTGTGAAGTGGGTGGTACTGGCTGACCCACATTTTTATGGAAAAGAAACAGTGCAGTCAGAACTTTACCTAATCAGAAGCATAAATCCAGTTATAGAGCAGAGTCCACAGTACTACTGCACGCATTCATCAGATCTAAGTTATGTGTAAGGTATTCTCACTCGGGTGTGCCCAAATTAGAATACATTCAAAACAGAGCTTCCCATGATATAATTACTATTTGTTATTTTTATTGGGCTAGAAGTATCCCACAGATTACCATAAGAAGTAGGCAACTATAGCTCAACAGACAAAAAAAGGCACCCAGAAGTGAGACCAAGAAATATTCAGCCAGGAAACTAAACAAATAAAAAAAAAGACAATCAAAAAAGCCCAACAAACAGAAGCCTCTGTCCCTGCCTCTCCCTTCCCTGGAGTGGTGGCAGAGCCAGACGCATCTGCCTGTTTGCAGCTGGGGACAGCAGGCACCAGTGGGGTTAAACACATAGATCAGGGGCACTTACTTCTTCCCAGCGATGAGTCTCCACGTGGAGATGGACCAGCGCTTTCAGGTCACCAACCTTCATGTAGGTTTCTGCCGCATAGCCAGGGTTATCGAGTTTCTTAAAATAGAAGGCACATTTCAACAAAGGCTCACGCTCGGCTTTATCCAGTTTTCGAGCAATTTCAATTAACCTAGACCCAGTAAAAAAAAAAAGCAAGATGTTTCAGGTTCTGCCTTATTTTGCCTTTTGTTAAATTATTGTAATAACTCCACCTTTCAACAGTTATTATTTAACAAATATCATAATAGTAGTACCGTGCAACACCATTTAAGCAGTTTTCAGTAAACATTCCAAATTCTTTTTTTTCCCCTTTTACAAACTCGAAACCTGTTCCTTCAACTTTCCCTCCTACTGCAAGTCATATCTCGGGCCCCTTGTGCAGCCATGAAGACGCAGGGAGTAGGTGCTACACAACCAGCATGGGACACGCTTCCTCAGCCCCGAGCTGAGCAAAAGGCTCCAGAACATTCCCCCATTGCCACACAGCCAAACCAAGGCAAGGGGATGCCAAGTGACCTGTCCCAGATCTTAGGGCAGCAGCAAACACCCAAAGTGTCACCTACTGCAAATCAAGGAGAATTTGACCAGTGCAGGAGTAGTCCCCGAAATTCTAGGGATTCTGTGCCCCTGTTGTCCTCTCCACCCACTAGCTGGTTATCCTTAACAGCTTAAAACAAGAGAACTAGGCTATCCCACATAGCTGTGGCAATTACTCTGGAAAGCTTAAAGACATGCATATTTTAGAAGCCAGTCTCATAGTACAGATGAGCCCATTCTGACTCTTCACTGTTGTAATGCATTTGTTTTTGTAACATATTTATGTCCCTACCCTCTAAATATATGAAACTTTTAAAACATTTTTAATTGTAGATGTGCTTCAAATACTCAATTTGATATAAACAAAGGCACATGTCAAACAATTTATTTCTTATTTTTAAATTATGCAGAATTCATATAATAAAAACTCAAATCAGTTATTACATGATCTCCAAGAAGGAACTAAAACCTACATATCGACCCAGCCATGGTCCCCGCTGATTTCTATGGCCTTCATGTGCTCGCCCGCAGACAGGTACATCTCCACGGCTGCTTTTGGTTCATTGATATTCTTGGCCCAATCCGCTTGTTTTTTTATTAGCAGCTTTGTGTCTTTGGGGTCTCCAGATGCCAGAAAATCCTAGAACAGTGGAATAAAAAAGTTAGCGTTGCCTTCTGGTGACAACCATTGTTACAGTCGAAATTTGAAAATACATAAAGGCTTTTCTAATGAGTATCATTATGCCTCCTAAGAAACAGAGCAGCACAAACTGATCCAGCCTTCAACAACTGATCATCAAGGGCCAATGTCTGGTAGGAAACAATGGCAAGTCTCCCATTTAGATAGGTTTCAATTTAAAAAAGAAGTGGGAGATTGTGGTAGGGCCAGGAGAAGTAGGATACAGCTGCCTCAGAGGTAATAAATATGTCTCCTCTAAATTTCTTGGAAAGCTTGCTCTCTGGTGAGCCTGTTCAAGTGGATACTAATTATGATTTCTGTGTGCTTTTCAGGAACATGCCTTTCCAAAACAAAATAGCACTAATCTCAAAAACTGTAATAGATCAATGCCAAGTTTCAGATTTTCTAAGCCAAGAAGGTACAGTTTCATTCATAAAGATGACCCAGCCCCACCCCATGCTTAGTTAACAACAGCATATCCATTTCATCGTATGTTAGCATCGGGGTCATCAGTTAAAGGCTGAAATTTTGTTTTCTGCAAAGACACTTGATAATTGTATTACAATATATCAAAGAAGTTCTTTTATAAGGAGATGACAGCTGCTCAGAAGTGAGAGTGACTCTGAACTACCGGTTGGACTCATGCAAGACAGACAAGCACCAAGCCTGGATGCTGCAGTGATGACCATTTTGGAAATATTTCCAATAGTTTGTTCAGCTTTGTCTGCCAATAGCAAAGCCCTGGCACCATATGGTTCACATCTGTTGGCATCATGTGCCAGGAGGGGAAAAAAAAAAAAAAAGGAAAAAAGAAAGAGAAGTACTTTAACACCAGAAGATTGATTAAGGGCAATTTTGTCTGTTAACAGAACAGGCTACTGGCCTTAAAACAGCTTCTATCAAATGAAAAACTAGAACAGAGGAGGAATGGAAAGGAGAGAAAGAGTGGAAAATTACCACATCCTCTGTGTTTCTGGTAAGTTCCGATTCAGGTTTAAAAAAAACCCAAAACAACAAAGAGGCAAAAACCCCACAAAAAGCACCCACACAAGAGATCTGTTGCGCTACCACAATTCAGTAGTTTCGCTGGCGCAGGCAGTGGGGAGGTACAGACCTACACCCCATCCCACGTCAGCTCCTCAGCGAGCTCCCCCCGGGATTCTGCTGGGGCACTACCTACTGCAGCATGGCCCCGATCCCCAGGGGTAACCATAAGGATGTCACCATGATCTTTGAATATAAAAAACCGAAGCGAAAGAATCAAGTTGAACAACATCTTTGACACAACTTGTTTTCCAGCTTAGGTTACCAAAATAAGTCCAAAATCAAAAGCTCGGCTTCTTACAGCATAAAGAGTTTTATTGTGTGCTGTCAGTAATCTGTGATCTGGTGCTGCGATAACGAGCCCATGACCAGGTATCAAAGGAAGTCCTGGCCGCTGCCTCCAGTGGGGACTCTCTGGCCAGAGCGAAGCAAAGTCAAGCACAAGCAGCCAGACGCCCTGAGGGCGCCTCTGCATAATTCTGGCAGCATTAGAAAAACAACAACAAAAAAAACCCCTCAACACAAAAACACCCCACTCACCCTCCCTTAATCTTTCCTTGGAAGAATAAGTGGCAAACAAAGGAGTTTTACTATCCTTCCATGCATTGCGCACTCCCTGCACAAGAAACTCCCTTCATATGCTATGGAGTACCTTTAATTTCCTCTGCCTGGAGTTACTCTAGAGGACAGGAGACACAAGACCTTTTGCTCTCTGTCAGTTAAATACAGACGCGGCTACAGCCAAGAATTAAGGGATCCTCATGAAGACTTATGGGAAAATCTTCATCTATGAATTACATTTATGTTCAAGAGGAGCCAAAACATTGAAGCTAACAAAGACTCATCAGCCAAAAATAGTGGAAGTCAGAGTTACATCAGCAAAGCCCCAAAGTATTTATATTAAGCTCTTGGAATAAAAAGCTCTCTCTGTAGCACAATTTGAGGAATCTATGCTAGAACAGCTTCTATGCTTGTCATGGTAAAGTCTGTCCTGGTTTGGGCGGAATAAGGCTCTGCTGAGTGATGAATGAGACTGACCAGTGAGTGCATTCTCGGGGATTTGGGAAAGAAAACACCAGAGAAGACTTAAAAGCCAAGTAATGCTTTCTTATCAACATATAAAAGCATCACTTTTAAAAACCATATTCAAGTTGTTTCTACATGGAAACAGAGTTTTTAAAAAAATGAAACACTGAATCTTTGGAAGAAAATTCTCTAGTAAACAAAAATATACTAAGTTAATATGTTATACGCTTTATAAAATAAATAGGTATGTTAAGTTCTATACTAATGTAAGTACAAACTCAGAAAGAAAAATATTTTAATTATTATATGGAAATGAATTAAAAGAATGGTGGGCTCACCTCCACTTTGCATGTGTACTACCTTATTGTCTTTGGAAGACAAAAAAATAAGACAGGACTCGAGTGAGATAAGAGGGAAGAAAGCCATAAAAATGAGACTTTGGGGTTTAAAAAAACCAAAGAAAAATGACTATGAATAATATTATATAATCACTATTAAAGAGTCACCTCTGGTAGTGTCCAATTAAAAATTCCACTGAAAAGCTATGAATTCCATGGACACAGCTGAGACTACACAAAACACAATCTGCTACCTCAATGGCAGACTCTGAGGAAATGGCTACCACTACAGTTAGACACAAAGTTAGCCATTTTTCCCCTTATAAGCCAATCAAAATTCAACCAATTAACTGAGAAAAAGTAAAAATCCAAAACCTGCATTTCATCCAATGCTTTTGTAGCCTCATACTTTGAGAACAGAGACAAGTACATTAATATTTCTGCAATTAAATATTCCATTGCCAACTATTACCTTTGCGTAGTCAAACATGCGTAAGTCAGAGTACATATCGAGAGCCAGGTTTTCATGTCCGCTCCTTTTGTACAACTTCGCTGCCTCATGGAATTTTCCCTGGTAGGCGTAAACATCTGCTAGGAACAGTTCATTGTTGTTCTCTCCGTGTTTCTTCCGCTCCTGGGCAAAAGATAAAGAGATGTAGAAAAATATTCTAGATGATCAGGACCTAGGTGAAAAATAGCTATTGAAGAATTAGATTTTCAGGCTTAGATTTTAACCGTTCATAAAAATCTGTAACAGGATATGATAATTATGACTCTCCTACATTTCTGGTGAATTTATAATTAAAGGATTAAATCCCTTCTTAATTATAATTAGGAAGAGCAAAATTAAATGTCACTATACAAACCAAAGTAATAAAAAAATCACTTCTCTTGATTTCACACAGGAAAATGAACACACGCTATCATTACGCAATGCTAAGGCATCTCATGGGTTCCTTATTTTCTCCTGTAAAATTTACCAGCATATAATTTGGCTAAATTAACAATATGTGTGGGTGGGATGACAAACATGAAAATAATTGCTGGCAATAAGCAGATTGACCAAGTATGGTAGCCTGCCTCTATTAATGTGTATTTTATCCTGTATCTGGGAAACACATTGCTACCCTGCTCTGGATAAAATTATTACTGTGATTAGCCCACCTCATATGCAAATATATAGATGTGAACTGAATTTAAAGAAAACTGCACAAGAGGGGAAAAAGCATTCCACGAGCATACAAATTCAGCTCTCTGCTGCCAAAGGAGACTCAGACATCACCCCTTCTGGTCACACGTATTGACTAGGCTGACACTGGACTCGTGTTGAAAGTTCCTTTAAAGAACTTGGTTAAAAGAATAATCAGAGGAATTGTTACACCATTTTTTAAAGACTTCATAGAATCTTGCCAGATACAGAGATCTGGCAGTTATATTTCCTGCTGTCATCAATTAGAAAAAAAAAATGTGTCATTACTGAGAGAAAACCATGATATTAATGGAACATGTGTGCTTAGTTACATCCTTACAAGCCTTAGAGGGAATCCGATACACCACAAGCAAGAGTAAGCAATGATGCAGAACTCTCACTTCAGAAGGAGAATTTTTATAAAGTTTATACCTATTTACAAAGGGAATCTTTCTCATTAAACAGATTACAACATGACAATTCCAGAATATCAATAGACACAGATGTAGAGAAGCATATGTGGAAAAGAAAGGTTAGTAGTGGTGAGAGAACGCTCTTGTCTACCTATCTGCAAAAAAAAACCAACCAAAAAGGTGGGCTCCTAACACAGAACTTTGTCCCATGTTGGGCCCCAAGAAAAGTTAACTGCCACCAACTGGTGTTTTGACAGAACCAGGCCAGCTCTGCAGAAATGGAAGGCAAGGAATGTTTTCTTTCAGAGAAGGTGTAAATCTAATTACTGCGAGAAAGAGAAATTCCTGTTATGCCATCTCAACACAGATCTTTAAACCAGGCATTAGCATGCAGTCTTTGGAACAGACAGGGGTGATACCACGTCTTTTAATGTGCTCGTGACAGATAGTTATTGTCTCCTGGAATTCTATCAAGAAGTGTGAAAAGAGTAAGACCTAGTGATTAGAGCACAGTATGGAAGTAAGGGATCCCAAATTCTATTTCCAGTTGTCACAGACTTGTCATGAGACCTCGAATTTGTCATTTTATTTCTCTGGGCCTGTTTCTGGCTCTGCAAAGAGGAGATAATAGTAATTACCTACCTCCAGGGGGTAAGGAAAGGCTTAATTAACTCATGTTTATGAAGTATTCTGTACTAAGCTCTGTTAGCACAGCAGTATTCTACCAATCATTAATTGAATATTGATCATTTTCCAGTTTTCCTGAAGACAGTTTCAGAAGTTCTTGTTGTCCTGTGCCCCCATTTTTTCCCATGAAGTTTCAGTCACATGACTAAGATTTGTCACCTCAGCTCATCAGGGTTTCTTACTCTCCAACAGTCAGAGGCACTATTTGAACAAAAGTCCCTCCAAAACAGAAAGTACTGATTTTGGCATAGTACTATAAGTGTAAGAAAATACACTATTTTCAACACACTCTTACCTCTATGTTGCTGATCAATTCTAAATATCTAAGGTCTCGTACCCTGGTAAAAGCCTATTGAAAAGAAAAATAGAACAAAATGAATTAACATGAAAACCCAGAAAAAGCAACAAAATATTGTTACACATAAATCAAGCTGTCTTCATGCAAACACAAGAGGCATAAACATGCTGGGACTTGTGTTTTGGTTTGTGTAGTCCCTCAGCTGATGGGCTACCACTGGGGCCTGCGTGGCATTAGAGTCAATCAGGGTACAAACGGCTTATCGATGGAACAGTCCCACTAGTCCCTGCCTTGGCTACATATTTCCCCCAAGAAATACAGAACGCCTTTTCAAATAT
>JAOXNH010000003.1:16251801-16265158 GCA_028566575.1 Bartramia longicauda | reverse complement strand
CGGCGCGGGCGGAACCCGGGCGCGCAGGCGCGGCGGGGCCGTTTGGGTGCCGGACCGACGCCGTGCCACGTCTGAGGAGCGCGGCGGGGCCAGGACGGGCCGCTCGCCGCCGGGATCTCCGCGGGGTCCGCCACCACCGCTGCCGCCGCCATGGTAGGCCTGACGCGGGGGGCGAACGGGAGGGCGCTGGAGGGGCTCCGGGCAGCCGTGCTTCTCCTCCGCCGGAGGGAGAGGCGGCGGGGGCAGCGCGGCGGGGAACCGGCGGTGTCCCCGCTGCGGCCTAAGGGCGGCCCCGGTTCCGCGGCGGCCCGGCGGTGCGGGCCGGGGTCCCGGGCGGTGCGGGAGGCTGGCTCCGGTGCCGCCCGCTCCATCTCGTCTCTCCTTCCCCCCACAGGTGTCGGTGATCAACACGGTGGACACCTCTCACGAGGACATGATTGTAAGTGTGCGGGGGTCGGCACAACCACCCTCACGGGGGGGTCCTGTACCGACCGGCAGGAAGCCGCCTGTGGGGCCGGGGGGCAGAGCGCTGGCAGACACTAGCACTGTCTTACCGGGCCCGGGCAGGGGGAGCTGCTACCGGGGCACGGGGAAATGATTTACAACTGCAGTTTTCACACCTAGGCTTGTTTCTGCTCATTTTTATGAAGCAGTGTGGATACTAAATGGTATACCATTTTATACTAAAATTTAGCGTATTTGGTATGCCATTTAGTGTAGATAAAATGCAGATAAATACATAAAGGAAAATCGATTTCATCTGCCAGAGCTCTGTAGCACACTAATGGGTACGGTGCGTTTTGTACCGTAACACCGAAGGGCACGGAGCCTGGGGAGATGGAGCTGATTTTCCCACACATGGATGTTTGCGGGAGCAGATGTGTAAGAATGGGCAGGAGGAAAACTTACAAAGTAATTTGTGGAAGCGAGGAGCCCAGGTTAGATAATGCCATTTCAAACATACATAAGAGGTGTCGGTATTCCTACACCCACTGTACAGATGAAGAAACAAAAATGTGTAGCTGGTCAAGGCTTCACAGTCAATGGCACTAATTTCCCATCCTCTGCTGAAAGTGCTGTGCATTATCGCTCAGAACTCCCTCCATTGCTTCTGCGTAACATTTGTACACTTACAGCAATTGGGGAAATAAAAGGCTTGCGTGGCTTGTCTGGGTTGTTTAAAAACTCTCCTGCTTAACCTGTCACGCTGGGACTGGGCCGCCTGTTCACAGTTCTTACAGCTGCTTTTAAAAAGCAGTAAGATTTGCTGAAGCAGAGCTGACGGAGCTCTCCGTTGCCTTGCAGCACGATGCACAGATGGATTACTACGGCACTCGGCTGGCAACCTGCTCGTCAGACAGATCCGTGAAAATCTTTGATGTTCGGAATGGAGGGCAGATCCTCATTGCGGACCTGAGAGGGTAAAGTGTTGTAAACTGAAGGATTTGATCTGTAGAAAATGTTAATATTTTGTCATTTTGCTCTTTGGTAACATAAGATGCCCAGTGAACTCCTCCAGGGTATGGTTACTGTGGCTGGTTGTTGCTAAACAGCTCTTCAGAGCTGTAAGGGGGGACAGAGAGACAATTCATTAAACGCTTGACACCTGTAATTTTCAAGTAGACTCACAGTATTAATTGCTAATGTAAGGATAAACGTTTGGAATTGCTTTCCATGGCGGTGGCTTTGTCAGACAGCCCCGTGTGCTGTGTTTCATTTTGGTGTTACTCTCCTTCCTCCTATCTCTGCATTAGTTGCTTTGTTATTATTATATCACGATTCACATGTGTGTGCAACAGCCACACTGGGAGCGGGCTTCCCTCGGCTTCTCCAAAGGGCACTGTTTCTTGCAGGCATGAAGGTCCCGTGTGGCAGGTTGCCTGGGCTCATCCCATGTATGGCAATATCTTGGCCTCCTGTTCCTACGACAGGAAGGTCATTATCTGGAAGGAGGAGAACGGCACTTGGGAAAAGACGTACGAGTACACGGGGCATGATTCCTCAGGTACGCATGGTCCGGAGCTGGAAGGGAGCGTGGGGATATGGGAGGATGCAGATGAGGTTGGAGTAAATCCCTCAGTGTTAAAGACACAATGTTAATTGATTGGCTCTGCCAAAATTCACAGTGCTAAGACCCTTATTTTTAGCTTTCCAAGCTGCTCACTTTTAGTGACTGTTCCACTAAACCTAGGCAGTGGATCAGTTAATGACTTTCAGGTGGTCGCCGTGTTGTAATGCAGTCTGTCTCACCCCTCGCAGTGAATTCTGTCTGCTGGGCACCACACGACTACGGCCTGATCCTGGCCTGCGGGAGCTCGGACGGGGCCATTTCCCTGCTGAGCTACACGGGTGACGGGCAGTGGGAGGTCAAAAAGATCAGCAACGCACACACGGTGAGTCTGCTCCCGGGAGCAGCACAGGGCTCGGGGGGCTATGGACAGACACCGAGCTGGTGTCGCAGAGAACTTGTAGATAAACATCAAAATACAATGAAATGATGTGAAACGTTTTCCAGAATCAAGAATAACTTGTTTTAAATAAATCCATAGTGGGAAGGTATACTTTGTAGGCACTAAAATGAAGTAGAAAACAAGACGTGAAGGTTACTACACAGCACTGATAATGCCTGGTTATAAAGCACTGTTGTTAAACACAGTGCTGGAAGTTACCTGGTGGGAAATGGCTCTGGTTCTAAGTACACCTGTACAAACTGACTGTGGATGAACTGAAGCTGGAAAAACTGCAGGACTCATGTTTTTCCCAAAAGAGTGGAGATTTTTGCTGACGCAGAACTTGATAAGCTAATGGCAGTGGCTCACAATAAAAGGAAACTGGGCTCCAGACCCACAGGTTCCTTCTGCTCCTGCGTTCCTGAATCTTAGCAACCGCGTATGTCTTGTGTCTTTTCAGTTTCCATCTCTGTCTCCACTGTTTACGTATCCCAGATGATGTTTGCACATAAAACAGTTACTTGGCTACCTAAGGCCTTCAGGATAAGTGCCCTATTGAGACAGACTGTATCTGGATTTCTTATTCATCTCATATCCATCCGTCCAGGCTCCTGGTTTCCTAACATGGGCTAATTCCTTGTAGAGCACGCTAGCTGTCCTTTGCCCCTTGGCAGTTTTTATTTATGTATTTAAAGTAAGCAACTTCTAACAATGATATTTTTTCATTAAATAGATCGGGTGTAATGCTGTTAGCTGGGCTCCAGCTGTTGTACCGGGAAGCCTGATAGAACAACCATCTGGTCAAAAACCAAACTACATCAAAAGATTTGCATCTGGTGGCTGTGACAACCTTGTCAAGATCTGGAAGTAAGTGCTCTGCTGCCACACTTAAAAGCATACAAAACTTGATGTCCTCTATAGTCTTGTCCTCTATATATTCAGCATCTTGATGCTTTCATCTTTGAATTATTGTTTTAGAGAAGTGCTTTAAAACTAGAAACAACTTGGAGATGCCTGTGATTGTAGTGTGGTGGTAGCAATTTGTGTCAGCCCTGCTTAATCTTACCTGGGAAAGTGTCTCTCTCATTGTCTGTGATTCCCTCTGCCACTCGGACACCGCGGGTTTCTGCACAGTAACTGGAGATCCAATACTCTTGGTCTACGCTACTTTCTGTCCCCTGGGAGGGGTTTTGTCAGTTAAAGCCATAGAGCCTTTTGGGGAGGAGTGGAGACCACTTGTGCTTTGGATTATCTGATAAGCCAGGAGTCTGAAAGCTGCAAACCCGCAGCCTTCCAGAACAGGAGATTAGAAACACAACTGGCTGCTGCGGCCGCCCTTCTGACTGTGTCCATGTGGTTTCAGGGAAGAAGATGGTCAGTGGAAAGAGGAGCAGAAGCTGGAGGCTCACAGTGACTGGGTTCGAGATGTAGCCTGGGCTCCATCCATTGGTTTGCCCACAAGTACCATCGCCAGCTGCTCACAGGTGAGGAGTGACAGAGGGACAGTGCCCTCACTGCCATCCACTAGAGAAAAGGGGAAAGAACTAAGGGAGCAGTAGGGACAGACCTGACAGCTTCTCTTGGATGTCCTTGCTAAATCTGCGTCTGTGCCTGAGAGCCTTTGACTCCTCTTCCTCCCAAACTCAGCACCCAGTGGGAGCGTTTCTGGACAAAGGTTTCTGTGTCTGTGGCTCCGTACTAAAGACTGTCTTGTAATTTGTATGAAGAAGAGCTTCAAGCTAATGTTGTATTTTAATGTCTCTGGATCAAACTCACTGAACTTCCAGCTAACAATACTGTTTTCTAATGACTGGCATTCTTAATCAGCTCTGATGTCTCAGCATTCATACTGACTGTAGTGTTCTTGCTGCTAATAATTCTGTAAATGCTTTTTGTTTTTTCATAGCAAGAACACTACTCGGTAAGCTGCTAACTTCCCATCATGTGACTGGAAAACAATATCTCATTCTGCTGATCTATATGTATTTTAGGAGCTTTTCTCTGGTGTTTGCAAGTGACTGTTTGTACACAGCTTTTCTCATCAGAGCGCTGTACGCCTGCCTTGCTTTAGCTACAGTAAGAAAGCAGCCCCTTTGCTGTGTTGAGCAAAAATGCACGTAAACACATCTGGGGTGATTTGGAAGTGCAGCTGTGAGTGCAATCGAGGGTGGGGTTTCTGTGCTGTAATTCGTGGTCCAACCAGGTGTGTCTACTCCCTTCTGCAGGATGGCAGGGTATTCATCTGGACGTGTGATGATGCCTCTGGAAATTCATGGTCACCAAAGCTGCTGCACAAGTTCAACGACGTTGTCTGGCACGTGAGCTGGTCCATTACTGCAAACATCCTTGCAGTGTCTGGAGGAGACAATAAGGTGAGTTCTGCTGCCTCGGCTTTCACCCCACACGCCGTGTTCTCAGCAGAGCTGGGCCAGGACAGGCCGTTGTCACGTCTGCTTAAGTTAGCACTGTTGTAGATTCTCCTCTGCTGCAATGGTCAGTTTTTTTCTTTTGACTTATCAAGAGTGGGGGAAGACTCTAACCTTTGACAAACTACTTGCACTGCATTCTTAGTCCTTACCGCAGATGAGAAATGCAGGCTTAGTTTTCTTTTGTAGGGTACTATCAGCAGAACTCATATACTCTCCCTTTACCACTGGAACATTATTCATCTACAGCAACAAATAACTTGATACTTAGAACAACTCTGCGACAGTTGACTGCTGTAGCTGTAGACTGTCACCAAACTAGTGATGTGATGGCTGCAAGGGACTGGGAAACAGAATGTATTAAGGCTGAAACTTTTTCCTGCTCTGTTTTTGAGGTGACGCTCTGGAAGGAATCCGTAGATGGACTGTGGGCGTGTATCAGCGATGTCAACAAGGGCCAAGGAGGGGTGTCTGCCGTTACGGAGGGTCAGCAGAACGAGCAGTGATGCATGAGTGAACGTTCAGCTGCCACCAGTGATCACTATATCTGATTTGCAATGTTTCTTGAAGTGGATGAGAACTGATTTTTATCTAAACTGGACATGAACGTGGGAAACAATTATCCAATTTTATGAGCACTCTATAACTATTACTGGGAGGCTACAATATGTTGATAATCAGCCTTAATCAACATTCCCGTAAATTTAAGGTAAAGAGCATGGCGAAGTACTGTGTCTTACACTACTCCTTGATGCTGCAGAAACTGTACCCTGCTTTTCTGGTTTGGGGATCAAACTGTACTGGATGTGCTTTGGGCTCCGAGCACTTGAGCGGGAACAGGAGGAGATTATCAGGGGGGAGAAGGGTGAAATCTTTCGTGCAAGGGGACAAACACTCTGTCCCTTCAAAGGCCAGAACTTTGTCCCAGGTGAGGGGAAGGGCTGGTGGAGTTTCCAGCATTAGATGGCAGCATGCTCACTAGCCCTTCTGTAGCGGTGAAGTGGTGCTTAGATCTTCCTGAAAATAACCTGCTTGGATATGGGAAAGTCTCTGTGCTTGCCTGAAGATGAAAAGGAGTAGTGGAATACACATGTCTTTTGTTTTACAATAATCTCAAACTTGGTTATTTAACCAAAATCAAAAAATCAAACCACAACTTGAAGATATTTTTTTTTAGCCACACTTCTGTACTGTACCTCAGGCGGTTATGGGTTTTTTTGAGATACCAACAGAATAAAGTCCTATTGGTTAAAGCCTGGTGTGCTGTATTTAATAGTCTTTTCCCAGAGGCCTTGTCAAGCCTGTCTCCAGTCCACCTTCAGCCACGTCCTCCCGTCCGTGGTGTTAGCTCTGTAATAGCCGGGAAGGTGTCAGTCCACCAGAGACTAACACTCTTGGGGCCTAAGAAAGAACAGAGTTGTACCTTCAGTTGAGTGTATGTGCCTTTGTACTTCAGGCCAGTCTATTAAGCTCCATTCAGTCCGGACTGTGAAGTCTCAGGCACGTCTCCTGCTGACACACTGGAACTAGACTGGCCTTCACAGCAAACATGGGCACTGGAAACCTAGAAAATAAACAAACCACACTGTTTTGTACAATGGCCTATTTACATTCCTGTCTTCCTCACTACTTGGACAGGCCTTAATAAAGCAGAAGGTGCAGATCCAAGACCAAGCTCCTGGAAGCTACAGGGGACACATCTCCCTGTCCCGTTGGGAACCCAGAAATAGCTCTATGATCTTCACTGAAGTTCTAGAAACTTGTTAATATTCTGGTTTTACAGTAATGGAAGCCAAGTATCCTAGGGGTCATTTTCAGTTTTGGTCTTCCAGCAAAAGACAACAAAATCTGATAAAAACAGATCCTGGGAGAGAATACAGAAGAGAGGAACGCACTTAAAGGCAGAAACAAGAAACAGCTGTCACCACAGGTCAGGAATAAAGCTCAACTTCTCCATTTCTGTCCCACTGCCTCCGCTAAGAAAAAGGGGTTGGGGCTTTTCCTTTTTGGAAAAAAATAAAAATGTTACAGGTGTTAATTATTTTTTAAAAGGAACAATGTTAGTGCCACAAGAAAAAAGGAAACTCACTTCATTCTCTACACAATTTCATTTTACATAAAAATAAACGTAGCAACAAATCTATGCACTTTTCCCTGTTTTGTTGATTTTGTTCTCTTACAAGCAAGCCAGGTTTCCATGGAATTTAAACACGTATCAGATTGCATTTCCAGTGATGTTGCAGAACAGAACAAATACTCCACTCACTATATAAAGTGCTTCAGAAAGCAGCTGTTTGGTGAAGCCACGAAGCTCAGCAGGTAAAGTTTCAGCTTTTGCTGGTTTTCCCCTCTAATTCCTCTCCACTGACCCGTTTGTTCCAGTTACTGTATCTTAGTTATAGAATAAAACACTGTAAGCAATAATCTCTTTTGGACAGACTATTTTTACCTTTAGCATATAAAAATTATGTTTGTTTTATACATCCATCTTTAGAAATAATTTCAAGTCATTCAAGTCAGGAGAAAGGCTTTCACTGGGTCTGGATTCAATTAAATACAGAGACTGCAAAATATGTTTAATTTTTCAACCTATGCTTTCAGGTCTGACACCCTGCCTCACGAGGATAATCATGTTTCTCAGAGGGACTCTGCTGGGAATTATTCTTTACAGCATCCTCTGGACAGAAACTACTCTGGCTGGCTCTAGTTTTTTAAGCCCTGAATATAAAAGAACACAGGTAAAACAAATCGCAAAGAAATTGTCCTCCTCTGTAAGTCCTTAAAGCCAACATTATTTAGAGTGTTCAGAGAAGCTTTTAGAAGATTTATTTTCTGGCAGAGGAAGGAGTTATTGCAGAGAACTTCCGTACTAAGCCATTAGCACTGTATTCATGCTATGAGAATATGTGTCTCATTTCAGTCATTAAGAATTAATGATCTGGAAAAAAAAAAACAACTGAAGAGAAAACATCCATTTAAATAATTTGTTGGCATCTTCTTTGGAAATTAACCGCCCGGTGATTGTTATTTAAGGAACTCTTAAACCAAATTGCTATTAAAGTGCATGCAGCAATTATTAGACTTGCCTATCATTAACAGTTGGACTTAATGATCTTAAAGGTCTTTTCCACCCTGAAGGATTCTATGACTCTATCCTACACACATAAGTGTGTGATGCCTTCAGCTAATCTGCTGCATCTGTGTTAATTAGGGGTTCTGATTTCCCCGCTACAGACCAGTTTGGTTATGGAAATAATATACAGATGTTATTTTACTTGCTTTCTAGCAACAAAAGGCTCCAAAACATCCCACAGCACAATTACATCGTCGAGGCACAGAAGGCTTTTGGGACACAGATAAAGCAGGGGCAGAAGATGACAGCAACGGTATTGAAATTAAGGTTTGTATTTTTTCTTCTTCCTCCTCACATCCAAGTTTAAGGGGTGGGCTTGGGTAATACAATTTCTGTCACAGGAAGCACTACACATTAAAACTACAATCATGTTTAACTTGAAAGGCAAGTAGGAAAAGGCACATGAAAACTGCCAGCAGTGATGGTGTGAAATGATATAAAATTAGCTGCAGTCATTCAGATCACAATCTCCTATTTAGGATTCACTTAGATCTCAGAACTAACATACAATAATGCGAGTTTCTTGGAAAGTTTTCTTTCCTCTGGTTTATTGTGCACTGTGGTCTGCAGTAGCCTACACCCTGATTCAGAGCTTTTGGTTGTGTGTCTCTGCACTAGTAAGTGAATAGATGGAATAACTTTTTATACCTCTTGCTTATCAGCATTCCCATGAGTAAAATTAACTTGCAGTGTCCTTGTCCAGAACTTGTCTGTTAAATTCTGTCTTTTAATGTTTTTTAGTTTAATGTTCCCTTTGAAATCGGTGTCAAGATAACAGAAGAAGAGTATCAGGAATATGGACAAGTGCTGGAGAAGATGCTGGGGGACGTGCGTGAGGAGAATGCTAAAGGTAGGGCACACCGAGTCAGGAAAGGAGAGCTTTTACAAACCAACCAACCAACCAACACCCCACCAAACCACCAAACCAAACCACTATCACCACAAACCACACAGCTTTTGTCATCTTGTGTCACGCAAGCCCTTCAGAGCAGCATTTCAGAAGTGACTGGGACTAAGTTACTGCTAAGAGAACCACTCAAGTACCTGATGTTAGAAACTGCTCGTTGAACTCTGAAGAATCCCCGTGAAGTCTCTTAGGGAGAAGGGAAGGCTTCCTCTCCTCACACTGCCCCCTGCCCTCACATCCCAGCATTTCCCTCTTTTCTCAGCTAGAACTTTTAGATAGATTATCAAAACAGGATTTTCAGAAAAATATTAAGACTATCAAAATAATCTTTATCTTTTGTCTTTTTAGAAACTCAGCTGAAAAACTGAGGCAAGGTGAAGGACACAGACAGCACTTGATGGCCTGATTTGTTTTAAATTTTACTTTAAAATGAAATTATTTTTGATTTCACAACTCTTAGAGAAGAAAGAAGCATATGGACCTGAGCAGTTTTCCCTTGCAGACACTGGAACAGAGTATCATTTAAGGAAGAATACAAGATCTCAAGCCAAAAATAATAAAGGGCAAGGTTAATCACAGGCTCCCATGTGGGTTTATTTTCTTATTTTACCTCTTTTCCTTAGTAAATACACTGATTATTCTAAATGACATGTTTGAAGGCTATATGAATGCTTTCTAAAGCTGGCAGAAACATCTTCTTACAGTTCTATGCACATCTATAAGAGAGAATAAAGCTTATGCTGAAATTGCAATTACTTGTGGGGTTGTTTTTTGTTTCTTTGTTTAAGAGTAGCCCAAACTAGTAGCCCAACTAGTTAATGTAATAAACTGCACACTAGATGGATAAGGAATCCATTTTCAGTTGCCAGATCAGCTTAATTGCCAAGGGATTTGTTAATATGGATCTTACAAAGGAAACCATCTAGTATCTCTTCCAGTTAAAAAAAAAAAAAAAGGGAAAAAAAAGAAAATTGTCTTTCCATTTAGCTTGCCTGGATTCAGAACCATTCCATACTGGTGCATTGACCAGTGGGACAAGGTAATTTCTCATGCCTTTAAATGCATAAACCAGTATGCTCCAACATAGACATGTTCTTTTCTGTACCTCAGCCCGTACGGATATCTGATAACCCATGAACATTTTCTAGGATTTCCTCCTGAAGACACTCTATAAAGCACTCTTTAACAGGCTAATGCAATAAATATAAATACAACTGCAATTTTTTATGAGGCATGTTCCTCTTTTCCTGCCACAGCATTAGTCACCTCAATGAAGTGATCCCTTTGATGCCCACAGCACCGTCCTGTGCTATCCTCCCCAGGAGGCAAATGAGAATTAGAAGGGAAGGGGGAGGCAGATTAACAAGTAAACAATTCTCAGAAGACTAAGAAACAAATACACTTGGCACTTCTAGCACCCATTCAGAAAGCCAGAAAGCTCAGAAAAGAAGTGTTTCAATAGCACAATGAGAAGAAATAAGATAATGTTTTTCCTCCCCGTTGTGTAACGCACACCCAGGTCCCAATCTTACCAGATTTGCTGAGTTGCTCCTGGCAGCCTCACAGCGCCTGGTGCTCTCCCGCAGAACCGCCAGGATTTCAGCTGGGCCATCTCCTCCCCAGCACAGCCAGGGTGTGGGCACGTGCCTCGTGAAGCCTGCAGAAGGGTTTCATGGAAGGGAAGAGTCAGAAAGAGCACTGAAGTTGCAATTTATTGTTGCAATTTATTATGCTGAGCTCCAATCATCACCTCCACAACAGATCTACTGCTTGTGTTCTTTTTATATTTAATGTTTTCCAAGCATATTCCATGGAAACGGCCAGCCTTTAAGCGCCAAACAGTACAGGAAGGAAACTCTCAGCCAGAGACACTGCATAAATCCTTTCTTGAAAGAGAGGCACTGTAGTTGGGATCGCTGTTTCTAGAACTCTGAGTTGTGCGGGATACAGTGTACAGACTAAGAAAAAAATATGGCTACGGCAGTCTGCGGAATCAAAACTGAGGCACAGGCCATTACACTGTGCTGCTTATCCAGCTTCTGAGCAGAATATACTAAGGTTGTCTTAAAAAAAGCAACACACAAAACCCCAACAACGTAGCCCGGTGATCTAGAGAAAAAACTCTCGGCCTGTAATGGAGTGCAGTATTTTCTCCTTTGCAAACATTCCATCGGCCTCAGGAGGGGGGTACAACCTCGGAGAGCACAGCCACCCTTGGGATAAAGCCAGTCACGGCTGCCTTCTGACCTGCCTCGTACAAACTGGCGCTCCCTGGATTCTTCTAAGCATTCAGCTCAGAGGGATTTTCTGTACAGTCTCTCTCCCTTCGGAGGCAGAGGAGTAAGTCCTCAGTTCTGTTCTCTGCATGGTATTTACTCCGTCACACTCGGGTTTATTTTCAAGCTAGACAGTAAATGAAAAAGTATACTTGTTAGTAACGTGTTTAAGCAGTTGCGAACAACTAAACAGACAGTATGTGAGTTTGGGGAGAACAACCCAAAGGGTGAGAACTTTTCCCTCCCTGCCAAGAAAGGGGAAGCTGCTGTAAACCCTGCATCTAACCAGTACCATGACTGGCAAGGGACTAGTCTGACTCCCCACAGTTTTGCTCTCCTCACACTTATGCTTACAATAAAGCACATCAGTACTTTTCTACCTGAATTGACATATTAAATGCCCACCAGACATCACAGGGCACTAATGAAGTTCAGACAACATCACTGGACTATACAGATTTAAAAAGGGTAAATAGTTAAAGAGAACACAACTGATTTTTGGCCAACACAAAACACAAACTCCACTAAAGTTATGGTTTCATAGCCTCACTCCGTAAGATAAAAATTCCCCTTTTAGAAAGCCTGAGGGTCTACAGAAAACAACCAACTGCAGTGAGCAAAAAAAAACCCAAAAACCAATAGCTCTGCTGCAACAAAGGATTTTTACATCAACTTTATAATTGAAAGTGAAGTACTTTCTCAATCCATTACGTTCATTCTTGCAGCTTGTTACAAGAACAGGAAGTAAAGATTTGAAAGACTTCCACAAAGAAACATTATTTCATAACTAAAAATAGGAGTGATGGGAAAAACACTAGAAGTCTCTAAAGTAAGAGAAATCACCCTCCAAGGATTACTGTCAAAAAAGGAAATTATGACTGAAACCTGAAATTTTCACTTACACATGCACCTACAGACCTGTTTTCAGCAACAGATCTCAAGACTAAAAGATAGAAGTTTTGTGGGGCTGGGATGATGGCAAAAAATAACACTACATAATTATATACATATATATAAAGACTATGATTAAATCTTGATGCTCTTAGACACGGGTAACCATTTATTGATAAGGTAACCCTAACAAAACTTTAAAGCATCAGTGTTGTTCGCTGTTGGCAGGAGAACATCAGGCCACCCAAATCCAGCCATGGCTCCTCCTTTGGCCTCAGCAGTTCCCGGGGCGAAGGTAAGCAGTGTGTTCTGCTCTTACAGAGCAGCTTTATTCATCATCAGGGAATAAAGAACATGAACCCATTCCCATACTTTGCAAGTTATTTTTTAAAACCAACACTTGCCAGTACTCCATAACAAGGGCTAGAAACGTGACAGCCATACATTTAAAATTTCCTTGTTGAGACAGGGCACAAACAACTTTAATTTCCTTTCTGTGGATGTCGCACTTCAGATCACTACATTAACCACAGTCAGCAAACAGCGCGTCGTTACAGGCCAGGCCTTTCTCACTCCAGCCCAGGCCAAGGCCCGGAAAAAGAAATATAAATAAATTAGGCGCTTTTCCTAGGGCCGCGGGATTCCTACACTCACCCACCTACACACCGGCTCCTTCGGCCACGAAAAGCATTTGCCTTTTAAAGCAACTCGCCCTCTCACCCTGAAGCCCTGAGTTCGCTGCGGGAACAGCCCTCCGGCTCAGCCCGGCACTAGGCCGGGCCTCCTGCCCCCGCCGGCGGGGCTTGGCCGGGGAGCCCTGCGCCCGGCGGGTCCCCCGCATCCCTCCGCCACCGGCCTGGCTCACGGACGCTGCAGCACCGGGGCCTCACAGCCGCTCCGAGGGGAGAGGGGAGAGGGGAGAGGGGAGAGACCCCATCCCGCCGCGCCCCTGAAGCGAGCGGGACGCCCGCGCGGCCCTCAGGAGAAGGCCGCACCCCCGGAGGCGGGACGTTTGGGCCAGCCCTGGCGTCGATTGGGCAGCGCCCAGCCGCCGCTGGCGCCGATTGGCTGTGCCGGGCCCCCCGGGAAGGTTGCCCCGCCCCACCGCTGGGCCCCGTCAGCTCCGCCGCGGCGGCGGCTGTCCGGCTGCGATGAGGCCCGTGTGAGCCGCGCTCCGAGGAAGGGACAGCGGTAACGGGGCGGGCAGGAACGCGCCGTGGCGTGGGCGGCGGGACCCGCAGCGGCCGCCGGCTCTGAGCCCGGCCTGCGGCTGT
>JAOXNH010000003.1:16233546-16246204 GCA_028566575.1 Bartramia longicauda | reverse complement strand
GGATGTGTACAGCAGTCTCAAATAACAAACTCTATTTATATACATGAAAATTCATTTTATGTCAGCAACCCCATTCATTAGTGTTGGTATTCCTTATTCCCGCTTTTTGTTACCAGATAGATAGGCTGTCTTCCCTCATCCAGTGCCTTCATCCCTGTCAGGATCTCTGCTAACACCTAGAAAGTATATTTGAAAGATAAAACAATTTGTTCAGAATTAATTCTATTTTTAAAAAATGAGTTTTGTAACTAAAGAAATATTGACTTTCCAGGGCATTTTGAAATGATGTTTTTACTTCAGATGGCTTAACAAAGCCAGATCTGGGCAGTCTTTATGTCACTTTAGATCTATCTCCAGAGCCAACTCCAAATTTTATAGTTAGGTACAACAGATGCTGTTGAAACACAGGTTGAGAATAAAGTAATTCTGAATCGAGATAAGAAATCACACTGAACAGAGTAACTTCCTATTTAAATGGAAACACCTCAAGACAGCTGACATCACAGGCCATCAGTTATTTTAGTCAAACTTCCAAATTAGCAGGTGATGTTTGTAGCAGTTCGTGTGGCAAATCTGCAGGAATTCTGAGAACTGAATTGCAGTCTTTCTCCTACTCGTTAAAAAAAAACCAAACATCACCAGTAATAAATTTTTTACAACAAGAAACAATTTTGTTTCTGTTGTTCAAAAGATTCGCCTGACTTTGCCATCAACTGAAGTCGATTTGGAGTGTGAATATAATTAAAACCAGGATTTCAACACATTGTGTCCTCAGCAGCTATGACAGGAAATTGCTGTCTAAGTAACTGTGTGACGCATGAGCTCTTCTGTCCAATTTCCTGTCTAGAAGCACCAAAGAATGCAACAGAACATGGAAAAAAAGGCAACGTACCACCCCGCAGCCGAATATATCGACTTTCTCAGTTAGCTGCCCATGTCTGATAAAATCTTCTGGCAGATAAGTAAGAGAGGCTTGTAGGACTTTGGTTTTCATCACAGCATATTCTGATTTTTTATCAACAGAATACAATCGCAGACCTGAATGTCCAAGCTTTGGTGTAAAGTTTTCATCCAACAAGACATTTGAGCTGTGATAAAGAAAGACAAATAACAATATCAGTCAAGTAATTACTTTAACTTCAGGTAAAGACTTTCAGGTTTACACTTTCAAAGATAAGTGATGGAAGTTTCTAGCATTTGGCCTTGTGTGTGCGAACGAAAGGATAAAGAATGGTAGAAAGGAACAGGGGAAGAACAAACACTCAAAAACGACTTCAAAAGAATGTAATTCCATCCTTTAGAGGAGAGGCAGGTGAAACATAAACGGTAAAGACCCTGCAGAACAAGAGACAGCAGAAAGATACTGCGAGTGCGTGTTTTCAGCCTTTATTGTTGAAGAAACCCTGGAATGAGGAGGTGGCCAGGGAAGTGCTGCTATGCCAAACTCCTCACCTCTTGATATTCCCATGAAGAATTCCAAAGTTATGTAAATACTCCACAGCTCGGATGAGTCCTACAGCAATGCTGATTCGCGTCTCCCAGCTCAGCGGAGCAGAACCAGGCTGCAAGGAAGTGAGGGAAAAAATGGTAAAAACCCTGTAAGACATTAGTAGCTTTGAAAAGCACAGATTTAGTTTTAGTCCCAATCCAGACTCCTGCTGACCTAAAGCAAAAGCTTGGTCCGAGGCAGAAACCGATGATTTCTAGGCCAAGGAAGGGCCCTATTCTTGTGTATCGTGCTGCACATTTTCCTGCTGTGTGACACAGTGAGACGAGGACACAGCAAGGATCACACGTGTCCGAAGCACCAAGGACTGGCCATTTCTGAGGCACAGAGCTGGTTTTGGCAACTGCTTCTCTGCCGTTTTTCTGCCCTATGATCTCCCCTGGAAACGCTCTTTCCGTAGGTGTGAACACCTTGAACTGTTCCCTCTTAAGCCCTTGTAAAACTTGGTAGCTTGTTATGCCAATGAATACAGTGATGGATTCTACAGCAACATATTCCCAAATCCAGTGAAATATTACAATATAAATCGATGCATTGTGCAGATTCCTTATTACTTTAGAAACCTAAAGGCTAAAGGCTGCCCAGAAGAAACTTCCTATTGCCTTGATCTGCTCTGCAGCAGAAGAACCGGAGAGGAGCTGCAGCCTTTCTAGGGCTTGTGCTCAGGATATTTGGGCACTTTTTTTCTTTTTTGGCTGTTTCCTCAGTATTCAAAGAGACAGAACTGGTTGTCATACAATAACAGGGCAGGGCTTGCAATCTCAGACAGGTAATAGCCCCAGATCATGGCTTACTCGAGGCTGGAGCCGGTTTTGCAGCGACCCGTTGGGCAGGTATGGGTATATCAGACAGTGCAAGCCCGTTTCCACCGAGAAACCCAGCAGCTGCAGAATGTTGATGTGACAACACCTGTGGGCACAGAGCAACAGTGATTCCCAAATGAAATAAGAGCAACGCAGATAAAGACATTCCCGAGCTGGAATACATTCCCGAATGGAAGGCCCCTGGGAATTGTGTCCTGCCCGCGGCTCCCCGGGGCTGCGGCAGAGCCCGTGCACACCCCGCTGTCCCCAGGCCAGTGTGGCACCCAGGGCACACACATCGTCCTCAGCCAAACACACGCTTACCGAAAGCAAATCTGTACTTCTGTGTGAAAGAATCTCTGGGTGGAATTTGGGTTTGTGCATTCCGTCTGAAAAGTCAAAACATGCAATAGGATGTCAAGAGCCATTAGCGAGACGTTGCACTTATACAGATCTTTTAGTCTCCAGACAAGCTACTTGAGAAATGTGGCAAGTATCAGTGATGGCAACTTCGTGTCAAAGGCAACAACTAATTGAAAATGAGACTAAAACCCAGGCCTCTGATGCAATCGTGGAGGCAGGTAGCTGCATTGCAGGCTACTCCCATGGACAGAGTGAATAAAACTACTCCCATGAGCAAAATTTCTCTCATGCGCTTGCTGAATCCAGAGGTTTCCTTACTTTACACCATTCCCTTTTCACCTCTCCTCTTGTGTAGCGGCTCCAGTTCCTTGCCCACACAATATTAAACAGCAGATGCTAACGCTCAAGAGATACTAATAATATAACCCCTTCAAAGGGAAAGGGAAGGTGGAGCACTTGCCTCTTTCAGCCTCTTGATGACATACACCATGTTGTTCCTCTGACCTTTGTAGACATCTGCAAAGGTGCCTTCACAAATCCTGCTCTTGTCACTGAAACCATTTGTGGCGTTACTGACTTCCCTCAGGGTCCACAGGAGACTTCCGCTGGGGAGGTCAGTCGTTGTCTCCTGCTGAGGAGCAGAAGAGCTGCAAGGCTACACAGTTGTAGAAGAAACAAGTTTATCTCATGAAAATTCATATGCTTTTTCCTTCTTTCAGGTGTCATATTTTCTTTTCCATGATTTAAGCAATCACTGTGATTGTTGAAAGGAATCGTGAGAGCTGCTGTGCGATCTCTCATTGGGGTTTCCCTTTGTAATACCTCTCCTGATGTGCTTTGATGATGTAAAAATTTTGCATAGTAGGAGAGACTAGAAAACAGTTACCGATTTGCATTGCCACCTTTCTCAGAAAACAGACCTAGTTTTGTTTAAAAGTCCATATATTTACTTGAAGTGATGCTAGTTTAAGTTACAAAAAGTATTAATCTCTATGGCTGGGGCACGTATCAAGAAAGAGTTGGATCAGAAAGTAGGGTCCCTCTTAATGTATCTGTGTTCTGGAGCTTCACATCTACTGAAGCATCTGGCATTGCACAATGATGTGTTGTTTCCAGTGTGGCAGGTCCTAATGCCAATTGTTATTGCAGTTTCAGCGTGCCTAATCACCCAGCTTTCACAACCTCCGTGTGCTCCAGCCTGAAGAAAACAAAACAACTCCCTCTCAATAAACTCCCAAACTACTGCAGTCTTTGTAGCAATCTTCTCTTGGCTGCTGCTCTGGAACCACATTCTTTTGGGAGAGTCTGAGGTCTTAAAACACAATCTTCTTTAAAAAAAATCTCAAACAAAATAAACCAAAGAGAACAGGCCAAGACAGAACCGTGATGGGACCAGAGTGTACACGTGGATCTGGGAAACCCTCAGAGAACCACAGGCCAGATCCAGCCAGACTGTCTTAAAGACCAGAGAGCTCTAGGGAGGAACCAGAGACTGCGCAGAAATCATCAGGAACACAAGAAAAACCTCCCACAAGGAGCTGGTTAAGCCCTGGAACCAGCTCAGAGAGGTGACGGAACCCCATCCCTGGAGATTGTCAACTGGCAGCTACACAAGGCTGTGGGCAACCCCACTGAAATTTGGTACTAGCCCAGTTTGGAGCAGAAACAACATTTTAAGTATAAAATTAAACTTAATGAAGTATGCCATTCTGACTAGTCTGGGGTATGTACTGCCCTGCCCCGTGATCCCACCAGAAATGTTGAGTTCTGTGTAAAATCTGGACTGGAAACTCCTTCAAAATTCATTGGTGTTTGCAGGATGTTTTCCGTGCTGAGCTATACAGTATGCAATGCTGTTAATTTTTCCCCTTCACTGGCAAAAACCAGTGATGTAAACCCTAAGTAATCTAACTGTAGCATTACCGTTATATCCAGTCCACACAGCCCCACTTATTCACCAGATCTATATTTTATACAAATCAAGGGATAAACTTTAATTGAAAAAACACAGAATGTCATAAAGTCGATTTTCATTGTTACAGTCAATGAGTATAAAGGGATTTACCTTCACACTTGACGAGACGGGAGGATTTGACTGTAAAGATTTCAAAAGGTCTCTTGGGGGAGGTGGTGGGGAGGGGAGTGAAAACAAGGCTCCTTCAGGAACAGCACCTGAAACTGAAACAATAAACTGAAAATGCAACTTGTTTTTGCAATACCATGGCCTGTGAGCAATTGTGAAGGTCTGGGGCATTTTGCTGAATTTCCTAACTAGGGGTAACCTGTGAGGAGCTGTGGGAAGACAGGGAGCTGTGCTCCTGGTTCCTCTTTGCAGGATGAGTACACTGATGTCTGGTCCTGGCTGGGGACGCGGAGCTCCCTGTGTCTGTGGGGATGGTGGGTCCTGTGGGCCTGCTCCCTCCTGGCCCAGGCAGGGGAACTGCTGGCCCGTGCACAGTTTATTTGCACGGAGAGAGGGACACAGGGGGGAAATGTATGTGGGGATCTGGTACAGAGCCATGATGGGACCCCGGGGTCCACAGAGACCTGAGGGACATCCTGAGACCCCAGGGACAGGCATAGCCAGCGTCTCTCACAGAGAGAGAGCTCTGGGAAGGAGGAACCGGGGGCTGTGTGCTAAAGTTGGGCATAAACAGCTCAGGAGACAACAGTGCAAGGGAAAAGGCAAATATTCACATGTCACCATTTCTAAGAGCAATACTTTAATGATTCCACACTGAAAGCAACTGGGAAGCATCCTGTCTGCTCGGTCATCCCAGTGTTAAAGCCAATTCAGTCTGTCACTTACCCCCTGCTGCCGATACTCCCAGGTGTGAGGAGTCCGGTGATGGCAACAGGCTTAGCTCATTTTCTCTCCCTTTAGTTTTGTTTTCTGTGGGAGTTAAGGATATGTTCTCCTGTTTAGGTGGCTCTACCAGCTCTTCTTTTTCAGAGCTGGCAGTATTAGAGGCTGATGTCCCTTCAAAAGAGAAGAAAGGAAAGATGAAGATTATCAGGGAAAACAGAGTCTGACTCCAGTCAGTTACCAGCAGAAAATCCTAGTCGGGAAAACTGCCTGTAAATTAATATGAACATGAAAAGGCACACTCCAGCAATTTACTGCGAAATTGCAGGACTACAACTGGTGTTCAAATTCAGACCATATTCCTGAATTAACTACTACTGAAAATTAGTAAGGAGTGATAGCTTCAAACAAATACCTGTGAGGGTGATGCAAAAGATAAATAGTCTTTCATAACAGGGAATTAGCAATACTAGTGCATTTATTTTGTCATTTTCTATATAACGTCTTCCAGCCAATGATCTCAAATCACAAATATCTCCCAGCCTAAGGAAGGCATCTAGTTCTTTGTTAATTGTCATCAGAGGAAGTTTGACAGAATTGTGCTGGGTTTAGTCAGTTAAATGTTTTAGGATGGTTTCAGTGTCAGGACCGTGCCCCTGAACACCTTCCTACATAGAACTATTTGCAATAAAGAATCATACTCTTACTTGGGAACAGAAAGAAAGAAACTGGAGACAACCCAAGGAAAACATAAAAATGGTGAAAGGTCAAGACTTACTGATATATAGGGAAAAAGTAAAGACTGAATTATTGATTCATTACCGCCCTAGAGAGAGAGATCCTTGTTGTACCCAGCTGGGAAATCTAAGAATCAGGCTGGGAAAAGCAGTGGGAAGAAGTACGGAGATGATTTCAGTGTTCAGGAACTTGAGGAGTGTGTACATCTTAGAGGGAACTATTAAAATTAGATTAGGCTATAGTTAAGATGGGTAAAAAAATAAGCAAAAAAAAAAAAAGAGGAAGATGCTGCGAGGCTGTCAGTGTGTCCTGAAGGAGCAGCTGAATTCTTCTCCATGAACACACTGAGCGCTGCGGCTGAAAAGGAGCTTGGCAATGCCCAGTGTGCACTGGGGATGGTGTAAGGACCTTCTGCTGCCTGGTAACCACGGCTTGCTTTATCAGCAATATCAGCATTGTCTTAAAAATCAAAATGAATGTCTTATTTTTATATAAAAGAAAATAAACACAAGTTTTAGTACAAGGGGTTTTTTTGTCCTGCTGTTTTATCAACTCTGCATCTTGAGGGCGGTGGTGGCCTTGGAATCAGCAGCAGCCTCTGGTTGCATTTGAAATCAGATCGTAGCTTTGTTCTTTTTCTTTTTTTTTTGCTCAAACAAAGCCCTGGGAGTGTCCGAGACAGGCAGGAAGCCTTTCATTTACAGTCTCTGCTCCCGACAACAAACCAAGGTTGGGCAGAGGTGATCAGGGCAGACAAGCCCCGACAGCCTGAATGAAACTAGGTCTTCAGAACTCGGCAGGAGCAGGGATGTTTCTCTGCTTCTGTCAGGACGCTATGAAACCCCAGATTTCACGGGTTTTACACGTGGGCTGTCAGCCAGGCTGCAGGCCCTTAGTCACAGCTGACAGCCCCTGCATCTGCAGTTGTTGGCTTTTCCATCCTGTGCTTTGACCTAGAAGTCTCTAGAATTAGACTCACTTCCCTCTTCCAACCTATTTTTCAGGGGTTTTTATGAATTTTGCAACTTCCTGCACATCACACAAACAGGTCACTACTGAAGCTAAAGAACTGACATTAAAAAAGTGTATTTTGATGGGCATCCAGAAGCAGGACCAGAGTAGGGCAAGAAAGTGCTGGAGGGAGGTAGGACTCTCCTGGAAGCAATGTGCCAGCAGAACTCCCCCCGTGTGCCGTGTCTGGCTCGGGTCAGGGAGCAGGAAGAGAATTCCGGTGGTGCAGGGACCACTTGGTTTTCTGAAGTGCCAGTGGAACCAGCAGTGTATTCTCCGAGTCTGCCCGGGAGGAATCACCCCAGTAAGCACATTCAGATATAGATAAAAAAGCAGAAGTAGAGGGTGGAGACCTCAAAGATTTGTCTAAACCTAAAAGGATCCTGCTAGAAATCACTTCTGCTTCTGACTGAGCACTCACTGGAATGCCTGTATTGAGTGAATTCCAGAAAAAATTAATGACTTCCACATGGCAGAATAACAAAATAATCCAGACTTTTTGCAACTTCAATGAACGTGAGGCTTTGCTGTGGACTCCAATAGAAAAGACAACTATTAGAAGTTTTTTAAAAAGATCGTTTCATGGTAGTTTTGCAATTTACTGCATTTGAATTGATCCGGGACAAAAATTAATATTGATCATCCTGAAACAACTACAAATTTATCACTCTACAGGATTTGTCTCTTCCATCCTCTTTTAAAGCTTCTTTATCCCGCCTTCATATCGCCTTACAGAACTCAGAGTGAAAACCAAAATCCCTCCCAACGCCTTGTGCAGCCCCTCATGAAACCCTCCGACACTGCAGCTCCGACCCTGCCTTGGCCCGCTGTCACGCAGGAGACCCGAGAGATCCGTCACCACTGCCAGACCCCTCACAGCACTCCAGGGCCTTAAGGAGCCGAATTGAGTGTGGCTCTTTCTTGCCACCAGTTCTTAGTATTTTCTTCCCCTGCTTACTACCTAGCCTGCAGAAATCACTAGAGAGACACCCGTTCCCTGGCATCAGCCAGCTGCAGTTTTGGAAACCCAGCTTTTCCTTGGGAGTGGCAGCCAAAGCGTGCTCCCGCAGCCCGGGGGAAGTTGGCTGGGGTTTATTTTTAACAAGGGGAAAACCCTCTGTTTTTGCAGTCTGTGGCAACTGAAGTCCAAAAAGTCTCAGAAATGTTTTTGAGAGAGCTCAATTAAAAAAGCCAGGTAAATCCGCCAATCCCAGAGGCAGCAGGTCATCTGTCCCCTCCGTGCCGGAGGCTGGAGCCGGTGCTGCAGGAGCCACAGTGGTGTTTACCCAGCACTTAGAAGAAAAGCCCCCGGACAAACAGCGGGATGACGAATGCTTCTGTGCAGTGGTGGTGATTATTTTTATCTGGGTTGTATCTTTATTTTTAATGGCAATGCTGCCGGAAGCCGCTCCTGGGTTGGAAGCCTGACGCTTTGCATTCCGCATCGCCAGAGGGACCAATCTCACTGGGGTCTGTGCAAAGGGGGGGTCAGGGCTTTAACGTGCCACCCCTCCGGATCCGATGGGTACAGGGCCATAGCCCGGACACTCAAAATTGTTGCTGCTATTACATCGTGGTAAAAACATTCAGTAACTGTTCGATTTCAGTTTTTATGTTTCTCAGAAGGAGAGTGCAGGGTTTTGCTTTATGAAATCCCAAGGTATAAAGCAGGGGGGACTACGGGAACGTCAATGAACTCTGTGAAGGAAGGCAGCGGAGTAACACAGCCGGACACGCAGCGGGGCCCCAAATGCACTCAGGCAGGAGAGAAGGTGAGGCTGGAGCTAATTAGTGTTTAAGGTGTGGCGTGTTACAGGAGAGCACCCAGAAACTCCCTATGGAGTAGGAATGAACTGCACTAAATACTGAGCAGGCACAGACAAAAGCCATGCCCCGACGGGGAACAGTGACGGAGCAGCACTCTCCCCAGGGTCTGTGGCTTTGGGTTGCAGGCAGAAAGGCAGAGTCTGCTTGAAGGCTGCTGGTGCTGTAGTGATTAATACGCCTTTTTGGTAAGAAAAGAAAACAGAATTCAGAATAGCATTGTTGAAGATTTTTTTCTGCCACACAAAAGGAAGGTGTGCAGTGGGGCTGGTGCCAGGAAGCCGCAGGCAGGCAGCGGAACGCCCGGCCGTGGCCAGAGCCCGTGACGCGTTACTGGACTTTCCACGGGGGACGCCTGGCGCAGCGGGTGCCAGCTGTGCCTGGTGCTGTCGCAACAGCCCCGGCTGCCTGAGTCAGCCCCCGCCACGCAGCCCCCGGAGACTCCGAGCCTTTCCCACCCCCACCTGGTAGAACTTCCCCCAGCTGCCATAGCCACCTCACCAAAACCTGGCACTTTCATTTCCAGCAGTTCTCTAAGGACAACTGGCAAAATTCATACAAACATCTCACTTCCAAAAAAAAAAAGTAGATTTTGGGTAGGAATGTGTGTGAAAAGGGGAATTTGGTCTGCTCTCAACTTTTCGGGGCAACTGAATAGAGACAGACAGTACGTTGTCCAGGGTTCAACAGATTTGGTGGCAGAACCGGGTTAAGGTACACTGTGGCTTCCAAAAGCAGACCGCTGCAATTGAAACATCATTTTCAATGGGGAAAAGTGGAAAGGAAAATTGTGTTTAGGTGTTGGTTTCTATAAGGCAACAGTTTACCTTAACTGGGCAGACTGAGCTCAAACTCTACCAGCCTACCTCAAAAAAAGGTAAGTGAAATAGAGGAACCTGCAGAGAGGTGAGAATTACACGCTAAGAATTAGAAAAGACTATGGGTGTTGAGGGATCGAGGAGAACATGTGGTGGGAACAGAGAAAATATGAAGGGAAATAAACAGCAATGTAAGTGGTTGATGAACCATTTCTCCTTTTCTTAACTTTTTTCTTAGGGTGCAGGAGAGGAGGCTGCAGAGGCAAAACTGAGTAGATGCTCCTCTACTCTGAGTTGGTTGACAATTATGAGTATAGTGAAAAAACCTCACGGAGAAACAAGAATACATGAAAGATTAAAACATTCCTAACTAGGCCGTGGTTTGAAAGGTGGCCTGATGGGTGGCAGTGCCAGCCCTGGCTCAGGGCACAGCCACTCTCAGCATCTCCCCGGGCACCCGGGACGGCCACCGCAGCGGTGGGATGAGGAACCAGGGGGACCAGCTGATTCCTCCTCTAGGTCACCTCTTCCTTTCCCATCACAAATTTTACGTGAGAGAGTAGAAAATGTGAATCAGTGGACAAATGTTAGAATTTGAGCAGGAGACTCCCAGCAAAGAGTCTCCTCGGCCGGGAGGGGGATGTCAGGGCCAGGTGCTGTGGGAAGCAGCGGGAGGAAGGGGTGGTTACTCACAGTCCAGGATGACCTGGGCGGCACGGTAGAGCTGCAGCCCCTGCAGCAGGTCCAGGAGCTGCTGCACGGTGGCCAGCCTCACGCCCCACCACCACATCAGCTCTCTCGTTATGCTGATCCCCGTCCTCTCCATGCACTTGATTTTCCGTAGCTCCGTTTGATCCGTTATCACGTAGGAGGCTGGGGGGAGACAAGGGATATTTCGGTGTAAAACTCAGAAAACCCAAGCAAGAGCGAGCTGGGAGCGCCAAGGTGTGAGACACACTTGGCTTTTTCATTTGCACACTTTTAAAAGGAAGGATCACCAGGAATCGGCCATGGGGACATGAAGGAAGGTCAGCTCCTAAAGGAAGATCTTACTTTTACTCCTGCGACTACTCTGGGAAACATGTTGTTATAGCAGAGACCCCAAAAGAAAACCCAGGCACATTCTTTAGCGTGTTTTCCCCATAATCTTCCTTCACCATAGTACTTTGTGCCGAAATAAAGATTGAATTCCTGGTGCGATTGTCCCAAGACAGGCGAGAGAAGTCAGTGGTGAGACCGCGCTCCTGCCCACGTTACCAAACACCGGTGTTAGGGCACTCCAAACAGAATGAATCATCTGGGGGTTATTTACTCTCAGATAAAGCTCTGGGTGAGACGCAGCTATTTTTAAGCGCAGGAGACATCGTGCCGAAGCTCACCCTGCCCAATGTGTCCCCATTCCTGGATGCTGCTGACCCCTCCCTCACCGACACATAGCACCCCCCCCTTGTTTAGCTCCCGCTGAACCCCACACCGGACACGGCGTGAGCGCCAGAGCTACGGGATGGAATGGAACCAGGAGGGTCAAACGCCACACGTGGCCAAGAACGTCCCTGGATTTGGGATGGGGCTGTGCCACAGCTTCCCCCCCGCCACTGCCCTCCCGGGCAGCCCTGTGCCAGCTGTGGGGACGCGGGGACAAGGCGACGGCCCCGCAGGGCAGGGGGTCCGGGAGAGAAGTCAGGATGAACTGCGGTGGAACAGCGGCTGCTGTCACACTGTCACCGTGTCACCGCACCCCGGGATTTGGCGTAAATTCAGCCCTGCTCGTTTGTTGTCTGTGGGGCTGCTGCAGGGAGGGGGGAGGCTGGGGGGACACCGAGATCCCCCGGGGGACACCTCAGCTGCGTCAGGCGGACGTTCCACCCAGGGTTTCTGGTTTTACGCCTCCAAGGGCAGCGGAGGCGAATCCCACCCCGGGTCGGGAGGTTTAACCGGGGGAAGAGGTTCCTCGGCAGAGTCAGCGAGGTCTCGAATGAAATGAAATCGCGTTAAATAAAGGAAGGTTGGGAACTGAGAAGAGGTTCAGGTTAGAGTTGTTTGGAGTGGGATACAGAAACAAAGAACAAAAACCGCAGGAACTACGTTTTCTATCCTGATTAACTGGGCACGGCCAGGAGGGAGGGAAGCAGGGGCGGTGAGCAGAGGGAATGTAGGTGAAGGAAGGACGTAGGGAACAGGCAGGGACACGGGAGGGTGTTGTGACAACGGGGGAGCGGCAGCAGAGGCTGGAGCGCCAGCGGGGAGGCAGCGGCGGGGGAACGGGAGCTGCGGGATTCCAGCTGCGGCCCGCCATTCCGCTGGGTCCCGAGAACGGCGGGGGCCCCGGGAATTCCCTCTTCCCGGGACACGCTCCGGGCGCCGGGGAGCGACGCGGCCCGAGGGCCTGCGCGGGGGTGGCCTCATCCCCTCCTCCGCACCTCCAAACCCAGCCCCAGCCCCGGCCCCGGCCCGCGGCCCCCTCACCGAAGCGCATCCAGTCGGCGTCGCTGAGGCAGTCCATCTTCTGGCAGAAATCCTCCAGCACCCAGGCGGGCATGCTGTGGATGTAGAGAGCCGGGCGGCAGCCCCCTTTCAGGGCCGGGGGCGGCTGCTGCAGGGTCATGGCTCCGCGGCCCCTCTCCCGACAGGGCCCCGGCCCCGCTCTGGCCGCCAGCGGCCGCGCACGGTGCCCGCCGGGGGGTGCCCGCTCTCCGCCGCCCGGGCCTGCTGCCGGGGGCCGGCTTTCTCCGAAGGCTTCCTCTTCTGGCAGGGCCCGGCCCCGACAGCCCCTCCCCGCCGCCCCGCC
>JAOXNH010000003.1:16185476-16208576 GCA_028566575.1 Bartramia longicauda | reverse complement strand
GCTCAGATAACCTTTTCACCTACAGGCGTCTACTTCCTAACTGACAGTTCGAGTTTACTTTGAGATAACTTAGTGAAGAGAAGATTCATACACACACATCAATAAAAAAGAAGACAAAGTAGTTTACAATTCAAAATTTTTCATGGGATTTTAACCTGAAGTGGTGCTGGTAACATCTGAATGAAGCGTGGATAGATAGCCCGTGGTGGAAGCTGCAAACCAGTCAGACAGGTCTAATGGGATCCAGTCCTTTGTGCTGTCCCGGTGGCCTCTGTGGGGCAGGGAAGAGGTTGCACACTTCAGGAGTTCTTGCTCTTCCAGTCGGGGATATAGCTTCATGGTCCTGAATCTGCTTTGACATCCAGAACACAGGGATTTGTCACAGTGCCTGCTGAGCCTGTGTGAGCTTTATAGGTCAGAAAACTGATAATCCCTAAACTTACTTGTAACAGTTCTGGAAACAAAACCACAATGTGTTTTTAAGATTTTCTGTCTTTGTACCTGGGCTCACTTTCCTTGGGGAAGAGAAAGGGGGAAGGAGCAGTGTACACGAATGGGTTTGTTTCTTGGGATAGGACACCCCGTGAGAGGATCTTTCCTACACCGTCCTTCCAAAGCCAGGGCAGGTTTGAGCAACGTTGAGCCCGTCTGTTGCCCTCACTGGACACCAGCTGTGACAGCTTCCCTGCCTGCGATGATGCAGAATGGAAATTCCTCTGCATAAATTACCATAAACCATACCCAGGCTCCGCTGTTGTTGTTGGAGGAGGTTATTGAATTACTGCAGTGGAGATGCTGTGCCACTGCCAGCAGTTGCCTGTATTTGTGAAATGTTCTCCATTAATGATAGAAGTTTGTCTCTTTCGAAGTTTTCAATGGGAGCAGCAAAGCACCATCAGCTGGCTGCTAAGAGGAGCAGCTCCTGGTTTCATTAGGTGGTCACATCCTTCCACCATCAGTCAGAACCTCCCCATGCAACCAGCACACCTGGCTGGGAAAAAAACAGTATTTGAGGCTGGTGTGTTCCTGTAGGTGGGGAAATGCTGGCTGCAGCACTGTCCGCAGCACTCAGCGTTTATTGAGGGCTCTGGGAATGTGCTGGTTCTTTCCTCAGGAGATTGTTGAAGTCTCCTGAGGGTTTATGCCCTGCTGGACCCACAGCCAGGTCCTGGCCGTCTGCGTGTAGGGGTGTGCGGAGCGGCAGCAGGGCTGGTGCGGAGGGGAAGGTGCGATGCTGGGGCTCGGAGCACGGCCACGGGGCCACGGTCAGAGATCCAGCCTAAAGGGCTGGGCTTGGCGGCTCAGCCCACGCACGCCTGGATATCAGCAGCTTTGGCATTTTTCTGAATGGACAGAGACAGGCCCGGGGGAACGTGCTCTCAGCACGCTGCCTCAGCTCCTGCCGGGACGTGATCTGGCCATTGCCGGCGAGCTGATGGAGCTGATTGTCGTTTCCGTGCGTGGGAGTACGTGTGTGTAATAACGAGTTGCCTCCTGCTGAGAGGCCCAAGTCAGAAGGACTTTTCGGATCCTTCCTGCGGCTGGGGGTTTCTCACGTGCGTTTCAGCTTCAGTCAGCGTTTCAGGCCCTCGCCTGGTTTCAATAACGCAGCTTGATCAAGGAGACCACACACAAGAGCAGGGCTGCGGGAGGAGGCCATTACTGCCAACCGATGGGTAATTTAAAGGCAGCAAATCTTCTGCTTTCTCTCTGCTACTTTAAGAAAGTTGTTTAATTGAAAGGGAATTGTAATAAGGAGAATCTAAAATGGAGATCTGCTTGTCCCAGTTACCGCTGTTTGAGCTGCGGCCTCTGGCTGTTTTAATGAATGCGCTATCACAGGATTTGCACGTTTCTGAGGCTGAAATCCATTTAATTCTTTTATGAAGTTTAAAGGCAAAATATTATCAATTGGTCTCACCATAGCTGTAGTGGGAGGTGAGGGGAATAAACCCCATGGAAACTTTTTGTTTTGAATTTTACCCCCTGCCTCTTCTGCCCTCTAATAAAAGCAGTTTTGCTAAACTTAAACCTTTAGAGCTCCATCTTTCCTCCAGTGTTACTGCCAGCTCCTCTCTGCCTTCCGGCAGCTCTGCGAGGGTATGGTGTTCTGGCTGTTTGAAGCTGTGGTTGCCCAAGCCATGGCAGGTGCTGTGCCGGGGGTCCTGCCTGGTGCCAGAGGCCACCAAGGAGCCACACAGCCCCCGAGGAGCCACGCAGCCCCTCAGCAGCCACACAGCCCCTGAGCAGCTGCCGCCCTTGTGCCCGGCCATCCTGCCGTCCCCACTCCGGAGAAATGCTGGCCCTGAAGGTTCCTCTGAGTGATGAAGGACAGATCTGCCTCTCCAAGGCCGTGCCCACGTAGCGAAGGCAGTGGAGCTGGGCTGCCGGGCTCTCCCAGGGGAGACTGCTGTGTGCTTGTAGAAGAGAAATTAACAGTTTTGGGAAAAAGTCCCCACCCAAACATTCCTGGATATAGTACAGTTCCCTGGACATAACAGCAAAGGTCTTCTCATTGATGGAAATGGTCTGTGTTGGTTGTGGGTTAGGTAATGCTTGTTAGGGGTATCTTTCCCCATCCTGAGTGAAATAACTTTATTCAAGTATAAACGCAGCCTGGGTGATTTCTCCCCACCGAAACAGTCTGGTCCTGCATGAAATTTCTGCATCTCTCGGTCACTGTGAACTGCTTCAGTGACCAGAGCTGGATGATTCCATAGCAAGCCAGGAAACCTCACAGTTGGTACTAATTGGGTTGATTTCAGCCATGAAGCATGAAATTTAGTCTCTTTTTTTAGCATCCACTTTTATTTTCCCTTCTGCTCTTTTTATTCCAACAAAGTATTATGAATTTTGCTGAGTTTTTTCTTTTCTAGTGTTCTTTGACAATATTTTCCTCAGTCTGATTACACTGTAAGGGGGTAGAGAGCACATTTTCTAATGGCTGTTGAAATTCGCCAGTATTTTTATTTATGTAGTCATTATTTATTCATTTCTTATTTATTGTTGCTTTTGTTGCTGCCAACATCATGAGCTTCCATTCTTCCCATCTTTGTCTCTGGAACGTTTGTTTTTTTAGTATATTTTTGTAACATACCTTCTTCATTTGCTGCTAAGGATAAACAGTTCCATTTTTGTCTCTTCTTCTAATCTCTCCTTGCCTTTTTCTGAGTGCCCCTGCTCTGACAACACTCTGCCCAGAGCCTGTGTGCTGCATGAGGTTTGTGCTCCCAAGCTGTGCCCCACCGGTGCCATCTGAGCTCCAGAACACATTATTTTGGCCCAAAGTCTGCTCCCGGCTCTCCCAGCCCCAGGGATCCCAGCGCAGGCATCCTGCCCTGCATGATGAGAAATGAGAATGCCTGAGGGTACGGCAGAGCTGGCTCTGTGTGCTGGTGTGGCTGGTGCCCCGCAGCCCTGTGGTGAGGGCACTGTCCGTGCCTGTCACGCATGGAAGTGGCGTGGCAGGGGATGGGTGGTATCTGGCAGCACTGGCCACGGGGGCTACGTGAGCAGCGGGGATGCAGGGCAGGGATGCACAGGAGAGGTTACTCCATCCATTCCTGTGATCCTGTGTTGGACTAGATGATCTCCAGAAGTCCCTTCCAACCCCATAACCCTGTAACCCCGTATCATTCCGTGATTCTGTGAACCCAGTGTAGGCTGTATCATCCCCCAGCCACGTTTCCTGGCATCCCACAATCACACCCTTCTGCCTCGCTTGCTCCGTTCAATGGCTTCATTAACGGTTCGGATGATAGGCCAGGGGAAAGGCTCTACTCAGTTTGCAGGTAACACTGAGCTTGAAGGGACTGCAGGAGCCCTGGAGGAGAGGATCAGGGTTTGAAATGTGCTGAAAGCTGGAATGCTGGCCAGCAGTGAGGAGCACGAGGCATGCTCTTCCTGAGCCAGGCAGGACAGCCCCCGCCATGCGGGGTGTGTGAGGGATCTGCTGGAAGGAACCCGGGGACCAGAGTGGATCTTCAGCTGGGTGTGAGTCAATAGGGTCATGCTGGGACAGGGCAATCCTCACGCCGGGGTGATGAAGAGGAGGGTACGACCTGCAAGCAGCCAATGCAACCTGCCCCCTCTCATCAGCTCCACCTCGGCTGTTTCTAGTTTTGAGCATTGCACTTCCAAAACACAGAGAGGTGTTTTGGAAAGGTGAAAGGAGCATGGTCTAAAAAGCATGCCTTCTAAGTGAATTTGACCAAACTGGATCAGTCTTTTCTTTAAAAATATGGGAGAAGGAAATGGGGGAGGTGTGTGCAAGGCTCACACAATCTAACAGCGCTGTAAGGCAAAGAGCAAAGGAACAATCTTTTGACTTTGTCCAGGGCACAAAGGTCAAAACATTATTTCCTTTAAACTGCAGCTATAAATACTGAGATTAAATGCCAGAACTTTGTTCCCCACTCTTCAACCGTGCTGAGGCTGAAGGAGCATGGGATGGGGGAGGCTTTCCTGACAGGAGATTTGTTGACACAGGACACTAGTCCCACTCCCTATTCTTATTCAGAAGGAAAGGGGGGATAATCCTGTCACAGCCCCACAACGTGCATCGTCGTGTTCTCTGTTACACCTGAGGGGTGTGATGGGTCCCTGAGTCCAGACAGATACTGATGCTACGAGAATATACAACTTCTGTGAGATACCATGGACACTGATGAACATCTTCATAGTTTGCATTTGTCTTTTACTAATACCTTTCATGTGAAGCTTTGTTTTCCTAACAGATAGTTTATTATCAAGTAAATTGAGACTTGCATATTAAAAGACCTGCCAAATATCACTCAGGGGCCAGAACAGAGTCTAATAGAATTATGAAGTCTCTTATTTTTTTTTTTGAAAGCTATCTTATAAAGTCTTTTTAATTATTCTCTAGGATAGAATCTTACAAGATCTATAATGTGTTGCAATATCAAAAGAGTTGTATTAATTTACCTGCCGTTAAATTCCCTGTGACCCTGCTGTAGGGATGCGGGGATTCGTGAGACTCCTTGCTTTGTTCTACCATGTCCTGTTAAGCCATACATTCAAAAGATGCTCTGATGCTCAGCAGTCCTGCTGCTGCTGATATTTTGAGCTGAGAAAAATCTCTTTCAGACTTTTTTCTGTAGGCCCAGGCTGTTGTACTGAAAGCAGTGGCACATTTGTGCTCTGACCCCTGTCTTTGGAGTCACCGTAAGCACCTGTGGGTGAAACTGTCCCTACAGAAAAGCTGTTGTGTCAGAGCTGGGCTCCTGGCTGGCCAGTTCTTTCCAACTCCTCCCCAGTCAGTTCTATGGTAGAAAAAGCAAAGTCATTTTCGTGCATTTCGTGTAGATTGCACTGACACTGGAGGTGATGTGTGTTGGGAATGGATGAGAACTGTGTGTCCGTACAGTGGGATGCACAGTGTGGTGAGGATCCCTTTACTGGGAAATTGCAACTTCTTAAACAGCAGAAGCTGGTGAAAATTTGAGTGGCCTTTGTGACAATGACTCTGCTGAGAATGACCTCAGCCTGCATATAACCTGAGCACCACTGTTAACAGTTTAGCTTCATTATAATCTGTTTTCTTCAAGTATGTCCTAAATAGATGATTCATATTATGTTACTAAATGGAAATCCTTCTGTTCAGAATATTTGAAAGAAGTCTGGCACACACTAACATGCTTAAGAGGCCTTTTTGGGAGCCTGAGGTTTTGGTTTTTATTTTTTAAAATCTATTAACCTGATCTACCAGTAAAAATTCATTTCTATTTTAAACACAACTGTGTCTAAGTGGGAAGCCTGCACTGTCTTTTAACATGTGAAACAAATAGTTGGATTGCCTGCTTGAATTCTATTTTGCACAAAAAGGTACCTTTGGAGCGCTGTCCCCGTGCCTGTGATTTCGTAAAGAGCTGCTCAGAGGTGACTGTGAGCAGAGTTTGTGTTACAGGAAGCTGGTCTCAGCGTGAGTCACTCTGAAAGGGGCTTTCCATGAACGACATGACTGGATCTTACTCTTTGTCAGTCTGTGTCAGACACAGGCAGAAATGAGATACAAGTAGATCTGGCCAAGTTCCTCCCTGCCTTGTCGCGGGACAAGACAAGTACTTTATTGGGTCCAGTGAACTATGTTCGCTTGTACCAGAGCTGTTTCACCTCTCGGAGCACCAGCGGGTGCAAATCAGAAATCTCATTTAAAAGGCACATTTCAAGAGGAAATATCATCTGGTCGGTGAGAGGTCTGGATGCTGCAGATGTGTGAAACTGAGAACGCAGCCAAGGTGAGAGCAGCCTGCCATGAAAAGACTTGCGTGACAGTCACATCACATCGGCGTTCGCTGGGCGCTCCTTTGTGCACTGAGATTGCTGGATGGAAAAACTCATGTCTGTACAAAGTATTTTTCAATGAATTTGTACATGAAGAACAGTGAAAGCAGTATCATGATTCAGGTGGTGCTTCCATCTGTGCTTCACACTTTCTTAAAAAGAAATTGTTATGTGGAGAGCATACCTGACTCCTGCCCAGGGAAAGATGAGGGCAAGCCAGTAAGAAGCAGAAAACCATCCGTGTGCTTCCACCTCGCCAGGGAATGTGCGGTGGAAGAAGAAAGGCGTGTGGGGTTCTGGGGGTTCAAAATGGGGATACTGCAGGAGATTTCTGTTGTGCATCTAGGCCCAATGCAGAGGCACTGGTAGGAGGTTCAGCTGGCTCTGTGACTGCTGCCAGACTTCTGAACAATTCTCAAAACACCCTTAAAAAAAATGTTCAGTACCTTCACCCTCATTTTAAAGGCGGAGAGAACAGGGGAAATGACCATTTCAAATAAAAAAAAAAAGTTGTGATATTTTTCTTGCTTTTTTTAAAACCACATGTGAATGGTTTTGGAGTCTGCCTGTGCTTGTTCTGAGTTTGAGCTGTCTGTTACAGCGGGATTCCTCCTCTCGACCGTCGCTTTGACAGTGACACAAGGGCTTTGCCACCATGCTCTCTGCTTGCATTTGATGCTCACGGCTTGGAGTTACTGCTGTGTAAACACTGGCTTAAACCAATTAAAAAACCCAGAGAAAGTGTTCAGACCTTGGTCATGTCCTTGTGAGCAGCTGACGGTGAGCGGAGCAGACAGCCCCTCCGAGAGCAGCGCACCCACACAGTTGTGTCTCCCTCCCTGGGGTGGTGGTGGGGGATCTGGAGATCTGCCCGCCAGATGGGAGCTGCCCGCCAGGCCCAGCCGGGAAGCTTTCGGAGCAGGGGAGGAAAATCTGTGACTTCTTTTCCCCTCCCATTCCCTCTCCACCGTGTTTACTCCTTGTGCTGGCAGCAGCTGCTCTGAGCTGTGCCTGGCTCGTGCCCCGCCACGGGACCCTCCTCGCCCTCCCGGCAGCCTCAGACCTTCTCACCCACCCCGTCCGGTATCAGGGAGGTGCCTGCTTGCAATGTCATCCCCTTCTCTCTTGGAAGCGTTCTTTTGGCCCCGGCACTCGCACAGCTCACATGCTGCCCTGTAGAGACCTACATGTGCTTTGCGTGGCTGCGGGTGGACAGGCCTTCCTCTCCAAGGAGAAGAAGTAATCCTGAATAACACATGTGCTTACTGCTACACCTTCATCCTAAATCATTTTAAAAAGATGAAAACTCAGATTTGATAATTAAGATTCCATCCCAAACCTAGGGTCACCGTTGGGGTCTCTATGAATTCTTCACACATTTATGTGCCTTTGCAGGCCAGAAACAAGCCCCTTGCATGCTCTGGGTTAGGTATGAACTTTCCGGTATTATTGTGCAGTGATGAATGTTCTTTCTAAGCAGATATCTGACGAATCACTTAATAGATTCTACAGCACTGCATTTTTAAGAGGCCAAGGGGAGATGCCTTCTGAGTTAGATATTGTTGAACTCAATCTGTGAAATCAGCTGCGGGGAATCCAGGCTTCACTTGAGCCCCAGCTATTCGGCATCAAGTGGTGAAGGTATTTCAAAGTGAAACTGGGGAAGTTGTGCAACTCCAGGGGGAGCAGAGTCTAGAACAAGCTCCAGATTTAAATTTTCTCACTGTTTTTCTGCAATTTAGTGATTTGTTTGTTCTATATCCATGACTACGTAGCTGTTAGCAGCAGCCTTTTTTCATCAAACGTGGCTCATACGAAATCCTTGCAGTCGTCACAGTAGTTCCCAGTTGGTTGGTCTCCGGGGCCATGATCCCACTCCTCTGGCAGGGCCCTCCTGCTCTCTATCCACAGCCACCCCACCAGTGCCTCACCCTGTGCTGAGGGGGTCTCTCCAGCCCCGCACACTGATTCCTCTCAGATACCAAACAAGGAAGCCAGAGCATGGAGACTTGTTATTTTGGAATTCTGTAACGTGACGGAGCATCAGACTTGTTTTGTAGGGCCAGAGGATGACCCTTTTGGGGTGATGAATCCAATTTGCTGCTGATACAGGTCATTCACCCAAATTCCCATCTGTAAGATTTTGGTTTGGAAGGTGTAAACCTCCCCCACATCGAGTTACATCCATTACCCATGAGTGCTCGTTGCCGTTGGGGTTTGCCTTGGTGGCAGGATATACCTGTGATGTGTTTTGTGTCTTTTATTTAATCTACGTGCGATATGGGTTCCAGGGGACTGACTTCCCTGCAGTTTGGTGGAGGCCACAGTGAAAAGACCTGCAGCGTTAGGCTACAGCAGGTCGGATGTGGCTCCCGAATGGGAATGAGAGGTGTTGTTCAATCGGTTGTGCGTTATTTTGTGGGGTCAATCCATACCTGGAAGTGAACTTTAGGAAGGTGGATTTCTCTCCCCGGATTTGCGGCATTCCTTGCCCAGCAATTCCCCCGTGCGTTTGTGTCGCAGGAGGGTGCAGAGGTGTCAGTCGCTGTTTCTGCTGACCTGGGTCTTCGTTTTCAACCTGGCTGCTCTGTGAACTGGAGCTGGTTTGGGTGAGAAGGGACTGCTGAGGGGACAGGGAGCCACAGCTCTGCACCGGGTTCAGACCTGCACCACATTCAGTTTATGCAGGATGTGTTAGAGCAAAAATCTTGTGGCGTCGGTGCAGAGTTTGTGGAGCTCTTTTAAAACATTTGCAGTGGGAGCGCTGCAGTGTTTTGCATGCGGCTCTTTTACGGCCTGGCTCAGGGCTGCCTGTTATGAAACGAGTGACATTGCTGGGTGATTTTCTCAGGAAATAGTGCTCCCTCTGCTCTGGCCCGGTCTGTGCGCATACAGCATATTCTCTGTGAGGCTGCAGTGGGCTCTGGGGCTGGTGTCAGCTCAATTTCCTCCTCCTAAGAGCATGCCAAGGGCTAGATGCCAAGAGCTGGCAATGAAACAACTCTGGGAAGAACCTAGAGCAGGAGCGAGAGGGGACGTGGGAAGGTTGCCAAGGCTTGCAGGAATGAGAGACAGCAGCGGCCAGGATGGGGACTGAGAAAGGACCGCATCTCCCAGCGCTGTTTCCTGCACTCCAGTAGGAGGGGAAGGAGCTCTTAATGCTGGAGACAACTTTTAGTTTGCTTCTGTAAATATTTCTGGGCAATCTGCATATCTGCCCAGGAAAAAACTGACCGAGATCCCAGACAAAACCGCTGTGAAACCACCCTGTTCCCCACATACTTTTAAGTGGAAAGGGAAAGAGCAGATGAGCAAATAACAGATGGAGGGGTTGGTGGTGCCGTTGAGTGGCTGCAGAGGGGGCTGCTTACGTGGCCACGAGGATGCTGTGAGACCCCGCGTAGCTCGTGTCATGCTGCCCAGGAACGGGAGGCTGGAAACTTGTGTGTAAAGAAAGAAGGGGGGGTTGAATAGGTCCTTCAGGCTGTGACATGAAAAGAGCTATAGAAGTAGCTCTTTTTGAGTTATTTGAGACAGGGAGAGCGAGTGAGTGTGAGAGAGGATGGAAAAAATAATATCCTGAGTGCAGGTAAATCAGCATCTTGTGACAAGAATGAAGTGTGGGCTTGTATGTACAACTCGGTTGCCATTTGATGTGTCATATAGAAAGTCAGACTGCAAGCGTTAGAAAGTCACGAGTTGTGAGTTGTTAGTCCTTGGAAACCATGATGCTTCCTGTAGAATAACGAAATTACAATTAAAACAAGAGCAGCTCAGGATTTTGCTCGTCTTTGAATTCGAGCCTTTCCTGTGCTCTTGGATTATATTTTTCAGGATTTTTCTTTGCAGCTTTGAGAACTTAATTAAAAACCGAAATGAAAGGTTAATTTGTTATTGCTGACTGCCATGGTGTGTCCCAGCCGCGGTGCCGGGTGGCCGGCGGGAGCCCAGTGGGGCCGTGGTGGAAAGCAGGGCGGCCTGGCCTGGGGGCTCGGTGCAGGTCGGTGTCTGTGCATCCCCTGTTCGACCCTGGCTGCTGTGCAGGGACTCGCTCGGCAACCACACGCCAGGTGCTGTTTGCCCCGGGCAGCCTGAAGCGGGTGGCATGGACCGAGGAGCAGGGGGTCTAAGGGACCAGTTTTGGGCTCTGCCGGTGACCTGCTGGGTGATTTCTAGGGAGTTTTGTGCCTGTGTTTTCTCTCACGTCATCCTGTCTGTTCTGATTTTCATTTTGGCAGGACAGGAGTACCAGGATTATCTCTTTCTCAAGAGCTAAATGCCTCTTTGAAGGATTCTAAATTAAAAAAAAAGAGCGAGCTCTTCTCTCTTCACTCCAGCCTTTATTTTAAGTTAAAATCTCCCCCAAAATGCAGCCTCATACAAATGACGGGGTTGGATCCCTGTGAGCGAGCAGGCTGTATTGTGGTTTGTGCTGCTGGTGAGGTTGCCAGTTAGGTCTGACAGCAACATTTTGCCCCGATTCTGGGCATACGGACAGCTGGCAGAGCACTGGAGGATTCCTGGTTTACACATGTGTTTTACTCCACTCCTCAGAGTTTGGAGCTGCTGCATCCAGCGCACATCCCTGACATGCCAGGGCTTTGGAACAGTTGCCCCGTGACGCAGGGTTATGTCCTTACTGGAGATGTTTTTACAGGGAGAGCGACTGGGCATCACACCTCTGCAGTGCTGGGAAATTCCACTGCAAGAGGACGTTCTTAAACTTGGTGCAGGCAGTCAAGGTCGCTGCCGTAGTTTCTAGTAGTAAAGTGAATAAAAAAGCCCATCTGGCTGTTTGAGAAGACAAAACCCAAAATACGTAGGCTGCGTGTCCACTTTGCCTTTGGAGAGAGCCAGCTCGAGCTTTTGCCCTTGATTTTCAGAGGTCAGTGCCTTCACTTCTGGGCTGTGTTTTTGGGGAGCCCTCAGTGGATGGGGGTTTCCTTTTCGGAGCAGTGTAGTCCTGGGAGGTCTCCTGTGCCTTGGGAATGCTACCACTGGCGTCTGTACCCTGCAGCTTTCCAGGTCAGAAGCCCTTTAACTCGTGTGAATTAAAAAATCACGGCACATTTTGGGAGGTTTAGTCCTCACAGTATTTAAAAAAAATAATAATTCTGGTATTGTTTAACCAGTACCTTTTCTTTTCTTGTACCATGTACTTTTTATTATCTTGTGACAAAATACCTTTTGTCCTCTTTTCCTCCTCAAGGCATTTGAATCTAAGTCCATTTAAGCTGTGAATCTGTATATTTTTAAATAATAGCTAATGGATATGCCACTGTCACTATAAACCAGATTTTTCTTGCTGCAGTGATTAGGGGGAGGGTGGGAAAAGGCAATATATTGCAGTGATTGGCACATGAGAAACTGGTGCCAAATCAGTGCCAAGACAAATTAGCGCAGCTTTTTCTCGGGAAGGCAGTCGTGGCTATAGTTAGAACATGCCGGGACATTCCCGGGCTTGTCTAAAAGGAGGGATTCACGCGCACCCCATCAAGTGGCATCACAGGAGGGACGGGCCCCGTCTGTGCGCGGCAGAGCTCTGCTGGGGCAAACCCTGCTGGGGTTGGGAGCACGAGGGACCTTGGCGAGCTGTTTCTCTGCCCACCCTCGTGTTTCACAGCGCTGCGAAAGCAGCACAGTCCGTCAACACGTGTGGAGTTTGAAAAAAGGGAAAGGAGGAACCAAACATGGGGGTGTAGCTCAACAACAGCGGGGCTGCTATTCCTCTCGGAGCTCTCCCAGCCTCCGGACTCCATCCCATGCTGTTGCTGCAGCTCTGGTGAGTGCAGCCCTTCGCCTTTGCACGGTGCAGCTCTCCAGCCCGAAGAACCTGCCCAAATACCACTGGTTCTACTGCTATTGTTGAAAATCCCTACTCTCCTGGGTCTCCCTGTTGTGAAAGCCTCCCCGGCTTATCAATGGAGCATCTATTGTGTGACACTTGTCTCTGCTCTGAAGCTCTGCCAGCCACTGCTAGGCAGCGTCTCATCACACAGCAAATCTGCCTTTAACTGCATTGAACAAAGGCTTAATGTAGTGTGCAGGGGAGAAAGAGGGAGACAAAAGTGATAAAAATCAAATTAGATTCACTAGGCACACAGATTTCCAAACCCATAGCACAGCGATGCTGGGAATGAAGGGAAGAAACCAGAGCTTTAGAAACAAGGCATAAAAGCAGGCTCCTGTCCCTGCTGGGGTCACCCTGCCTTCTGCAGGCACAACCAGGGGAGAGCACAGCCCAGGCTGAGGCAGATGTGCCTGCGGATAATTACCATGGTGGCTCAAAATACTCCTCCCTTTCTTCCCCGTTCCCATTCCCGTGGCAGAAGTAATGTCCCCATGGCAGAAGCGGTGTCCCCGTGGTGGTGAGCAGCACGGGGTCTGCTAGCCCTCGGTCTGTGCAGAGCCCCATGGCTCTGTGTGTGAAGGTGCTGGGCTTTATACCCAAGTGCGAGGAGCATCGCTGTCCTCACAGCTGGGAGAGGGGCCAGGGACCCTCCTCAGAGGGTGGCAGCACATGGCACGGGCATGGTGACACCTTACTGCTGGGGACCTCTGCCCAGGCCCTTCTGCAGAGCCAGGAAGGGCTCCTGGCCAGTCCCAGGCCTGCTGATAGAGCAGGTATTTGCAAAGTGCTTATGTTGCTTCAGCTGTTCCAGGGAAGTTTGATGGATGCTGCTACAGTAAACAGCTTTTCCTCTCGATGGGAAGGTATGTCTCTATCAGCAGGACTCCGTGGGGCTCAGGCTGTCCATCAGCAGGGCTGTGCCTCCAGGAGACAGCCAGAGCTGGTTGTGGGTCCAGTGTTCTCCTTTTTTGACCATGTGAAAATACAAAAGCAGATGCACTGTTACATGCCTTGTACCAAGGCCTTACCTTATGAAGCAAGTCTGGGTGTAATTTGGGCCTCGGCAAAGGGAATGTCCAAGGAAGTGAAGCTGGCTAGAGACAGCGTGTTGTGGTGGTGCAGACTGATCAGTTTTGTGTCTGTCTTTGCAGCAAAACCCCGGAGAGGCAGCCCTTGAGTGCGCAGGCTGTTTCCCTCTTCACGCTGCCCTTCAGCTCACATAGCTGTGATTATCCTAAGCTACTTTGCATTCAACTGAGTTGGTGCAGGAAATCAGAAAATCCCTGTCTGTTAAATTAGTACTGAAGCCAAGGACTTGGGAATCAACTTGTAATTGGAAGTGTTAGTGTTTTCTTGCATGTGCCCAGTGGCAGATAATCCATGGGGCGAAGGAGTCGTGAATAATGCAGTGAGCCCATTTCTCTGTGCCCCAGTTCCTAAAAAACCCTCATTCCCCAAGGTGGGCTGCGGGTACGGGAGTGGGACCTCAGGTATCATAATCAAACCCTTCTGTCTCTTGGGGCTGCAGCGGCACTCGGGCCGAGCTATCGGGTCTGTGTGTGTCGGTGACGGGCAGGGGGACTGCGTGGGACACCCTTCCCTGCAGAGACATCGGCCCAGGCTGCAAGCCCTGCCTGGGATGGAGCCAGAGGTAGCAGGGCTGGGGCAGGAAAGCTGTGGCTGCGCCCTGTTAGCCCCACTGGCGAGTGTTGGGAAGGGTCTACAAGCACTTCTGTGAGCACCTCCAGCTGCATCCAGCCCGTGCAGGGCCCCAGTCACAAGGATGGGGGGCTGCAGGATGCGGGATGATGTGGGATGCGGGATGGGGGATACAGGATGGGGGATGTGGGATGGGAGCCATTTGAGATGCTTAGATGAAAAAAGACCTGGGAAACAATTTGTGGACAGTTTGGGGAGGGCTCAGGCCAAGGAGAGGTGAGAGTGTTGTGTGAACGTTGTGGGATTAGTTGTGGCAGTGCAAGTGTGTTTAAGGCATTACGTACGGTGTTTAGGTGGGCAATAACACTGAAATTTCTCATTTTGATCTCTTTCTTCTCTTTGCTGCACTTCTCTTTCTCGAGATTTCCTCTTCAGCAATGCTTTTCACTGCCCTAAGCAGGACCAAAACCATAACAAGAGCACAGTCTCCTCTGTTTTAAGAGATAAAATTATTGTAATTGTAATTAAGCAGGTGAGCAAGATCCTCTGTGATCACTCTTTCTCAAGAGAAAGAAAAGCACTGGCTGCTCTCCTCCCCTCCCTGTGCAGGTCTGGAGAGCTGCATGGCCGTGGGGAGAGGAAAGGAGAGGAGAGGAGACGAAGAGCTTCCTTCTTGGGCCTGTGTTACTGAGAAGGGGTGCTTAAGAAAACCCAAAACTTTCCACTGTTTCAGGAAATGACACTGTCGTGCTGGAATTTACAATGAAGTTGTGAATGTGGCTGAAGCTCAGGGCTTCTCCAGGAGAAGGCCCCTTTGCCCAGCTGCATTCAGCTCTAATGAGAGGGCTAAACTCTCCCTGAAAGGCGTGTTTTCCATTTGGCCCCTTTTCCTTCATCAATCGCTGTCACTGCAGACAGAAGGCCCCGCACGCAGCTTCCCCTGGGCTTGTGTGCGGCCGCGGGGCCGCGCTGGGCCGGGGACAGGCTGCCCTAATAAAATGCATCTCCCGGCCCCCCGAACAATAGCGCTTTGTGCCGCAGCACAGAGCGGGCTCAGTTTCCCAGGCTTTTCCTTTTCTCCTCTCCCCTCTCCCGCTGGAAGCCCCCGGTGAAGTGGGAGTGGGCAGAGGCTGCTGCTGCCGGCCGCCCAACAAAGAGGCAAGGGGCTGGGGGGGTCTCTGTGTGTCGGGGGGGGGGTCCCTCCTCCCCAGCCCCTGCCTCCGGCCACAGCTACTTGCCCATCATCTGCTGCAGGTCCCGCAGACCTGAGTAAATCAGGGAGAAGTGGGAAGCAGGGTGATGCAGGGCTTCTGCCGGGACATGCACAGGTGCTGGAGCGAGGAGCAACAGGGGGAAAGTTTAAAAAAAAAATAAAACCAGGCTGAATCTCTGCAGCAGGTCGCTGGTGCTCGTTAAGGCAGGCAGGACAGAGCGGTACCCAGCCCGCACACAAGCTTTGCATCAACAGAGCCCCCACAAGAAAGCAGGAATGTGAACTCCATCTATGGATGAGGAAACAGGGCCATGCCCGAGACCTCGGTGCCCCAGGTCAGACCCCGGTGCCGTCCCAGTGGGCCCCAGTTCCGTCCCAGTGGGCCCCCTGCCCACCCGCACGCTCCTGCCCGCAGCCCCTCGCTGCTGCCAAACGATGGAGGCTGCTGCTGGAAAACCCGGGGCCCGAGGAGGCGCGGGCTGTGCAGGGGGCAGGTTTTCTGTGGAGAAACCCCTGTTTCTCTGTGTTGTTGGCAAATAAAATCAGTTGTGGTGCCAGATGGGTGTGCTGCGATGTGCTGTGTGTGTGACCGAAGCAGGTCCAGGCTATGGCCATCACGTGTGAGTTCTGGTTCCCAAAGTGCCTAAAACAGCCATTAGTGGGTTTTGTGCTGCAGATGGAGAAACGGAGACCACGTGTGACTACATTAATTGCAAACAATAAATAGCAGTGACCCCAAAGCCAGAAAGCAACTCCACACCTTTGGCCACGGACACACTGGGGCTTCTTTGGCTTCGGCCGGACCCCAGGCAGCCGGCTGCCCCCGGCGGGAAAAGCCCTTTGCTGTTTGCAGGGTGCGCAGCCCCGTGCGGCACAGAGCCACGGGGGGTGTCAAGGGATGGGGGGAGACCTGCATCTTGTGTGTGACAAAAATGGGCTCCATCCTACAAGAGAAAAATTGCCACTGTACAGCGAGGAGCTGAAAACACGGCTCTGCGTGTGACGGGCACTAGCATCTGGGGGTCTGGCCTTGTACCCGCAGCCATCGATGCCGCTGGCTGTGATTGATCACTCATAAACAGTAACTCGGGGATGGTGAAGAGACGTTAAAGGAGCAGCAAGCCCCTCCTCCAGTGCAAGTTCTTTTTTTGGCCTGTTGCTACAGCAACTCTCTGCTAAGAACAAAGATGACAGCAAGATATTAAATTTTGCAGCAACTCAATTGACTCTTGATTTGCCTCCTTTTTTGCCTTCGGTAACTGAATCCTCCTTGGCTAATTGTGTTAGATTTCAGATAGAAATCATGCCTTCCTGTGACAAGAATTCCTGCGTTGCTTTTTCCTCCTTCCCCTTAGAAACCAATTAAATCAAATTAACTTATTTAAATCCAGTGGGTGATTATAAACACCAGGTTTCTTGGCTTTATTTCTTTTGCAAATGGACATTATGTATTTAAAGCCACAACTCATATTCTGTACCAAAATCCCCAAAGCCTTAATATTCTTTAAAAAGAAACAAACAGTTCTTGGCAAGTTCAGTTTTGGCGAAGTTCAGTGTGTGCCAGTGGCGCAGCGCAGAAATGTGCAATCTGAATTGCTGCAACAGGGCTCGTTTGAATTTATGAATGTTAACAGTGTTTTTAAAGCAATGCTGCATTTCAGCTCCCGTTCCCCCACCCCATGGCCTTTATTTCTGGAAGGGCAGACCGTGAGGCGGCCACTGAGTCCACATCCCTGGGGTCTCTTCTGCACGTGCAGAATCCCCCTGCTGGGGTGGAACCTGGATGGACAAATGACCCGGGGGGGCTTTGGTGGGACGGTCACCTTCAGAGCCCCGGCCCTGGCTGCAGGGTGGGGGGATCCTTGCCCGAGGGGGAGAGGATGGGGGCAGAGGAGACAGAGAGGAACAACGACATATGGGGAGAGGGGCTGGCTGTCACACGCAAAACATGACATACTTAGCTTTACTCGTAATTAGTGGGAGAACAAATAACAGCTTTGGCAGCTTCAGATTCAGCCGGGTGTATCGGGGAGGGACCACCCGAAGCAGGAGCCTGGGCCACCGGGGTTTTGGTAGAAGATTAAACCTAAGGAAGTGGAGCAATGGAGTGAACCAGAAACAAGGTTCATGTGCCTTTTCCCTGAACACTGATGTGCAAAGGCACTTCTCTGTGGGCTTAAGTAGCACAGGGCGAAGGACCAGGACCGAAACAGCTACTTGGTTATTGACGTGCAAAGGGCAGCGTTGTGTGGGTGATGTCCTTCCTAAAGAGCCTGGGACAGCTGGGACTGTTCCTCTCTGAGATCCATGTTACCCTTTGAGAAACACAACAATTTGTTGTCATTTAGGCAATTATTCTCTCACCTGGCGCAGTGGGACCATCCCATCCCATCCCATCCCATCCCTGCAGGGAAACCACAGGGTGGCTCCAATGGCGCAGTCCTGGCCGTCTCCCCCCGGAAAGAGGAGGTAGCAGGGCTTTGGCAGGGAAGCATTCACAAGAGACCTTTCACAGCCACTGGAACAACGTGTGGAGCAGCTTTGGCCTGGCAGTTACCCCAGATGCTGAGGAGATGGTGACTCAAATGCCTTCTACGGGAGAATCGTAGCCATTGGGAAGAACTGCTGTTGTTGAGCTGTTTATCGTAGTACCTCGCGCTTTTAGTCACAAGTAAATATTCCCATTTCTTACAGCAACTTGAATTACTGACCAGCATAATGCTAAATTCTACCCTTACTGCAAAGGCTTAAAAATGGTAACAGCAAAAAAGACAGGTATCCAGATGGGCTTATATTTTTAGAGCGCTCCTTTTGGTCTCTGAATATTAATGTCTTCAAAGACACTACACTTGTGTTTTTTGCAGATATCCTTCTACTTACAACTGAGCTGATGGAAGCCCAAATAAAATAAAAATAAAAAGAAAACTTTTGGGATGCTTTACCTGAAAAGGAACACGTTGGCTCCCAAATGACATCCTCCTGTACGGTCTGTTTGGGAGGCAAAGAAGCCCTTTCTGCTAAGATTTCCCAATGAAAATAGACTTGTTGCCCATGGACATTAGTGAAAGCAGATTGTGAGTAGCCTGGGGATCCTGCTGCTGTTGCAATATGAAATGTGGGCAGAAAGGGGCTGCTTTTCCCTAGATCTGCTCCCTGGTTTGTTTTTCCAGCTCTGTGTCTGGTGAAGGAACCAGACCAGCACCATCCTATAGAAACACGACACATTTTTCACCTGAGCATCTCAAACGGCTCAAGAATGTCTTAAGCCTTGCAGCCTCCCAGAGATTTCTCAGGGCAAACCTAAGGCATACAGAAATGAAGATTCCCCTTTGGATGCAGCTATTTCGGGTGTCAAGGCAGGGCACATCCATGCAGCTTTGTCAGTGCCAGGTTCCAATGGCACCTCACTGCACAGGGATGAAAAAGGGCACAGAGGGAGAGCTAGTTCTCTTGCGTGTTAGAATGACAAGATAACAGCACTTTGCTGGCAGGAGAGAATATGTAAGGTTCAAAAAAACAAAGGTGATGTAGTGCAGAGCAAACAGCTTCCCTGTCACACGTCTCCAGCCAGTTTATTCTGACATGGGGAAGTGTGTGTCTGGCAGTCTTCTTCCAGCAGCTCGGGTGTATCAGTGCCCGCGATACCCGCAGAGCAGACAGGCTGTTGGGGCTGGATTCTGGTTCCCCAGTTCATATTTCGTGGGTTTTATTCTACCAATGACCCCGCTGAAGCTGAGCGCTCTCCTGCCTGAGCCGCGTCTCCCAGCCTGGCTGCTCTCAGGGGTTGGCCGCTGGTCACAGGAGCCCAGGGAAGAGCCCATGTCTCCTGGCGACTCCTGAGCCGAAACTGGAATAGTTGTGATCACCAAGAGGGGTCTACGGCAACTTCCTAGACAGGCTGCGAGGGGTCCTGCAGCACATCACAGGTCAAGGCCGCCCCCCTTCCCCAGCTCCATCAAACCAAGGCATGGCTTTGGGAACCCGGCCAAGGCAGATTTGGGGTCCCCCAGCACGAGCTGCCTGGCTCCAGGAGGACAACCGTCGGGATGCTGCAGCTGCATGGTGCTGCGAAGGGGTTTAGCAAGCAGCTGGATGTCTGTTGGGCTGAGGCTCGGTGTGTCCGTCCAGCCCATCTCCAGCAATGCCTCTCCTGGGATGGAGAGTCGGTGTGACCAGGGCTCTGCCTGGCTCGGGGCAGTCGTGTGTGAGCATCTCCCTGCAGACAGTATCTGCTGCTCTCTGATGGCAGCCCTGCCCGTGCAAAGCCTGGCGTGAGACACTTGCAGTCTGAGGCTGGAAACAAAGAGTGCAAGACAGCTTCCGCTTAAAGAATATTCCTTAATTTAGGAATGGCTTTAAGCAAACATTACCTCTGCTTCCTGAGCACACACAAGGCTACTGCCCTGGAAATAATCTGCATTAGCCTTACTGGAGTGACCACGTTGCCATAGTTACTGTTGGTTTCTCTATACCTCAAGCCTGAAGTATTTATTATGATTAAATCCCATCCCATCCCATTTGTCATTTAAAAATTCTGTGTTGAAAGTGTCACAAAGTGAATTATAATGTAATCCTTCCTTTTAAAAAGCTGTTTTAATTCGAAATTCCTCAAATGATCTTAGACGTTGATATTTATTAAAGATCATTAATTCATGATTGGATTATTTTTTGCTTCTTTATTCTTAGTGATATCCGAATAGCAGAAGATCCCGATGCTATTGTATCGCTTCATGATTGCTTGTTTCCCCGCTGTGTTGCGGGCTGTTCTGGCAGATGTTTAACATCCTCAGACCCTCACTTCTCCCTCAGAGGCAGCCACACACGTTTGAACCAACCTGGCAAGAAGATAAAAATCTGCGCTGCAACAAGGCTTGGTGTTAGGGAATGTTGGTGCTTGCTCTCCTGGTACCTGTGAATGTTACAGGGAGAAGTAACTGCTGCTGGGATTAGTCTGTTATAAAATGCCTCGTGCTTATCTTTTTCTGTTTGGGTTTTTTTTGTTTCTTTTTTTTGTTTTTTTTTTTTTTCCACAGAGAGCGAGCTCCAAGCTGTAAGGTCCCAGCCAGACTGGGCTTTGCTGCATCGTTATCCCTGGGCTTTACAAGTATGTAGTTACGTAAATTTTCCTTGCTTTGGGAAATGATATACCATAGCTGTATATGACAGACCTTCTCACGTCCCAACGGCACCCTCTCCAGAGACCTAACATTCCTGGAGGACCATCCTCTGGCAGCTTCCCTTGGTGTCCCCTCTCCAGCCCCAGGCAGCCTTTTTCCCAGAGGCTGACCCCAAGCTCAGGCTGGGACATGGCAACCCAGCCCCTTCCCGAATTCCCGGGCGGGGAACGCAGCCTTTGCCAGTCACACGAAGTGGGGTTTCTGCTCATCGGTGGCAGCCCCTGCCCTGGGCCCGTGGGGCATCCCTGTCGGAGCTGCCGAGCCCCCCGGCTGTAGGACCATTGCTTGGCTTGCAAAACGCTTGTTATTCTTCTCCCTTCCCACTAGAGTAGCTCTGCCAAAGACTGGGTTTCTATGTAGAGTGAGATTTACTGCCAGACTCGTGCTTTTGGAGCAGCAGACAAACATTTAGTGTGAATGGTGCAGAGGAGCGGCGCCTCAATGGAGAGGATTGTGTGGATTCTCTGTAGCGGACTGAGGTTTATCTCCTGGACCTTTTGTTTGACACGTGATTTATTATGGCCAGTAAAATGCCCGAGACGCTCCCATTTTCTCCTTTCTTCAATTACAATGTCCTACTATTTTCTTGTCTCTTGCCTGCACCCCATCACCCTGGAGCAGCTCCTGCCCCTGCTCAACCTGCTCCTCTCCTCAGGCTGTTACACACCGGATTTTCTGGACAGAATCCCTCCCATTGAGACACCTTGCCATCTTCCCATTCTGTACAAATTGCATTATTTTTCTATTTTCCTTTATCCCAGCTGATAGGAGCTTAATAGATCTCTGATCTCTCTTCCATTTCCCCACGTGAGCTGTTACATTGCCCACCACCAGAAATCCCTCACCCAACCTAAGCAAAGGTTTGGAGATAAGTTTATCTTCCAGCCACCTCCCTGCACAAGGCGTTGCGACTCGTTCTTCTCCATCCTACCAAAGGGTAACGTGTAAGGTGCCACACTGCCGGCTGCTTCCTTTCTCCCAGCCCACCGTTCTCAGCGCTCAGACTCTGCAGGGCTGGCATCGGGGAGCGATGGCTGCAGGGCTGGTGTTGGGGAGCGATGGCTGCAGGGAGCGATGGCTGCAGGGAGCGATGGCTGCAGGGCTGGTGTTGGGGAGCGATGGCTGCAGGGAGCGATGGCTGCAGGGCTGGTGTCAGGGAGCGATGGCTGCAGGGAGTGATGGCTGCAGGAAGCGATGGCTGCAGGGCCGGTGTTGGGGAGCGATGGCTGCAGCCCTGCATCCAGAGCCTCCGGGCTCTGCAGAGCCTGTGCTTCCCCGGCAGTGCTTCCTTTGTCTCCCTCCCCTCGGTGTCTCTGCCTGGCTGCTGGAAACACAGAATGCTCTTCTGTGTGGCCTGCCGGCGCTAGGTAAATTATTTGTTTAGTAGGCTCGGGTTATTTTTTGTAATCTGCAGAATAACTGTGAATCATCAAATCTCCCTGGGTTCACTCCGCAGGACACAACAAAGGGGCTCATTGTGCGGGGCAGTGAGGGGTGTCGCTGGGGCCGGACAGAGGGACCATAGAGCGGGGCTGGCTCCCCGGCGGCTGGATGTGCCGGCAGCGCCAGCCCAGGGGCCGGTACGTGCCGCTTTGAGCACTCGGTGCTGACGGAAGGGGTGACACCGGCTCCCAATGGCTCTTTCGTACTCAACCAAAACCCCTGGAATAGAGCCTGGCGTGGTATTGCTGCTTCTGCCAGAATGAACAGGGGTTTTCTTCCTTTTTCTTCTTCTAATTGTTACCAAAAAATGGCAAATCCATTCAAGCGCAGCCCCTCTCTCAAAACTGGATGAAACTGGAGAAGTCATTAGTTTGCGGAGGGGTTTTCTCCCCCGTCCGCCCGCTCCCTGGTCCCCCCCGTCCCCCGGTCTGCAGGGGGCTGGCAGGGAGGTTTGTGCTGCCGTCAGCGGCAAGGGTCTCCCCCCACACAAACAGGGCCCACACAGAAGAGGAGATTTGACAACTTTTACACCCCTAATTTGGCTGTCATGGCTGCGATCTGTCGGCCTCGGGGGAGAACGCGGTGCTGGGTTTCCCGGCGATGTTTCAGAGCAGCAGGGGAGGTGTCATGGGGCTTGGGGAGGCCGGGACAGGGAGAGGGGCATTTACAGAGCCCAGCCTATTTTCCCAAAATACATGTGTTTTGGTTATTGGCCAAGGGGCCAGGCCCAGGGTGAAGGCAATGATGGACTAACAGAAGGGAGAACGCCACCTCCACGTGCCGGCCTGCAGACACACCGTGAGGTGATGCTCCGGACGGATGACCCGAAGCAGGAGCTTCTCTCCTCAGAACGGCCTTGTGTGCCTGTGCCAGGCCGGCTCCTGCAGCTGGAGGAGCGGCAGCCAGCTCCTGGTTGTTGCTCTGGGCAGCGGGGTTTGCCGTGTTTTGGGACCTGGAGCTTTCCCCAAGCAGTCAGAAAAGACAGCGCTGGTCAGAGGGTGTTCCGGCGCCAGCTGAAGGGCCCTGGAGTCACTTGTGTCCCCCCTCCTGCCGCCGCCTCCGGCATTGTTGGTGCTTCCACCTCGGGGACCCCACCGCAGCCGGACACTCACCCCGTCGGATGGGCGACAGCGGCCAGGGGGCTGCGTGGGGCTGGGGGACGGGGATGCCAGGGAGGGGGCCGCACTGCGGTGCCGAGGGACAGCCCCAGAGCTCCCGTCTCATCCCGAGGGGCACATCACCCCGGCACCCGCCGCCAGCCCTGCTGTGCTGGCACCCCGGCACCCGCGGCTGATGCGGTTTGGGAACCTCGCGGGCCTCTGGCCGGGGGGGGACGTGCCGTTGCCAGTGCCGTTCCCGGGGGGCTGGGGGACGGGGCGGCGGTGGCAGACTCCAAAGGTGAGTTTGGGCCTGGGGAGCCCGGCCCGCGGGTGCGGGGACGGTGCCCGGGCAGC
>JAOXNH010000003.1:16145136-16157907 GCA_028566575.1 Bartramia longicauda | reverse complement strand
TTATGAAGGTATGCCCAGGTCACTCTTTCTTCATTGCATGCTCAGCTCCATTGCCATAAGATGTCAATAATATACTACTCTCTACCTATGGTAAGAACTTCAGTGGCATCCTTATCCCCACTGAGCGTTGACAAAGCATTTGGACAGTGTACAGAGACTGTTTGTAATAGTCAACACAAAACATAACACGTTTCTCAATGAAGCTTATCAACTTTACTTCAGTTCCAGTGAAGACAGAAAAAGATAGTTATCTAGAGATAAAATCTTTGGTAATAGTCTCTACAATAGTTTTTTCATCCTAAAAGCATTATTTTGTAGTTGTTTCTTTCCAGTTCCAGGAAGTTGGCTACTGAGAAAACAGTTATTTAAGAGACTAGTCTTTCATCTTATCTAGATGGCTATCAGACTTAAGCACTTATAAGTATGGGATAAAATTGCATGTATAACCTACACATACAAATTATGGTTAGGTTTATGTAGACAGAAGTATTTACAACCATGAAAGATTTCCTCTTTGATCCTTTTCGTTGTTTACCACCTCTCCCAGAGATTTGATTACACCTCTCAATCACTATCTGGGTCTGTGAAGATGATTGACACATGGAAGGAACTTCCATGAGGTTCTGCAATATTTAGGAAAATAATAAAGTTCCTGAAACTGTTCCCATATGTGATGCTCTTTTCTGGAGCTTTTCTTGACCTGAAAAATGTCTTATCCTCTAGGTGATAGACATTCTTGTGAGAAAAGCTACATCTCCTCAGGAAAAAGTGTATTACTGTTGTGCCTGTGAAAAGCGTTGAAGCAAAAGGTATTTTAACACAATAGCTGAACATAGACAGCAATTAGTTTCCTTCCCTTCTCCAAGGGTTATTATATAAATCCCATGAGGTTTTTGCATTTACCTATTTTGTCACAGACCATTTTGCCACATTTTAAATGGCCTTCAAGGCATTTTTAGAAAGATATTAGTCAATGTCAGGCTTGCAAAGACATTACAGACACTGAGTATTCAGCACCCACAATGAAGATTGAACCAAATAGAGCTCAACTGTTAAAAGATGCAAAGAGGAAATATTAGCAATGGGAAAGCTGCCAAGCTTCTCAGAGGACCAGAGGTAATTCTTTCATCATCGTCACTGCTGGTTCCCAAGTCAGGTTGTGTTTATAATAAACAGTTGATTTATAAGAAAGCCAGAGGGTATTTTACTGTGCAGTATCTGAACTTAAAATTGTAAGATACAACTAACAAACAGAACTGTGGCAATTATCATACTGGAGTTATTACACCTTCATCTTCTTGCAAACCAGCTCCCTTTCAGAACCACTTTTATTTTCTCTCTCTATCTAATGCTCACCCTTCTCTGTGAATTGGTAGGTGCAATGGAAAGATTATTTCCTTCCCACATATTAATTCACTCCTGGTCTTCTTCATTCAATGCTGAATTGTCTTGGCATGCTAGGATCCTCTGCACAACACATGAATGAGTTCAGATTGGCTCTTTGGAGAGATTCCTGAGGTTCATTTCCCACTAAGAGGACTCATTCAGTCTTTCTTTTTGTGAGGAGTTGAACTGAGGAGAGGCTGCTGTCCTCCTCTTGAGGCTTTTTTCCTGCCCCAAATCCAGGATGTAAACAAAATTGTGAAATAACGTAATGTGTTGTTGTACTAAGTTATGAATCAAGGGATAGAGTGTATGTCAGCAAGTTGGGGTGTTACCTGAGGATAATCAAAACCACATTTTATTGGGTTTTGCAGAGCCCACAGCAGGTCTCTCCCGTGCTGGAGCTGCCTCTGCTCGCCCAGTCTGAGGCTGGGTTTGCAGCCGTCGGGGAGGGTCGTGCTGGTCCTCGCCTCTCGGAGGCACCGAGAGGTGAAATTCCTCCTTATCTTTACGCTTCCTCTCTGCAGTTTCCAAGCTGGCTGGATCCAGGGACAGACAACGTACTTTTACTGGTCACGATGTAGTTTTCCCTTGCTATTCCAACTTCATCCCTTTTCCAGGAAAGGAGGAGGAGTGAGGAGGAGCGTCAGCCTTGGGATGAGGTTTGGCTGGTTTCTCCGCAGGCGGAGGCCGGGGAGGCAGCAGCGCTGGGTCCCGGGGGGCAGGCGAGGTTTCCCCGGGTGTGCTGCACCTCCGCTTGCCCTCGACTTGTCTCTTCCCTGCTGGAATTGCACGTGCATGGCAGGGATAATTAGCCAGGAGGAGGTGGAAGAGCTGTGTTTCTAGGTGATTAGGACGTGCTTCGCGCAAAGCACAATCAGCTCCTGGAAACGCACAGGACGGTTTTATCTGGAGGCATAGTTTTCTGAAACGTGTCACTCGGTCCCGTCCCATCCCTGGTGTCCCCCTGCCTGGGTCTGTGCTCAGCACTTGTGCTGCCAGGTGAACCTACAGAATCACAGAATCTTCATGGTTGGTTTTGTGACTCGGTTTAACCCTTCTCTTGAAGGGTGCACCCGTTACCTTCATTTCTAGTGAGTCTGTGTTACAAAGCTGCCAATTGGGGCATTTCACTGGGAGGTTTCACGTCTCGGTTGTGATGCCCGTGTAGCAGAGGCCGAGTGGGAGAACCACAGCCACCGCCTTGGGCTGGAGGAGGAGAGCATCGCTTCGTATTCGTGTTACTGCTTTTACCACTGCTTTTCCTCCATCCTTAAGGGCACAGGGTTGTAGCTGGAGAGCCTGGGGGTGACGGGGGTGCTGCTGAGGCTGGGCTGACCCCTCCCTGGCACTGCTCCTGCTGGTCTCTCCTCCCGGGTGCACGCTCCTGGGGTCCCCCCGCCATCCTGGGGTCACGGGATGGTGAAACTTGAAGTGGGGAAACGCTTTGGTGCCCTAAGGAGAAGTTGTAGCAGCCGTTGGGATCTGGATGAGCCGTGAGCTAATGCAGGAGGCATCCACGCTTGCCACAGCCGTGAGAACAATTGGTCTGTTGTGCAATTTGTTAGTATTTATGGCGGGGGAGTGTGTGGGGCACTGGGATGCACTCTCTCCCTTTCATTCTGCTGCTTGCCCAGGGAGCGTTGGGCAGCCATAGGTGTACATGGTGCTGCACCCACCGAGACTGTGGGACTATATGGGGAGGCGAGCGTATAGAATATATCAGTCATCTTCCCCTCAACTTCTAGCAGGAGTCTGGAGTGCTCTGGAGTTACACAGTCTGACAGTGACCCTGCTCCTGGGCAGCCCTTCTCAGGCTCCTCCACCCGTCAGTGTTGCTTGAACCTTCCCTCTGACATGCTTTGCATGTTGACTTTCCCCGTGTTTTACCTCCCTCGTTTGTGCTGTGCTGTCCTTGGCCCGCTCGGCAGCGGGACGGTGACATCCCCGCGGGGCAGTGGGATGGGAGCTTGGCTCTCCCTGTGGAACTGCAGTGCTCTCCTCCGCAGGACAGCCTCGGGCTGCTCTGTCTCTGCTCTTCCTAAAGCTGGGGAGTAAGAGCAGCTGATGCCCTGCCAGGCTCACTGGCCCCTAGGCTGCTCGGGACCCGGGACTGCCTGCGGAGGGGCCTGTGTGCTCTGGGTGGCTGTCCCCGCTGCTCCTCCTGTCCCCGGTACTGCTCCCGTGCCCGTGGCAGCTCGTGCTGCTGACCCTCCAGGCTGTGAATTCACTCTGTGGCTGGAGGAGCTGTGCTGATTTGTGAGCTGAGGGTCCCACAGCAGAGATGATCTGTGAGCATCCCATAGCCATGTCACAGGCAGGGCTGTGACACACTCACTGTCACCATGTCCATCCTGGGGCTTCAACTCATGAAACCTCACGAGCCTGTCTTCTGCCGGGGTTGTCCTCTTCCTGACAAACCTTCTCTGTGACCAGCGGCTCCTGCTGTGGTGGGGGTGGCAGAAGAGGTAAGGTGGGCAGCCATCTGAGGTGGGATGGGATGGAGGTGTCCCTCCATGGCCATTGGAAGGGACGCGATGCCCAGCTGCCTGGCAGTGCTGGTGCCACTGGGCATTGCTGGGCATGTCCCTGCTGGCTGCAGTCTTTAGGGAGCCCGTTGCCCATGATATTTTTAGGAACATTAAGTCAAGAAAATACCAGAAATTGGGCAACTGCTGTTGTCAGAGAGGCTGATTTCTACACACTCCTAAATTTGATTCTGTTGTTTTGCAATCTGCTTTTACTTGCCATTTTTTGTGTCCTTCAGACTGTAAGCAGTTTGGCCTCAGAGCAGAGTTGAAGCTCATTCCCATTACCAAACGGCACGGTGGAGGACAGGAGAGAGGCAGAGAAGGCTGAGGAAAGACTTTTCAACCCACCTGTAAAGTTAGTGTGGTCATCCAGCCCTCTTCCTCGGAGGTTTTGAGGTTTATATGATGGCAATTTATAGGAAGCTTTGAGATGTTAGATGAAAAGTTCTTTGAGGAGCTAGTATATATTTTTAGTGCCTGTAGAGGTGTGAAGCATGAGCCTGGAAGAGAATTGTTTCAGTGGATTCGGGGATGCACAGATTTTTCAGGCCAGAAGGCAGTGCTGGGTGACCTGGTCTGGGTCCTGTGCATAATGGTTTGTGCTGGTGTGTGAGTTGGGTAGCTGGTACCTCTGGGGTAGCCCAGGCTCCAGTAACCCACCGCAAAGCTCCGCTCCCATAATGGTCTGTGAAACCTGCCCCTGTCTGGATTAGGGATGTGAGGTGCTGGAGTGAACCCTTTAATGATCTTCTCCTTTATTCCCTTTCAGTGGCTCAGGCTGTGATTCACATTCTCCCACAGCTCTTTCTTCCCCCGATTTTAATGCCTTCTCTTTTGCATCTCAATAGCCCCGACACACAGAGCTGGGGTTGCCTCTTGAGGGGACATTCACTGTGGGGAGGTCTCTCTCCATCGGGTCCCACCGAGACAAAGCCCGGGGCTGAATGTGCCCGGGGTCCCTGGGGGGAGCGGGACCCGGCCCGGGGGGGTCTGTGGCCGGGAGGGGTACGGGGTGGGGGTGGGGATCGAGGGTCTGTGGCCCGGAGGGGTACGGGGTGGGGGGGGATCACCATCTGGTTTTGCGAGGCTTCCTTTTGTTCTTCCCGCAGGTGACAGTAGCAGGGGCTCTGCTTACTGGTCTGGCTGTGTTCAAGATGTGATTAATTTGCCATGGTAGCCCATGTTCTTGTCAGGTGGACTTGGAATTTGTTTAATGGTCTGTGCTTCCAAGGTAGGTTATGGTGCAGCTCTGGAGACCATGCCAGGGAGCACCTGCCTCTGCGAGGCCACGATGGGCAGATCAAGGGGGCTCTCCGTGTCCCTGCAATGCTTCCCAAAGGGGGCTCCCAGGACAGGGACCATCACCGAGCACAGACGCCCAGGCAGGGAGGTTTGCAAGGACTTCAGAGTGGTCTAGGCTCTCCTCGGGGTAGGTGGCCACCCTGCGTGGTGAGGGAGGTCCTGGGGACACGGGCTTCGGCTGGGGCTGCGTCCTGAGAGCAGCCGACTCCTTCCTCCCGGGCAGCCATCCCTGAACAGCTTCTCCTGGGCGGTTGCACCACTTTAACCTTCCTCTTGCAGGAACCCTCAGTTGCAAAACGGGCACTGTCAGAGTTTCACGAAGAGCGTGACCCCCCCGGGCTGCCAGGGACTGCTGCTTCTCCAAAAGGTTTCCTTGTTTTGTGTTCAGAAATTAATTTGGGGTTGAAAATGGAAAAAAGTAGGAGAAGGGAGTTTTCTATTTATTTCCGCACTACACCACTTTGAGTGTCTCTGTGTTTTGGCCATGGTGGCCAGTGCTGCCGTTGGGGCCGTGAGTCCCTGCAGGGGCCGCGTGTCAAGGTGTGGGAGCAGAACCGTGGAAGCCATTGATGGGAAGAAGCTGAGGACAGTCTGGGAACCAAAATGTTTCACGGCTCAGATCCCCGTGATGTGCTGTGATTGTTATGAATAGTGATGGCACACAGTACCTGCTGGTTTTATGTGAATTTGGTCTTCCTCTGCCCTCGGAATACTCTCCAAAAGAAAGGAATCATCTGCTGTGAGGCTGCACGTTTGTGGAGAAATGATGTTCATCCCGAGTAGCTGTGCTTGCCTGATTTCCTGTTTAAGTATGGCTTATCTCTCCACTCAAGGGAGGTTGTATGTATGTTCTTGCTCCTACTTTCTTTAAAAGAAACAACAAAAATCTGAAAGTCCTGTTCCGAGCTCCCAGCTTCCTCCCTTAGATTTGGTGTCGAGGTCCTCGTGTTCATTTTTACATTTTGCAATGAATTTTGTGCAGACTGTGGCTATGTTTTTTTGATTGAAAGAGCCTGAGTTTTCATTTAATTGCTTTTTGACGTCCCTGCAGACACCTCTGTTTGAGATGTGGTGAAACAGGCATTTGAGGTTTACTGACAGTGACATTATACTCAGCTTTACGTGGCCCTTTTAAACTTGTTCGTGTGGAATGGAGGCTCTTTAGAAATCAAATAAATGGAAGAACAGAAAGGGCTGATGAAAACGATATTTTTATCTTTTATAAAAGATATAAAAATGTAGCAGTGAGCGGAGCGACGGGTCAGACTCGGCAGCCTGGCAAACATTTCACCTCCCATGTATTTTTCCCGAAGGGCTGCAGCCGGTCTGGGATGTGCGTCGACTCCGGTGTCCCTGGGAGGTGCTGCCCTCGGCCTCTCCTCGGGGGGAGTTTTCCCGTGGTTTTACCCTCAGAACCAGGGTAAAACAGAGCAGGACGTGGTGAGAGCTTCCGCTTCACTCCTCCTCTGGCAGAGGCTGGTTCTCCCATTTACCTACTGGTTTTTCATTTTATGCTTTCTTAAAAGATCCTGTGAGAGACTCCATAGTGAGCAAATGAATTTGTTTTAATTGTAATGGGAAAACTTGAACTAGTTAACTGCAACTATAAATAGCTTCAGGAAAAAGAACGATGCTAGAATTTCAGATTAACGGCAGTGTTTGTTTCAGGTTCACAGTGGTTCACACACCGTTAGAGTAGAAGAAACAGCGGTGAAGGGTCTGATGTTTGATGGCAGCTTCTCGTACAGACAAGAGCAGCTGAAGGGAAAGTCAACAGCAAACACAACGTGGTTACGTGTTCTGTGCCCTTCCCCTCCTTACAGTGCTTCTGGCAATGCTGATGGTTTTCCTTTGATCCACTGTCCACAGCCCGGCTCTGGTGTGGCCCCTTCAGCTCGCTCAGTTACGGCAGCTTTTCACAGCTGTTGTGTTTGGCCACATCCGCACTCTCCGGGGGAGGATGGGGAGGTCCCTGGTATTCCCCTGCGGCACCTCCAGCCTGGCCGTGTCCCTGGGGGTTGTTCTCCATCTCCTCTGTGCAGAGCTCCGAGGCAGAGGAGACCTCCACGTCGGCAGCCGTTGTGGTTTTAACTCCACCGCCAGCAGGCTCTTCTCTGGGCGCTTTGGGGTGGTATCGCTAAAGCCTGGCTTTTGTCTGTCTGTCCTGAGTGCAGGCTCTGTCTGGCGTATCCACTAACACGGCAGAACCCACGTGTGACCAGAAAGCTTTTGCAGTTTTCTCCCCCAGACTCTTGCAGTGCTTCCATTCTCTGCGGAGAAGGGCAGAAGGCGGCTGGAAGTCTATTGGCACAGCCCGTGTTTTGTGGGTGCCTTCCAGGGAAGCGGGGAGTGGATGGGTCAGTGTGTGATGGCAGCTTTGGGCTTTTGGGGCTTTTTTTTTTTTTTCTTCCCCTCCTCCCTACTTCTTCCAAAGTGCTGATTAGTGCTGATTTCTTGATGGGCATCCTCGGCTAAGGGGGATGCTGATCCTGATGGGCCTGCATCTTCCTGATGAGCCCCCCTTGGGAGGGCAGAGCTCTCCCAGCAGCATCCCATTCCGGGCAGTTCACGTCCAGCTCTTCCCACACGGGGCTGCCACTGGGAATTATGACCGGCCACGTCTCTGTTCCCAAGCCGAGGAGAAGGTGCCGAGGGGGAAGAGGAGCAGGCAAGTGCCTGCTGCTGGGGTGGCTGGTGGTTTTCCTGATGGCCCCTGTGCTCCTGCTGTGGTCGGTGTTGGTGTCCCTGTGTGGTTCCAACAGGCTTCCTGAGGCTGTGGCCTGCGGGGCTGCTGCTCTCCGGGGAGCACTAAGCCTGCTGCTGGCTGGTCCCCTTACAAAACAGGAGAAAACACAAAAACAGGCGTTTCTGCTGCCTAAACTTAGCCCCCAAAGGTTGTCTGGTCCCAGCAGCAACTCCTGTGGTAAACCATGGCCTGAAAGCGAGGGTCAGGCACATCTCCAGTGTCTCTCTGGCAAGGACGTGGGTAGGTACCTGCTGCAGGGACTTGGGCTGCACTCATACTTCTGCTGGAGAGGAGGAGGGGAAAAGAACCAGTTTGGATTAATTTGCTTAATGTCTGTGGTACAGAGTGAAATAAAGCAGACCCTGTGCTAACGCCAGGCGGTGCCGGGGCTGGGGGGGCTGAGACGCTGCTCGGAGCCGGAGCGGTGCTGCTGGAAAACCACGCTGTGCAAACAGGTTCTCTCCTCTCTCTTGCCGCAGAGAGCGCTTTTGGCCAGAGCAGGCTCCCCAGACCCGCTCCCCTCTGGGGCTGGCCGGGTGCCTGCTGGCCACGCCACCCCCCAGCTGGCCAGGGCACGGTTTCCAGCAGAGCCGCTGGCCGCACAGAGCCCCTGGGTTTGCTCCAGCTCCCGTGTCCCGGGGCTGATCTGGCTTCTCCTTGGGTTCCTCCTTGCCTCGGCCCATTTCCATTTAACCAGCCGCATCTCCGCTAGCGTGTGTTCCACACTGCTCAGAGCCGGCTATAAAAAGTGGGTGTATTTTGGGAGACTGGTTGGATGTGTTCCTACTGCAGTTCTTTGGGCTGGTACCTTCGGCAGCACTGCAGTAATCCTGGAGTAACTCCTGGTGGAGCTTTTAGGTGGACTATCCCACATTTTTCCTGACTTTAAATGTTAGAGCAGAGCTGTAGTGGTGAGGAAGGGACCCAGGGCACCGAGTCCCTTATATTGTGATTTTTTTTTTTTACCTTAGTTTCTATTTTCAGTGCTTTCTGCCCAAAATAGTACTGATGGTGACTGTCAGGGTTGTTACCTGGGTCCTGCATTTTCCTTGCTCCAGCTGTGTATCTCTGGCTTCTTCAGCCACTGTTGTTGCTGCTGTGAGTCTCATATGTTTGAAACCAAAGGACAACAGATGTCTGTCCTCCTCTGGCCGACCCGTGTGCCCGCACCGTGATCCCAGCGGGTACGGCTGTTCCACAGGTGGGCACCATCCATCCTTTCTCGTCGCGGTGGACACCCTTCCCCGGTACATCTGCCAATCCGCTGCTGTGCTGAGGCTGTAAATCTGGTCTGTGTGCTCCACAGGGGTGGGATCTCCTGCCTCCTCATTCCCACCGCTGGAAGAAGGGCACACACACGAGTGTATACTCACACGTGTCTCTCTTGCCCCTACCTGCTGCGTTGCAGTCTGGGTTTGAGATGTGCTTTCGGTGCCAGAATTTGGTTGCAAGATCCTGAGTCACTTCTGGGTAACTGACATGGCAGTTTTTGTTAAGAAAGAAGGAAAATTATTCTCCAAAAAGAATTATTTACTCTGAAAAGGAGAAAAATTATTCTACTTGTATAATTTGGTGTCCTGACCTGTTTTTAAGGTATCACATGGTTGGCTTTTTTATACTATTCGTCAGACCTTTCGCTGAAGCTTGTTAGAGGCTGAAAGTGGAGACCTTATGGTGAAGGTAAACTCCTTTTACCGTCCAGATGTCAGCTGCTCAGTTGCTGGAGATTGCTCTTTGAAGACTGGATCTGCAGCTGGGCCAGGAGGCAGGAGTTCTGTCCATCAGCCCAGCTTTGGGCTGTTCCCACGGACTCGTTCACAGACCCTGGTGGCCATGGGAAGTGGACACGACACAGGTTTTGAGCCAAATTTGGTGCTTTCGGAACCGTGGAATCTGCTTAAACCAGGACTAACTCCATTTGGGAGGTTTCTTGGGGAAAAGGTTGATGCCTCGAGATTTTCGGTGTATAGATCAGAGCATCATTGCATTCATGTTGGGTTTTCTTTTCCCTTTTGTTCCCTGCACCACTGACCGATTGAAAAGCCACTGATGATTTTAATTACAGGTCCTGCCTAACAGGAAAGGCCTGGGTGAGGCAGACTGTGCGTGTACAAGGTGGGAGCCTGTGCTGTCTCAGCAGTTGCACTTTGTCTTCAATTATTTAGTGGGAGTAAGCTTGTTTGTCATCTAGGAAGACACTTCATGACCTAGAAAGATGCGTGTGTTCTGGTGTATCGTTGTTAGTGAGGTGGAATTCCCCTCTCTGGTGTGGCTGTGAACAGTAAGATGGAAATGGCTGTGTCAGCTCTAACAGAGATACCAGAAGGTCATAACCTATTTCTGATCAGGTTTGTTCAACTCTTACATCTGCTTTTCTCATGAAAGATGAGATTCCTTCCTGATTTGTGTTCTCAAAGTGTAAAACCAAAAAATGATCCAGTTTCTTTTTGAAATTTTATGACGTTTGCATTTTGAATATCAATGTGAAAAACTGAAAAATAGAAATTGTCAGTGTTTTCTTAAACCTGGCCTAACCTTTTGCACTTGCTACAGTGGATTCCTGAGGGAAATGCTGGGTGCTGCAGGGGGGCTTGTCTGTGCTCCGCTTAGAAAGGAGGAAAGGTGGAGAGGGAGGGTTCCTCTCACAGCTGGTGGGGAGCTGGGAGAGGCTGCAGAGCGTTGCCTTTGGAGCAGAGCAGTGACACCAGCGCTGCGGGCTGGGAGGGACCCTCTGGTGTGACGCGTTGCCATAAATTTCAGATAAGGTGGTGTGACCCACTGGGGCTCAAGCACACCTCAGGGGAGGGTCTCGTCTCTCTTAGGTCCCTTTTACATGCTGTGTTAAGACCTTGAGTCACTGCAGATCATGTTGCGTGGCTTGAATCCTCCCTTCGGAGGGTCGGATGCTGTGCTGGTGGAGGAGAGGAGGTGGGACGGCTCTTCTGCTCTGCCATCCACCTCCCTGTCTCTCCTCCTTCACTCGGCTGCTTTCTACCATAAGCCCCAGGACAGAGCCTGAGGCCTGGAGAGGAGGAGTGAGGAGCGAGGTGGCCACGAGCAATGGCTCTGCTGCCTTCTCCAGCGCTTGATGTTCTCCAGACCACTGTGCTGGTATCTGCTGCTGGTGGCATTTCACATGGGGTACTGTTGCTTGGGAGAGCTGGAGCATCCCCGTGGTGAACCCTTTGGCTTGTGCTGCCTTGCAGAACACTGCTGGGTGTTGTCCCCGTGTGAAGGCGTTGGCTCCTCCACCAGGGAAGGCACCGATGCCTTGCTGAACCCTTCTCAGCAGGGCTTGCTTACGGAGGTGTGAAGCTTGTTTGTGCTGTGAGAAAGGAGCAAACTGATTCCATGAAAAGAATAACACCTGCTGCCCTCGCCTCGGCTCCCGAGGGTTTAGCCGAGTTCCCATGGGGACAGGAGGCCCCAGCCCGCCTGGGTTGCACTGGGACCCTGTTTTGGGAATGCACTGCGGTGGATGGGGTTTACGCTCCATGGAGATAGCTGGAAAGCCATTATAAACCCATTTTTACCCACATTCCACTTGGGCCTCTCAAAGGTGATACACACGGAGATTATTCCACTGGTACGATGGGCTCACCACGGTATTAAAATGTTAATGGAAGAAGCCTGACGAAGGGCAGTAGAAGACTAGACAGCCCAGCCTGGTGTGTGCCCGCTGTGCCCGGGAGAAGAGCTGAACGGTTATTTACCTGCTGGTTGTTCTGCGGGTGGGATGGGATTTCAGGGGAGGCTCGTTACACGTACACCACCTACTCTGGTGTCACCCTGCCCTGCACCTGAGGGTGCCAGCACAACCACGTCATTCCTGTCCCGTTGTTGCCGATGGAGCTCATTCGAAGGGAAGAATGGCTTGTTGAAAACGGTTTGTGTGTATATCCCTATAGAAATGGAACTTTTATTTGTGGCTTGGCTGCTTTTTCCCTGCAGGTGTGGTAGGGAGGCTTGGTGCGGGCATGCAGGAAACCCTGGGACCTGGCCATGTCCCCTCATGCTGAGAGCGGGGTGAGCGAGCAGGGGCTTGGGCAGGGGCCAGGAGCCAGCTTGGCTACCAGCAAAGCGAAGTGGCGTTTTCCTGACCCTGTCTCTTGCCAGGGTCGCTGCCCCAGGTGCCCCCATCCCTACCCCAAGTCCCTTGGGGCAGGGGGTTTCCCAGGAGGGAAGAAGTCAGTTCACAATCTAATTTCTTACACTTTCACTTCCCTTTCCAGTCGGGGCAGATTGGGAGGTTACCTTACAGCCCAGGGAGCCGGGGTGCGCGGGCTCAGGCTGGGCACGGGGGCAAACTCGGGCCCTGGGGTGGAAACGCCTCTGGTTTGGCGCTGGCTCCGACGCACTCCCCGAGGCTGGGATTAAAGGTACTCCTGAAAAAAACTGTGTCAAAAACGCCAATGCCAGAGGAGTTGTTTTCAGGCTTGAGGGAAGTGGTTTTTTTCTTTTTTTTTTTTTTTTAAATCCCAAACTCCTGGTTTTGGATAAAAGGCTTGTCTTGTTCTTTGATTTACTAAGAGCCAAATCTCTTGGTTTTTTTCTAGACAGGGTTATTAATAATGACATGCTAAGGGAAGCAGGGAGGTTTCTTTGCTTGCTTTGGGCTGTTTGCTCTGTTTCTTCCCTGAAGCTTTCACCTGCGTTCACCACCCCGGGGTGCTCTCAGGCTGGCACTCGGGAGCGTACCCCACACCCCGGGCGGCATCCCCAGCTGGGTGAGGGGGGGATTCTGCCCCTCTGCTCTGGGGAGACCCCCCCAGTGCTGCCTCCAGCTCTGGGGCCACCAACAGCAGAAGG
>JAOXNH010000003.1:16123467-16144468 GCA_028566575.1 Bartramia longicauda | reverse complement strand
GCCAGGTTGGAGGGGGCTTGGAGCAACCTGGTCTGGTGGGAGGTGTCCCTGCCCAGGGCAGGGGGTGGCACTGGGGGCGCTTTAAAGGTCCCTGCCCGCCCAACCATTCCAGCTGGTTGGTGTCACAACCCCCTTGGCGTCTTAGTGATGAATCCAGGCTGGCAGTGCGTTAGATACATGTGTGTGTGAGGGCTCTCCCTGGGGAAACGGTGCCTAGCGTTGAAAAACAGGATGACAAAGCACTAGAAAATATCTAAGAGGTAGCTCTGTGGTGAAGCGGGCTGGGCTTTTCGTGAATACAGCACATGAAGTGGGAAATAAAAGAAACTAGGAATTAAATGGCCTTCTTGGTGTGTTCCATATTTGAAGAAGAGTTGGATTCTCCTCCGAGTCCAGCTTGCCATGCTATATTTGCAATACACTATTGGTTCTAATCCCAGTTGTGAGGAAAATAATGGCTTTTGTTGCCAAGCTCATTTTCTCACTTGTCACAAGCCGGTGGGGTGAGACGTATGTTAGCGGAGCGGCTGCCCGTGTGGTGGATCAGCCGAGGACACCGCTCTCCTGGGCAGCCGATGCTGGGTTCCCCTGAGCAGCCGTCCTCAGCCTGGCCGTGGGTGCTGGCTGCACCCCGGGCAGGGGGCTGGTGGCCATGGGGCTCAGTCCTGCCCGTGGGAGTGAGTGGCACTGCGGGTGAGGAGGAGGAGGAGGAGGATGTCTCTGAAAGCTTTGATCCCAGCCCGTTGCTAGAGAAACCCCCGCTTTTGTCTGTCCCTGTCTGAGCAGCCGGAGCCTGGCGGGACCCCGTGGCGGGGGGCTGGGGAGGGGGTGGCCTGCCAGATCCGCCATCTCTCCGAGGAGGAGGGAGCTTGCTCACAGAGGACCGGCCGCCTGCCAGCTCTGCCGGATGGAGCATCACTGGTCCCCGCGGCTTCACATCATCCCACTCTGGCACACACTTGGCTCCTGCTGTCTCTTGCCTTTCAGTTCAGGCCACGCACCTTCGTGAGCCGTAGCTATCCACCCCCTGCTTTTCAACAGTTTTTGCCCATCTAGAATTGGGTTTATTTAATAAGCCCGTCCTAAACTTGTTGTGTGAACTCTGGTCCAGGGGCTGCTCCTGGCTCCCACCCACCCTCCTGCCTCCCCTGGCACCGGGCTCTGCCGGGACCTGTAGAGGGTTTGTCACTGGAGCCAGCGTGCGGGCGGTTGTAAAGTGACAGTGTTCGTCTCGTGTGACACTTCAACCGACCATGGGACAAGCAGAATTAGCTGTGAACCATCCTTCCTTCTGCTGCTTTGCTGGTGGTCTCTTTGCTCAAACTTTGCTTCTTTTAAAGCTGTTTTACTCTTTATGCAGAAAGTAATTTCTGGAGTAGCAGCACACCAGTGACCAGCACGGTGCTGCTGCTGGTGGTGGTTTCCACCATGGTTGATGCCAGTGAAGGAGCTTGGCCTCTATCAGTGCGTGAGGGCAGAAGTATTGGAGCCAGGGGTTACTGGAAGAGGGGGGAACTTGCAAAATAACTGCTGGAGAACAAGATTGTCTGGCTTACTCCATGTGCTGCCAAAGGGTGACATCCTGGCTCCATCGAAGCTGGTGGGAGCTTTGCCACGGTCTCAGCTGGGGCCGGGATTTCAACATGGTATTTGTCAATGCCTGAAATTCAGAGATTCTCCTGCCTGGGAGAACACGTGAGCTGTATGAGGACACAAGGAATAAGTGAATAATAATAAGGAATACCACTGGTAAAAGCTGTGTTGATCTAGTGGCATTCATCTAGAGTTTAGTTGTTATATTTAAAAAATGAGAGCATATGGAAAATATCCTTCAGTAAGCTGAGGGTGGGAGCGGTTGAAGTAGCGGTGTGTTAATTACGAACTGGAGCTGAGCGTGCTGTCTTCTTCTTGACCTCTCCACATAAGCATGTCACTTCTAATATCAGTGCTCAAATTGGCCACGGTTTGTCCCAAATAACTGTGTTCTTTGTAAAGCACTGCATCACCCGTGTTGTCAGAGGTATGCTATGCTATTTGGATGCGTGTAATCGCTCTGGAGCTCTGTGCGTGGCTGCCAGCATTGTCCTCACTGGAGAGTGGATGAGATGAACAGCCTTCGAGAGGAAAAAATGAGGTTTACTCCAATCTACTGCCCAAGATGTCACCATCAACCCAAACTACAGTTTTCTGAAGTCTTGAAAAAGTTTGGGGAAAAAAGTGCCTTCACTCACTCTGCCGCTGGCACACTGTGAGCATCAGTTCCCAGCCCAAACACAGAGCTCCTGTGGGATGCTCGGGTTGGCCGTGCTGTGGTGGGGATCACACAGGCTCCAGCATCTCGGATGTCCAATGGAAAGCACTGTCTGAGCGCTGTGGATCTCCTGGTGCGGGAAGAGGGGCAGTGCCCGGCGTTACGGATCCCCTGTGGGGAGGATCCTCCATGGAGATCTTGGTGGTTCTTGCTGCAAACCACATGCGGGAGTTGAGCCGGGCTCGGCGCTGTGGTTGGGTTGTGGTGACCACGATGCCAAAACGTGCCCCCTCTGAGCCCCCTGCCTGGCCGTGGGCTCGCAGGGCTGTTGGGACCCGCTGCCCTGTCCTCCCACCCAGCGCAGCACTGGGTCAAGGTTTTGGGTGGGTTCTTTGTTTTTTCTTTAATATTGCCATTCAGTTACGAACCTACCAAAGGCTGAATGTTAACCACTTTTCCCATCCCTGTGCTGTCTCTAGCACTCTCGTGCCACTTGGCTGATGGCGGTGCGAGGCTGTTTGTGGGGTACTTTAAGGTGGTAAAATGCACTTTTACAAAGGTCAAATACATTTTAGAAGGTAGAATCTCTCATTAATTAAGAACAAAGAGCTGTTTATCCCCGCTGAAGCCCGTTGTCTCGTGCACAGTGCTCTGTCGTGGGGCTGGCCGTGGTGGTCACGCTTGCTGTCCTTCTGCGTCCCCTCTGTCGCCCTCGGAAGCCTTTCTTGTGGAGGGATGTGAGAAGTCTTTGACTGATGAGGGGCTTCTGCTGGATGGGGGATCTCTGTAGCCTGGACTGAGGGTGGGGTCTGTCGTTGGGGCTCTGCAGGGCTACGGTCCCCTGCATTGGGCCACCTTAAACCTGGTCCAGGTGGTTGTTGTCCCCACACCATCCTGGGGCTGGAACACATCTCCTCAGGGAATGAGGTTGCTGCTGGCATCTCACATGGGTACGAGCATGGCCTAAGAATAATGAGCAGTCGTCAGCTGCGATATGGGCTAACTGATGTGAAAATATTTACCAAAGCCAAATCCCCAGATCTCCTCCTTACAGATGTTCCCTCTCCCGGACGGATTAGCAGTCCTGCAGCCTGGCTTCAGCCTCCTTGCTTTGCCAAGGAATTTTGTTTTCTCCAACATCACTGCTGCTGCGTTTCAGAAGAGCTGAGGAAATCATATTTCTTGCATTATCTACTTCTGATTCTGCATTTTAAATAACAGGGCTGCTCTCATTGGAAACTTCTTTCTTATGAGTGGAACCAAAGGAGCTGGGAGGAAAAAAGCAGGGGATCTCGAAAGCCAGCAGAGCCCAAGGGGGCTGGAGGAGCTGTTTACTGCCCTTGCTTGCGGAATGGCTCGCTCTGTGGTTCCCCATTGGCACTGCTTGTGACTTCACGTACGGAGAATTCAAGCATAGGAGCATTTTAGGCAAACTACTGTGGAAACGTGACCAGCTACACAACTTTATTTGATGTTTTGCTTTCTTCTTTTTGGCAAATGCTTTCAGCTTTTCCCAAAGCAGCTTAGTAGATTTTTGTTTATTGATTTCTACTAAAGGTTCCTATAAATTCCGAGTTCAGGAACACAAATTGCGAGGTGGCTGCTTTTCTCATGGGGACCCGTGGCGTTTGTCTTCACATCCTGGTGCTGCTGGGCAGAAGCCAGAGTTGGAGAGTTTTCCTCGTGAGGTTTGCCCTTTGTGGCAAGGAGATCATTTTTAATCTGGCAAGGAAAGCTCTGACCATGTGGTATTTAAAAACCCATATGTACTAGTTGAACCAAGAAAGGGTTTGAGCCCAATTTGGGTCATTTCTGTGAGAAACCTTTAACTTTCACAGAATAACTTGTCAGTGATGCTCTCAGAGGCTTCCCATTTCCTTTTAGTTTTCCAAATTATTTCTATTCAGTGTAAATAAGGACCTGCCAATGTTATGTGGATTCTAGGATTTACCAGCCTGCCACCAATAGGCAGTGTCTCCTGTCTGTGTCTCTTCAGCTGTGGCCAGAAGCAGTTCTTCTATTGCTGCAACTCTGTGGTGACCCTGGTGAGGAACCAGGAAACCGGGGAGCTCGGGCTGACCACAGGGAGGACATCATTTGATTATAACGGCTCGTTCCAAAGCTTTGGGGGAGAGGAGTGCAAATGAGGGGCTGACCCTTCAGTGATGGCGGGGGACCATCAGGTTTAGCTCTTTCCTTGTAGACTTTACTGTAGCCTCAGAAAACATGAACTCTTTCACTTTTTCTGTTCCCTGTTACCCGTGCTTTGGGCTTGTCTGGCTCTGGTCGTTCCTGAGAGCCGGTTCTCCATGCGGCACATCAGTTGAGTGCCTGGAGATGATGCCTCTCCCTCCAATTACAGGAACACAATTATCAATCTCTTCCCACAAGCATCCTCCACTTTCTACTCTTGTCTTCCAGAGTTTAAGGTTTTTGGGATCAGGTGCCAAAGAGATATTTGTCTAACGTGGAAAATATACTAGGACTGGGTTGAAGGTTGTAATTAAAGGCCTGCCAATCCCCCTGTGATGGACAGGTCTGATGCAGCTCCTGCTGGTGCTGCTGGCCAGGAAACGGCTTGCAAACAGCGCTGGTAAAGACACGGGGTTTGGTCTGGACCCATCGAGGTGTCACCTGGGCTAGTTACTGGAGGTTGGTGGGGTTTGGGTTTGCCAGGGATCCGCTCTCCCTGTCTCCGGTGCGTGAGCAGCCCGGGTTCAAGGGAGAGGAAGGATGGAGGGTGTCGGGATCCAACGGCAAATGGAGGGGCTGGTCTCCGGCAGAAAATGGATGTCCTGGGAGTGCTCCTGCCCGTTCCCTAGGCAGCAGGCGTGAAAGGCGGAAAAAGGCTTTTCTGCCAGCCCCTATTCTTTTATCACCATCTGAAAAGGCTCCTTAAGATTGAGTTCATTTTGACTGAAAGGAGGGTGCCTCTTCAGTGCAGCAGCAGAGTAAGGATGGAGGCAGGGGAGGGACAACGCCGGCGCTGTCGGGGCTGTGTGTGTCAGCGGTGACTCACGGGGACCTCCGGAGCACTGGAGAATGTCCTTTTCTGTTATTGCTTCTGTCTTTGCATTAATGATGCCAGCAGCCCTTAATTTCGTTTTGTGCTGCAAACCTTTTCCATTTAACATGCAGCAGCAGCTCCTGGGGTCAGTGGCTGTCTCTGCTCGTTTGTGTGCCGGCTCGTAGCCAAGTGGCTTTGGGGTCAGTGCTGGTGGGGTCTTCCTGTCTGGAGACTGCCCTTGACTCCGGGCACTTGGATGGAACTGCCCTGGCTGAGCTTCTGCAAGGAAACTGGGAAGTGTCAAAGCAATGCCGTACAGGAGTGGGGAAAACAAAGAAATTCTGGTGACAAAGGTCGGAATATGCCTTGGTGGTGCCTCGGTGCCCGAGGGCATCCTCACCGGCCGGTGGGACTGATGTGCCACCGCTGAGTCCTCCTTGGCAGCGGGGCTCTGTGGGACCAGCGCTGGTGGGACGATGGGGCAGGGGGAGCTGGGGCTGGCGCTGGGTTCCTGTGCGCAGGAGGGGGTGGCCCTCACCGTGGCAGCCGGTCCCGTGGGCACAACCTGCCCCTCGCTCCAAGCAGCTGGTGGTGGGAGCCTCGGGGGGTCTCTGCCTTTGGTAGTGGGGTCTGAACTGCCTCAAAAGACCCCTGTGAGAGTTGAGGAGAGATCTTTGTGCTGGACACAGAGATCAGGTGAGCAGCAGTAGCTCAGATCCAAGGGAAAAAATAGGAAGAGGTAGGAAATGGAAAAGGTTGAAGGAGCGTTATTGAAATTCCATGTATTTCTGTGCATTGTCAGGGCTGTTGAGAGCTGTTCTGGAGACCACCTCAGGCTGTAATCCACTATGAGAGGAGAACTAGAGATCAAATCTGTGGTGGGGTTTTTTTATTTTTATTTAAAAAAAAACTAGCTCAAACTTGCTCAGGAAAGCAGAGAGCTGTAAAGCAAGTCCTGTGTTGGCACCGGCAGGAGTGGGAATGTGAAATCCATATGGGATGTAATGAAATTTCCACTGACCTTGTGTGGGAAGGAAACTTGTTGGTGGGGGAATGTGAAGGTTTTAAAAACGTTTTGTTATGAAACTGGTACCTTTGTATCCTATAGGAACCCTAGCGGTGGGTTTTTAGGAGGCTAAATTCCAAGGTGGGTTGCTCTTTGCCACCTTCTGCTCCGGTGACGGCAGTCATTAACCCCAGACTTTGTGTAGGGGGAAGGTGCTTGCCTGGGAGAGGGGGTGCATGGCAGGGGGCAGCCGTGCCCCAGGCGGCTGCTGTGGCTGGTGGGTGACAGCACCCGCTGGCCATCCCGCATCCCAGCTGGAAGCCAAGGGGGCTGTGGAAGCTGGAGCCGTGTAGATGGCCGTCTCCTGTCCATCCAGAAGCATCACAGCCCCCGTGCTGTGCAGAGCCCCCCGAGAGCACGGTCCTGATGGAGTTGGAGCTGTGACACTGTGCACACATCTTCCTGGAAATCCTAAGCTGTTTCCCAGCAAACATGGAGTCCCAGCTGCTGGGGGCTGGCCTAGGTGTGATTTCAGGTACTGCTTTCTGGAAGCCTGCTCAGCTTCTCAAGGCGTTCTCCTGCATCTCCATAGCAAACCCAGGGTGACTATTGCTGTGTGGAATTAAAGCACTCCCCTACCCCCACAGAAATGCCATTGCAAGGGGGGAAAACCTATTTTGTGCGTGTGAGTGCAGGCGTGAAGCGGAGCGGGCGGAGAAGCAGTGCTGTTCCTGGGGGATGCAGGGTGGTTTGGCTGGATGCTGGGTACCACGGGGAATAGGATGCTGCTGCTTCTGATGCACGAGTGAAGACCGAGACGCTCTGACACCACTCACTTTGAGACCTCATTTTGCAATGAGAAGTTAATCTGCTCCATTCCTTTAGCAGCCATAATGTGGGGGTGTTTTTTTGGTTATTTTTTTTAGCATTGCCTATATAGTGGAACTGTCTGTCCCTTCAGGGTGTTGTGCAGCTCAGCAGTGAGCGAGGGCTGATGTGTGGTGCAGCAGATGCCCCGGGTCCCTGGGGAGCCTGGGGTGGAGGCAGCAGCCGTGCTGAGCATCCCTGCTGTGTATCACCCTCCTCCTCCTGGCTCCCATGTCCATCCTCTCTGCCGGTGGGATGGATGTGGGTCAGAACCAATTGAGAGAGCTGTGGCTACTGCAGGGATGGCTACACGGTCATCCAGACGGGCTTCAGGAATGGAAAACAGCTTTGCTGGTGGCCAAGTGCAGCGTGTTGAGTTCCTCACCAAGACCCTGTATGAGCATTTTCATGAACGATTGTGCTGTCCTTTCATAGAGCATCAAGGGCACAAAGGAAATGGTGTAAGAGCAGTGCCCGTGGAGGATCCCGCATAAGGTGACTGATTAACTTTGGAGTTTTCAGCATCCATTATTCCCCTGGAGCTCTTGCTTTTTAGGTGACCTTCACGCCGCCTGCAGCCTCCAGTCCCATTACTGCCATCGCTAAATTACCCGGTGATGACGTTGCTGCAGGTGTCCTTGTTCCCGCAGCTCTCCAAGTTCACCTGACAGGCTGCCAGTGGCTCCGTCCCGCATCAGAGTTGCTCTGCAAAGAAGTGTTGAAAAATACCAGATTCTAATAATGGCAGTTTTAACCTCCTCTGCGTGGGATCCCCACAAATTTAAAGAGCTTGAAATTGGCTGTAAATCTTTTGTGACTTCAGTCAGTGCTTTGAATGATCATTATTTAATACTTTATCAATTCAGCATCCAGTATGGAGTGATGGTTGTCTGGATAGGACCTTGCTGTAGCTGTGGGGCTGTGGGACAGCATGATGCTGGCAGGGGACCAGTAGGGCCACCCTGCCCTGTGTGTATAGATCTACTTTCTTTTATGTGTGTGTGTATGTATATGTGTGTATATATATATATATATACATGCAGACTCAAGATTATTTCAGGTGCTGGAGTGACACCTCTGTATTGTCTTGGTTTGGGTTGCAGAGGTTCCCGGTTACGACGCAGTGACGCCGTGTGCCTGTGCTCAGGTGTTTTTAGTTTGCTGTGGCTCTCGTGGGTACCTTTGTCACCTTGCCAGGCTGGATTTGCAGAAGGAACCAAAGATGAAGGCTATCCCTCTTGCCAAAGAGCTTTACCACTTTTAGGACTTCCTTCTTAGTGCAGGCTGAGTCCTCCTGTCCTTTCAGCAAGCCCTGATGCACAACTTCTCCAGTGTTTCACCACAAGCTGTGTTTCTCCTGCGTGTGTGTGCATAGGAGGTGGTGGGCACGTCCTTCAGCTTGTCTGGTGATGCCCTGAGTTTGGGACCTGACTGGTAATGCCTTGTAAGCTCAGAAGGTGATGGAGGGAAAGCTGTGGCCTGTGGCCTGGACGCTGGCTGAGCTGGGATGTGGTGGCAGTTGAAATGGTGGCTGTGGTGCCACCAAAATCACGTTCTTTCCCACCTCTGTGGGATGGAAGGTCCCTGAGGAGTCTCTGCTGCTCTGGCCCTGTCAAGCCCCGGGGCTGCACACATGGCAAAGGGACAGATGTGATGCTGAGCTGTTCACTGGCTTTTGTGCTCGATACGCTTTGGAAAGGTGTCCTCCTGGGGTCCATCAGCCCCGGGTGTCCGAGGCGAGCCGTGCTGTGGCAGAGATGGGGCTGCCCGGGCTCCCTCTGGGCACGCAGAGCCCTGGCTGCCAAGGCAGGGGGTTGTAGCCTCTCTGTCACGGCGTCTGAAGGTTCCTAGGAGAAAAAAATGGAAGAGGTAAAGTCTGTGGTGTTTTGTGGGCTGGAGTTTGGAGAGTCTGGAAGGCTTTTAAAGCCTTTGACCCCAAAAGGTCATTGATGTGTCAGTTGGTGGGCGAGAGGAGCGTGCACTGACAGCGCCGGCTCCCCTCAGGTCAGTGCCAGCCGCTCTGTCGGAATTCAAATGATCATTTCTCCAGAAATAATGTGTCAGTTTATATGCAAAGAATACAGGATTTCAGGCAGTACTAGATAAGTTGAGGTATCACTTTCCAGTTTCAGAAAGGCAGTTGAGAAGCTCTGAGGGCTGGTCTCTCTGTACTTATGCAGTTGTTTATTTTGACAAAGAACAAGGTTTTGGTGTGAGACCAGTGAATGAAATTCTTCAGCTCTCACTTGGAACAAGCCGGTCTGTTGGCTGTAGCAAGCCCTGGGCTCGTGAGGGAGCCTGCTCCAGCAGGGCCTGCGCCATTTGCTCTGCGACAGGGAAGGAGGATGCTCCTGGGCAGCGTTTGTGGCTGACGTTGTGTTTCCCTCTCACCTGGTCCCTGCAGAGATCCGGACGCAGCTGGTGGAGCAGTTCAAGTGCCTGGAGCAGCAGTCGGAGTCGCGCCTGCAGCTGCTGCAGGACCTGCAGGAGTTCTTCCGCAGGAAGGCGGAGATCGAGCTGGAGTACTCCCGCAGCCTGGAGAAACTGGCCGAGCGCTTCTCCTCCAAGATCCGCAGCTCCAGAGAGCACCAGTTCAAGTAAGCGAGGGGAAAGGGTCCAAGGGATGGGCCAGAGGCTGCCTCCAGCACTCTCTGTAGCTGCACAGTCCAAAGAGGGAGTAAACGAAATAACCTCAGGGGGACCTTGTGCAGGGTTCACAAAAAGAACCAGAAATGTCTTTTTTCCAAGACTTTCACCACAAAATTACTGACCTGCACTGCCCAAATTAGACTTATTCTGCACTTCCTTGAGCAGTACGATAAAAATACAAATCAGAGACTAGGAAGGAGTCAAGCCCCTTGATTTTTTTTTTTTTTTTTTGAAGAGGTTGAATTCAGCCACCGATTTGATTGTGCAAATGATGGTAGACCCATTTGACAAACCCTGGTTTCCTTCATTGAGTGTCAGAGTGCTTCATGTCGCACACAGACCTGCTCACAGGCCCGGACTTGGCATCATAGAATCATAGAAAGGTTTGGGTTGGAAGGGACCTTAAAGATCATCTTGTTCCAGCCCCCTGCCCTGGGCAGGGACACCTCCCACCAGACCAGGTTGCTCCAAGCCCCCTCCAACCTGGCCTTGAACCCCTCCAGGGATGGGGCAGCCACAGCTTCTCTGGGCGATGAACTTGGAAGCTGTTTCTGGAAATCTAATTTGTTGCAGTTTTTTAAAATGCAGTATGTGTGTTTTCTGTGTACACACTGTACGGTGTTGAAGCTGGGCAAATCCACACTGGAAATGTTTTGAAACAAAGCTTTGGAATAGATGAGCTGGTTGCTGGAATTGTGTGAAGCTCAAACTGGTGATGAAAATTGTAAAATCCGTGAATGTGTGAATATGTGCAAGTTTTCAAAAGCAGCCTCTTCTCAGTTTAACCACATTCTCGAGCTTGGCTAAAACAAACAAAAAAAAACTGGAAAAAAAGAAATAAAAAGAAGAAACAAAGTTGAGGCAGAATTTAAGCCTGGAGGTGACTGCTTATGGAGAGGGTCGGTGGCTTGTGCCCTTGCTGGCTGGTTGGTGGCTGTGAGCTGAAGGTCCCTGTGAAGGCCACCGTCCCCTCGCTGCCGGAGGAGCAGGTCCTGCTGCGTCCTGTGCAGCACATCCCAGCCGAGGTCCCTGCCTCTGCCTCCCTGGGCACAGCCTCTGCCTCTGTCCCCCCTCTTCTGACAGCGGCGTCTGTGAAATAGTCTCCCGACTGCCCTTTGCTCGAGGTGAAACTATCGCCATTCAGTTCAGTGGCCAAAGACCCCAGCCACAGGTTAGCTCCTGTCCCAGGAAACTGAGGGGTTTCCCTCTCTGATGCACTTGGCTCTTCCTGGCTCTTTACAGTCTTTCTCTTCTCCTAACCCCTTGTGATTTTTTTTTTTCTTTCCTTTTTCAGTTGCAGGAGCCACAATTTCTGCTGTTACATTACTAAATCCTATTTATTTCGTACTACTAAATCCCATTTAATCTGTTTACTCAGTCTCTCTAGTGAGCAAGGCTTTGCTGTTGTCTTACTCAGAAGTCTGTGGAGAATGAATTCCCATTCAAATGTTCTGTTTGCATCCGACTGTTGCCTGTCAGTGGTGTGGGGCTGGGCTGGTGCCACTGTATCGTGGTGGTGTTGGTAGTGTTCAGAGAGCCAGCTTGATTTGGGTGCACACTCCCTCCCAATCCCAGTCCTCGCTGTCTCACTCCGTCTTGAGAGAGACTTAGTATATTTTTCTTCCAGGCTGCCCTTTAGTAGGTTCATCTGCGCTGATTCCCCAGCTTGCTCATGAATGTCGTTATTCTGCTGAGGCTTTTGACACTCATAAGAAATATGGTCTCTTCAGCCCTCCCTTTGTCCCCGTGTAGCCATGTGCAGCAGCCTGTGCCCACCCTTAATGGCGGTGGTGCCGTGGTGCTGCTGCCAGGCTGGTCGTGGTCATTCGGGGCTGACAGACTTGTTCATGTTTTTATATGGAGTGGTTGTGTCTGGACGTGTGTGCAGAGGTTTTCTGGAATCACCATGCCTTCCTCTCCAGGGGTTCAATGCTGAGGTTCACCAGGTGAGCCCCTGGTGCTGGGGCTGAGAACATTGTGGAGGAGGAGGAGGGTTGAAGGTCCATCTCCATCGCAGCCGTGTTGCCAGCACTGTCGGTGTGTGCAGGCTCCTGTCCGGGCAGAACAGTGGGTGCTCTCCAGGACAGCTTGTCTTTGGGTGCTGGGCAGGGAGAAGCCCCTGGGGCTTGAATGTGGCTGTAGGCACACGGGGAGACCTGCCCAGGCAGGGTGGTGGCCGGGAGGTCTCCACCAAAAGGGGCCAATCCTCTGGAGTGAGCACGTCTTGTAGGAAAGTGTTGGCTTGGCCAGAGAAAACGGTGCAGGTGAAACATTTGGAAGAAGTCACTTGGCTGCCTCATTTAGAGGATCTGTCTCAAAGTGTCCCAGTTGGACAATGTGAAATGTTTTGTTCCAGTTATATCATTTCTGGAAACTTCTATTCAGTTTTGATGGATTTGCTTTAGTCCTAAAAGCAGTACGTGGGGAGCGGTGCGGGTTTCTCTCAGTGTTGAGATGGAACACGTCAAAATAAGTGAAGCTCTAACCAAATGTGAAATGTTTCCTGAAATTTCCCTCAAAAGAGAGTTTTTCTGACCACCCCTGGCTTCCAGGCAGGTAAGGGTCTCGGGATGCCTGTGGGAGGGTCCTGGTGGGGACAAGCTTGCTCTGAGGATACTGCCTGGTGCCTGGGAACTCTTCACCTCAGCCCCGCGACGCCGGCTGCCGCTCACGGCGATCCCTTTGTTGGGTTAAGAGCACTGTAAATATTCAGCGTACAGGAATGTGTTCGTGTTGTGCAGAGACACTTGGTGTTAGCGTTGGATGCAAAACACCTCCTGCAGCAGCGTTCAGTGGGCTGAGTGTGGTACAGCAGATCGTGTGGGAAACGGGCTCTTTCTGAGAGGAAGGAGACAGCCGTGTTCGGGGCACAACGTGGGGAAAAGCAGCAGAGCTCTCCTTTGCAAAGCGCTGAAGGGGTTCCCAGGGATGTGTCATCTCCTGTCCCATCTCCCAGAGCACCTGGTTTGGGAAGGGTCTGATGTGGTACGTGAGCTCGAGTCCCAGTGGGCATCCCTGTGGGGAAGCACTTGAGCAGCTGAAAGAAACTGAACCAGAGGAGGTTCCTGGAAAGCGGAGCGGGGCTGTAGGTGGGTTCCCAGCCTGGCTGGAGCAGGGACCAGCTCCTGTGTTGTCTCCCTCTGACTGATGCGTTTTCAGGTCCTTCAGAGCTGTTGCCCGGAGCATCTGCATGTATGAGTGTAGCATGGCTAACTGGCCTTTGGCAGACCACACCTTTATGAAGAGAGAGCACAGTCAGTGTCCTGAGAAGTCGAGGAAGGGGAAAAATGAGGCTGTGTAGGGCAGATTGCATACAAAGATCCATATATGTATATATGTATGTATATATATGTGGGTGTGTGGCTGTGCCCAGGGTTGGCATCAGAGCACACACACTTTTCTCTTGGGCATGACAGATGTCTGTGGTGGAGGAAGGCAGCATTAATGTGCTGTCAGCATTCATTGGAAAATTGCTTGCCTTTTTGACTTGTTCGCTTGACCTTTTTGATTATTTTTTTTTTTCCCCCCCAATTCCCTAGGAAAGATCAGCACCTCCTTTCCCCTGTGAACTGCTGGTACCTGGTTCTGACGCAGACCCGGCGGGAGAGCAGAGATCACGCCACCCTGAATGACATCTTCATGAACAATGTCATCGTCCGGCTGTCGCAGATCAGCGAGGATGTCATCAGGCTCTTCAAAAAGGTAACCAAAGCAGCCATGGAGAGTTCTGCTCAGGAACGACCCATCCTTGCATTTTAGTCTGAAAAAGAAGCTTATTGTGGAGTTTGACACAGCTGTGCCCCCCCAAAAGTCTAAAGAGGTACAAAAAAGCTGGCATTGTTAAAAAGCAGAGACAGGTAACCAGACTTTCTAAGAAGTACACATTTCATCTTAACAAGAAGACCAGAGAGGGGTTTGACCTCTGGACAGTGACAATGTAAAACCCCAGTAAGGCAGGCCAAAGAAAATTCTCAGAAACAACTTACTAAAGACATAAACTTAATAACTTCACAAAATCACAAGGAGGGAACCTGCCGCAGGGTGTGGAGGGGGGGACAGGTGGGTGAGGTGCAGAAGGGCTACGAGTACTGGCCAAAGGCCAACTGGCTGCTTTAGCTTGGTGCTCGTCATGGAGACCAGAGGTGTTCTGGGGGGGTGGTGTTACCAGCCTGAGGAACCTCACCCAACTGAACCGTCATAAGATGTTGCAGGGCAAACATATACAAGAGGCCATCGCTTAGATCTTTCCTGATAATATTTATCCAAGAATTTAAAAGAAACTGAGATGCAAAGCTGCCAAGTGACTAGCAGTGAGGTGTGACCTAGTGCTTAAACTAGCCTCAGTGCCAGAGAAATGAAAGGTGAAGAACATGATGATGTTCTTTAATGACTCCTGGAGGGCTCCAGCGAGCAGACCAGCAGCCTGACTTGGAACCCAGAGCTGTTGGATGAAGCTTTGGTGAAGAGCAGAGTGACAGGCATGTGGGCGGGTGCAGGAGAGGAGTCAGTGTGGCTTTCTGAAGAGAAGGGTCATCCCTCAGCAATCTAGTGGATGTGTTTCCAGGAGCCAGTGATGATGTAAATCCCTTGGCACCATACCTTCAGTGTCTTACAGGCTTTGGAGAAGGTCCCTCAGTGAAGTTCTTACAGAAAAGAAGCTGTTGAAGAATAAGGAGTGGTTGTTTTCTGGGTTAACGACTTGTTGAAAGACAGGGAACAAAGAGAAGGAGAATTTCAGTGGAGTTCCTAATGAATTATTTGGAGAAAAGGATGAGTAGTAAAATGACAAAGCCTCTTGATGATACAGAATTATTAATGATAACCACATTAAAAATGAGCATCAAAGACTTGCAGGAGTCTCGCAGTCAGGTGGACCAGGACTCTTCAGCTGAAGGTGAGGGGGCAGCGCGTAACGTAGCAGGAGCATGAGGAGTCCCAGGGGTTTGCAGACCCCTCTGTGTAGTGAGCAGTGCCAGCCCGACGGGTGCCTGTCTCTCCAGACAGGAGAAGGGCACTCAAATCAATGGTTGTCTTAGCCCAGCTGGAGAGTAAAGTTAATGTGATGTTTTTATGGCCAGTTTCCTCTAGTTTATAGATCTGACCTAGAAATTACACCACAAGGTCAGGCTTGGATTTGCTGGTCTGATAGAGGACAGCATCCCTTTTCCTGTTCTTCTGGCCTCCAGAAATTGGACAGATTTGGGATATTTCAGTTAGTTCAGTTCTGAGTTGGTCTCAGAATCTCCCTCCCATTTGCATTTCACTCTGAACCTGGTTTTGACATGTATATTAACACTATCCTAGGTCTGTGAAGGCTGTATCTCATTTTGAACCATAGGGCAAATCCAGTCAACATTCAAACAAGGGCATAAAGCTGTTCCTTGTAGGTCAGTCCTCAGCCAGGACAAGGTGATAGACTATTTCATCCACTCAGCAGAATTATTTCTTTGTGTTTGCTTTTCCTCCATCTCTCCCTCCCTCCGCTTTTTCGAGTTTAAATTTCAACTTGGAAGGCACAACATTTTATCTTACAGAAATTGCTGCTCCTTGTTTCTCCTCCCCCATCTCCTGCAGGAGCGGTGCAGCAGCGCCGGGTCCATCCGTTGCCTGCCAGAGCCGGCACCCGTTTCTGATCCAGAGTTGGGAGGATCTGTGATTTCACTGCATCTGTTCCCTGGGGTTTAACTTGTAGCAGGACTCTCATGTCCCTGGGAACAATGCTCAGCTAAATCATGGAAAAGGCTTATTTCCTGTCATCATTTGTCCTTAACGTGGGTAGGGAGGCTGACTCTTTTGGGGATATTCAGGTTATTTATTTTTCTTAACCTGTTGCGCACTGTGCCCCAGAGGGGTCTGGGGCTGTGAGTCCCACCTCGCAGCAGTGTTTGGTGAGGGGCCTGAGCTGCTTGTGGGAATAAGAGCATCTTGGTGAAAGGCGTTTTGAGACATCAGTCTGGCCTTGCAGCTGGTTCCCTTGCTCAGAGGAGGCACCTTCCGCGCTTCTGTCCGCTCTGGTTCAGAGTCCGATGGGTTCAGTGCTCCTGGGGAGACAGTACCCTACAGGACCGCTGGGCAAACCGGCTCCAGAAGGGTTAAAGGCATCCGTGGTTGTGGTTCAGCTGCTGGGTTTTGTTGTAGATTGCTCTTTGATGGTAAATTAGGGTAACATTTTTTTCCAGAGATGTCACTTTTAATTCCTGCCATCTAGAATTTATTAATGGGCTGTGACATGCTGCGGGTACACGGAGGAGCTGGAAGGCTTTGTGTGTTGTGCTTTCATTATGTAAATGTAAACAATCTCAGCAGAGCAGCAGAGAGGTAATATCTGGGGTACGGGGATGCGCATAACTGAGGGGCAGTGGTCGGTGGGGTGTTGATCTGCCGAGAAGGATGCCGGGTGCTGAGCTGCCTCCCCCCTCGGCTCCCCGGGATGTGCTGGAGGGGGCCCTTCGTCAGCGAACTGGAGCCCTGTGTTTTGTCCATCTCCACCCCCTGACTGGCAGCCCACGGTCCCCGGGGTCGGCTGTCACGCTGGCTCACCTCTCCCATGGCTGGCCAGAGAGCCCTTTGGCTTCCCCATGGCCAGGAGAGAGGGGGAGCAGGGGCTTTAAGTGTTTGGGTTGGGGACATTTCACAGAGCCAACTCCAGGTCTGGGGTCGGTGACGGCTTGCACCGGCTGTGGCAGCATGGCTGCGGGAGGTGTGAGTGGGATTCATCCCAGGGTCTCGAGGCTGAGCAAAAGATGCTTGGAATTGATATTTGTAAAGGCAGGAACCATCTACAAAATGTCAGTCGAATCTGGACTTGGACTTTGCTGTAGTTCTGTGGTTACAAAACAGGCAGTTGTTCCCATCCAGTGACCAGTTTTGTTTCTCCCATGTGGAGAGATGGGCACCTCTGAAACATGCTCTGGTCCGAGCTGATGGCAGCCCTGGGACGGGGTGAGTTTTGACTGTCCCACGGGTGGCTCAGCTGCAGGGGTGACATTGCAGGTGCCAGACTGGGGACGGTGAAGGCTGTGAAAACCTTTGCTGTTTCTCTCGTTGTGTTTACCTTGGCATGCCGGGTCTTGCGGTTGTTTTCCATTAGAAGAGCATCCAGAGGCGCTGGGAGTGGCAGACCAGAGGAGGCTTTGAAGAGCCCGTGCGGTGAATGCAGCTCAGAGCGGCTTTGGGTGGCTTCGTTTTGGTGGTGGCTCAGCATTCAGCTCCTCCTCGCTGTGGTTTGGATGGGGGGTGCAGAGCTGCAGGAAATCAAGAGTGGAAATTGGGTTTGTTTCTCCAGCTTTCCCTGGATCTTCAGCACAGCTGCCACCAGGGCTGTCTGGAGGTGGGCAAGGTTTGAGGATTTCCCCTGCTCGCTGCTCTCCACGCTGACACCGAGGTGGACGTGGTCAGCTCAGCTTGGGGTGCAGATGCGAAACGCAGGGCGTGTGTGGCCTCTGCAGTACTGACTCCTCTTTCCCATCGGACACTTTCCTGGGCAATGTCGGCCAGGCAGGTGCTGTCTCTCCATTTCACCTCCTGCTGTGGCAGAAGGAAAGACTTTTGCTGCTTCTTCCAAGTATGGAAAACAGGAAATTATACGTTTGAGACAGAGCATTGCTGTGTCCGAAATAACTGTGCTGTGTTACTCCCCAGCGTGAGATTTAATTACGTTCCGTGACAGTGAATTTAATTATGCCTCATACCGCAGTGCCCTGGATGGAGATTTAATGAAGAAGTGGTGTCTGTCTGGAAAGGGAGTTCTTTTCTTTGTCTTTAAAATAAGCATTCTTTGTCGCCAGCAGTCCTTGGAGCTTCTTCCCCTTTCTTCATCTGAGGCGGCAGGAATTCCAATGAACCTGCTCGGTTGAAGCCATTGCTGTCCCAGCAAGCTGCTCTGCTTTTTAGCAGGAAGGGAAGGTGTCAATAAAGCAGGCGGCTGATGTGGGGTTTGGTTCTTGCGGGTGGTAGCAGGGAATTGGAAGGGCGTGTTGGTGTTGTCTCCCACGGACACACAGATGCCATCTCTCTGTTACAAAGAGGGGAGGGAGGCAGCAGATTCAGAGGAGCAGTGAGTCCTTCAGCCTCTGGGGCATCACAAGGTTGGATGCTGCCCTCTTGGATGCCGGGAAGCTTTTGACGATGCCAGAGACCACTTTGGTCTCCAGCGGCGGGATGCAGGGCGGTTGGTGAACAGTGTCTATAAGCAAATGGGCCTTTACCTGTAGGACCCACCTGTGCCCCCCCCGTGTTGGTGGGGCTCATGGGAACCACATGCTGTGGACAATGAGCCGATTTCTGTTGCTGTATTTAGGAGTCTAAAATTAGGTTGGAAAATTACAGCTTTGTGGAGTTCCCCTGTGCCGCAGAGGAAATCTGGGGCAGAAGCAGTAGCTGCTGCTGACTCTGGGCCATCGCTCCTACCCCGAGCCCGTCCTTGTCCCTTCGCCTGGGTTCAGGCTCGGGCCAGGGCCGGGCTGTGACTCGTGATGCAGGGTCAGCTGGAGGGGTACCTGCAGGCTCCTCTGTGTCTGAGACCCCCATGTGCAGACCCTGACTGAAATGGCTCCTGTTGTGGATGTTTCTGGGTGGGATGCACGCTTTTAATTGCTCTGTTGCCTATTAGCGAGCCCCGGTGAGATCTGTGAGAGCAGGCAGGGACTGCGGGCAGGGGAGAGGGATGGGGTTTCCAGCAGACGAGGTTTCCAGATGGCTGGGGGTACTTAGCACCTCTGCTAATTGGCATCTTCTTGGCACCTCACGCAGATAAGAACGGGAGCAGTGTGCATCCGTCCTGCTTGTGAAGATGGGATGTGTCCAAATACCCTGTCGCTAATTCACAGATAAACGATAATTACTGGATATTCACTGAACGCGCGGTGCTCTGGCTCTGCAGATTCCTTGCTTCACTCTTCACATTCAATTCTCACTTTTATTAATCTAAGGTTAAATGGTTTGGTGTGTAGGTTGTCCGGTTCACTTCAATTAGAAGACCTCTCTGTGTCGAGGGATTCTTCAGCCACCCCGCCAAGAAGCCGACGGGACGTTGCTTCCGTGACTCTGTGCACAAAATGCACGGAGTTATTTGAGGAAATCTGAAAGGAGCTGCTTGGGTTTTGGTTTGGGTTTTTTGGGGAAGGAGAGGGTGTCTATACTTAGTTTAAACACATCTTCAAGCTATAATAAACGTTTCCTAGCCAAGAAGGTTGTACAGGGAGATGTGGGGCGTAATTAGGAGGGAGGCAGGAAGGCAGAGCAGGCACATCTGCTGCATTTCTGATTTCTGAGCAGGAGCCGAGTTGATCTCCATCCAGGCCCCCACCTCCAGCCGCTCCCCGGGCTGCCGCCTCCCCCGGGAAACGCCGTGTTCCCGCTGCAGGAGGTGGGCGACTGGGTCTGCTTCCTCCTGCTCGGCGAGAAAAGGGAGAATGCAAACTAATAATAGGATTTCAGCAGACGGGGGGGCGGGGGAGGAAGATGCCAGGGGTTTGTACACTCACAGGGAGCTTCCTTCCAAGCTGGCTGAACTTTGGCTGCTGCGGTTGTGAAACTGGAAACTTTATTATATAACTGTGGTGTAGCTGTTTCGTAATAAAACGTCCTTTTTGAGAGCGACTTTGGTTCACTCGGGTCAGAATGGTGAAAATGAGCTGCTGAGGATGGACCGGGGGGTGGGCCGTGGTCAGGGAGAACCTAGAAGCTGACACACTCAGGAAGCCCAAATAATCTGCATTCCGAGGTAGCACAGTTGATGGGAAATTGCAAGTCAGGTGTCTTTAATGAATCTATTACATCCAGACAGATGGAGAGGTGACAGTGTGTGACTGGAGCATGCACAGCTGAGCGATTTGTGTACCCACAGATATCATTGTGTAATTTTGCAGGGGAGTTGGTTTAGCACCAACACAGTGTGGAGAATGCAACAGCCGCTGACCCACACCCAGTAACACAGGTCTGGATGAAAAACAGGCGAAGTCAAGCTGTGAAACGCTTCTGGAGACGGAGCGGGCCCTGCTTTTATGCTTTTTTCCAGTTTTCACGTGAAACAAGTCCCCAGACGGGGGATGGGCGTTAAGTGTCAGATCCACACATGAGTTGGCTGTGGGCTGGAGATCACACTGCCCCTGGACGGGCACAGCCGGACGGGCTGCAGCGCTAGACTCATCCCCCCCTGTGGGCAGGGTGAATAAACGCTGGGATGTTCCTCACCACGGCCTCTGAAACCCAGGTTGGGTGATCCACGGACAAACATCTACCTCGAAGGAAAATGCAGCAATTTTGGAATAGGATGAGGATTTGCCGCACTGTATGTGTTCATGTTTATCATCACGCATTCTCTTTTGTTAAGGATTTGTAGAAAATTAAAGGAAATCAAAATGCTAGTTTATTTCTAAACTTCCCTGTCTCAGGCAGATTGGGAGAGGAGGCCATCTGTATTTTGGTTTGGTGTTTAGAAATGGAAAAAACAGAGCCCAGATGTGGGTTGGCAACGCTGCTGATGAAGTCTTTCCAGCTCCTGGAACAGGAAGGATATTGGACAGGATTTCTGAAGTGGTGTCAGTAAGGGCCCTGGGGCATCTCTTATGCTGCAGGCCTGTTTCATTTCTTAAAATACGTAGAATTAAAATGCACATGGTTTTGTTAACTCCACTGGCAGAGTGAAGAACAGCAAGGCTCGTGTTTGGCAGGGGAGACAGGAGAGGGCAGATCTCCGGGGGGCAGAAGGTGTTTAAGAAGGGCATTACCAGAAGCCCGTTGTGCTGCCAAGGTCCACCCCCTCCACTGTCAGCTGCGCGGGGAGAGGAAAACCCTGGGGACACGAGAGTAATGTGAAAAATGCAGCTGGAGCGTGGCAGCGTAAATGGGTTGCCGTGGCTTTGTTCTCTGAGGGATGGATGCGAGAGGCTTTGCTGGGAATTGCCAGGATCCAGTGGGGCACAGGGGTGGGAGATGTAGGGACAGGCACTTCTGATCCTTGTCAGGATCGGGTTGGTCGCTTGGTTCAAGAAGAAAGGAGAGGAACAACTCACTGCTTACCTGTCCTACCAGCTCGCCAGCATCCCCAGGCTCTTCCCTCTGCTGCTGCCACGGTGGCCGTACCAGAAATCTGTCACATGGGAGACCTTCGGCCTGCCTTTGGTCAGCTAGCAGGGAAAAACCTGTCACCTCATTTCTTCCTGAGTTTGAACTGGGTATTTGCAGGGATCCCTCTCCACGCATCCTGTCTGTCTCTGGA
>JAOXNH010000003.1:16078316-16100202 GCA_028566575.1 Bartramia longicauda | reverse complement strand
CTGAGTGATGTGCTCTGGGCAACCCTGCTTTGGCAGGGGAGTTGGACTGGATGAGCTCTATGGGCCCTTCCAACTCTGACAATTCTGTGATTCCGTGATCGAGGGGATGGAGATGTGTTTCACAGAAACTGGACCCATCTAAGCTCTTCCCAGAGGTCACAGATCTTCATACAGAAAAGAGCTCTATCTGTTGGATACAGTGCTAAGACTCCTGTGGATTGGTACACGAAGTGATGAATCTGTTGAAGATTAATTTGATCACTGTCCTGGTGATGTGACAAGAGCCATATAAAGCCCTGCTCAGGAGGAAGAGTGTGGGTCAGGCATTTTCACTCTCTGGAGTTGTGCAAAAGCAGCCATGGAAGATTTTTCACTTGAAAACTTTCTGAATTTCTCCCAGGCCATGGGATCATCCTGCTATGTAGGTGTTCAGCAAATATTTAGCCCAGAAATGCCAAATGCTGCATTTCAGCATGAGCTGATTCTCATTAGGAAGAAGTCTGGGTTTGCAAAACACTCCTGTGGAATTCTTTTCTCCTTCAGTGAGGAGCTGGCTGCAAGCTGGCTTTCTGCAGGTGCCAAGGGAGAGCAGGAAGGAGGCATGTGCAGCCAAATGCTTCCTTTTATGTGTCTTAGAAAAAGGAAGAATAAATCAGCTTTCCTGGCCCTGGGAGAAAGGCACAAACAGCATGTGAAATTAGTTTAGTTTTTTTCAGTGGATTGACAAATACTCTAAAAAATGAACAGATCTTATCAGTGGTGATACGCTGCCATTTATATGAAATCCAAGCACTAAAAATACACGAAGGGAATGAGAATACTGACAGCCAGAATGGAGTCTGCCTGATGGTGATTAGATGGGCTGTTATCTCTCAGGAAAAGCTGGGGAACCGAATGCTCCGCTGCATCCAGGTGCTGTTAGTGGTGCTCCACGAGGCAGTTGGATAATCTCGGCGGCCTCCCTGGGGGCTTCAGCCCTTATCAGACACCCCCTTTCCTGCTCGGGTTCGGCCAAGCCCCAGCTACTGTAGGTGAGCACTCACTGCAGGGGACCCACAGCGCCTCCGGTTATTTACAAGATGGGTTTCATATTGCAAATAAACCTTTCATATCGGTGGGAATGGAAGACGCTTTCCCTCTCTTGTGGCTGACTTGGATTTCTAATATGTCTGTTAGTGGTGGGGCCTTGTGTAGCAACAAGCTCGGCATCTCCCCAGCCTGCGGGGCCCTCGGGCACCTTCAGCTTCTTTTTGCCCGAAGCCATTAGCTGGGGGCTTCCGGAGCCAGACGCGAGTGTGCGAGTGCCTGTGCCACTGTGTCGGAGCAGTCCTTTGGTGGTGCCTAACCTGGAGAAATGATGGAAACTTGCGTTTTCTTCCTAGGTGAAAGAGCCGAATGCGGAACAACCAGGTGAGCAGTTTCTTCCACTTCACCGGCTTTTGGGAAGGGCTCGCTGTGGCCGTGGGAGGGTGGTTTGCTTTGCTGCTGGTAGAGCTCGACGGGGTTCGGATTTAATCATCCTCCGGCTGCCCTGGGCTGGCGGGAGGGAGGACGGGGCCTGCTGGGCTCCCCACATCAATGCCCCACTTCTCGGCTGCATCGCCTGCTGTGGGTTAATTAGGGTGATGATAAACGGGCCCTTGTTTCTGCTGCAGTGTAATTCCCAGCTGCCTGGCTCCGGGGTGCCAGGAAATAGTGTCAGCCCCGTGTGGTGCCCCGTAGCCTAGCTGGGGTTGTGTTCAGACAGGGCAACACAAGGGTGTGCACCCAATCCCGGCCATCCCTCTTCGTTTGAGGACTTTGACATGTCCCCCAAAGCCTCTCCCAGCCCTGGTGGCTTTGTCTGGGAGTGCAGAGCATGCCCATATTGATGGAGTCTCATCCCTCTGCAGCAGGAGATAGTGCCAGGAGTGAGTGTGACAGGGAGGAGGCTTTGGTCTGTCTCCAGTCCATAAAGCGTCTCCACAGAGCTCTGCTGGCCTGCTCGCAGAGTGCTGGTATTCTGACAGTAAGACACAGGCCAACAAAGCCTCCAAACATCTCCTCACAACTCTGTGTGATGTTTTTACAACCCTGTTTCAGTGTTTGATAAAATTTGTAATACAGGCAAAAAAAACCCCACCATCGCATGTTAGAAATGCAGGAGCAGATGGTGCCGTGCAGGCTGCGGTAGCAGAGGGCAGCATGGCGGCGGGTGCCCCGCTCCCTTCCCCTCTGGCTGGAGGGGGACCCTGCTGCCAGCGCCAGGCTGAGTGGCCGCAGAGCAGGGCAGCCAGGTGCCATCAGGACGAAGAGGGACCTTCCCTGCCAGGGAGCGGGGCCGCAGGCTGCATCACGGCAGGGACCTGCTCCAAGGAGCCGCTCCTGACCGTTGGATGGGCTGTCATGGCAGCCGCTCCTCGCTGCGGCTGCTGCCTCTCCCCGCAGGCCCCAGCGGAGCCACAGCCGTGGGGGGCTGCGGACACAGCCCCGAGGTGGGCTCCCCTCCGCTGGCTGTGCCAGGCAGGGCTCTCGGCCCAGCACCCCCACATGGCCAGGTAAAACCTCAGGGAGAATTAGTGCTTGAGCACTTTGTGTGGGGAGCGGGTGGCCATGGAGCGGCAGTGTCACGGGCCAGAGCCATCAGAGGAAGGAACAGCGGCCTCCTACGTGAGGGATGATGGCACAGCTCCTCTGCTGCTGCTCTTGCTTTTGTGTCAGTGGTTGCCTTTGCCTCACAAAGCAAAACAAACAAGAGACAACCTCCTTGTTGTGCGAGGCAGCGCAGGAAGCGTGGGCAGAACAACCTCCCCAGCGGCGGCCGCCCTGCGCCAGGCGTCCCCAGGGACAGGAGGTGGCACCATGGGGGCTCCGGTCTGCTCGGCCCACAGACAGGCGGGCACTGGGATGGGCAGCAGCTATTTCTGCTCCTCAGCTGCCTGATGAGGCTGCAGGAGTGTAGAGTCAATCTGCTTAATTAAAGGCATCTGGTTAAGGGACCAGCGGATCACAAGTGTCACCATCACAGCTCTGTGTGAATAGCACATGACCATTTGGCTCTGCTCTGTGAGAACTTTGGCATGAGGGCTCCTGGCACTCGTATTTTGTTTGCAGCCATGATCTCTCCTCTGCCGACTTCAGTATAGCCCAGGGGCAGAGGACAGATCAGAAGTCGCTTAGAGATTTCAAGCTATTTTTCTCCATTTCCTAGATCTAGGCACTTGGGTCTTAATGTCCTTCATTAGCAGAAGCAGAAACCAAGATGTGAATAGCGTTAATGAAAGCAGCCCTCCAAAGCCCTGATCAGTGGTCTAAAATAAGTCACGCGTTTCCGTGGCCTCATTTCCAGGAGCAATAGGTGTCTCTTACCCTTGCTGAAGTCAATGGGGTCTTCAAGGTGTGTTCCCTGAGGGATGAGGACACTCAGTCACTCGCTGGCAGGGGTAGTGTCACAGCCCCTCCTGATGTGCATCCCTACCTTTTCTGTCCTCGGGGAGCTCTGGTGGGTTTGCTCGTGTGTGTTGGCTGGGGTCACCGTTTTGTTTGGTGGTTTGAATCTTGGGCATGCCTGCCAGAAAGGTGGAAGACCACTGACCTCCTTGGGAACGTCTCCCAAACAGGAGCTAGCTATAGAGAGGTGGAGGCCTTCCCACTTTCTGGCCATCTGTGAGCAGAATGAGGTCCATTTAGGAATAAAAAGGAATGCCTCCTTGTTTTCCGGGGTGGTTTATTTTGGATATATCAAGGAATCAGTTGAGCTCTTCAGCTGCTTTTGGTGCTTTTTCAGGCTGACAGAGTGCTGAACTGGTGGGGGTAGGAGGCAGGTGTTAAAAATCCTCCTGAGCACCAGCGCTTTTATTTTACTTCTAAAGTGTCATCCCTGGCACTGGCACAAACACCGAGCAGCAGTTTTGATACTGGGCATCTTGGAGAGGGCGGGTTGTGTCTGCAGAGCCTGGGAGCAGGCAGTTGTGACCAGCTGTGTTCCCCAGCTTTGTTACCCTCTGGCTCGAGTGAAGGCAGTTCTGCGCAAGGAGCATTCCTGATCGCCCCCGGTTCGTTCAAGCCGTGGCTGTTGGGGTAGTTACTGCTCTGTCACTGTCTGGGTTCTGGAGACAACTGTTTTTTACAGTAGGAGCTAGGACTTTTCAGGAGGCCCAGAGCAACACCTCGTTGGGCTGCTTTATGTGACTGCAGCTGAGGGTAGAGTCTGTCTGGTAAGGAAATACTGGAAGATTATGGGGATGAAGAGTGATGGGTAGGTTGGCTTATTGCTATTAAATGTTTCTGTTATCAGGATTAATTGGAATTTATTACTTGAATAGAGGCTGCAGCCTTGACCTTGACTCAAAATTGTGTGCAGCCTGTAGTGAACAGCTCTGGTTTTGCTCTGGTGCCCGTTCGATGCCTCTCGGCTGTGCCGGGCTCAGCCTGGCCTCTGGGACATAGTGGCACGGGCTCCAAGATGAGAGCCAGCTGAGTGTGAGGGTAGCCCGCCCCAGGCTGCTGGAAAGGGTTCTGCAGTGAGGGCACATCCCGCGGAGCTGTGCGGGATGCGGGGTGTGGAGCTGGGCTCCTGGCAGGTCCCCCAACTCCTGGTGGGGCCACCTTCATGGGGGGACATTGGAGCGTGAGCGGCTGCAGAGTGTGTGGAGCTGCCTGTCGAGTCCTCACAGAGGGGTTTTCTGTTGGATTTATTTTTCATTCTCAGTCATAACCTTTGAGATCTCACCCTGTCATTGCATTTATGTTGGTGTTTTGTTGATTTCTTTTGTTCCATTTTCTCCCAGGCCCCCATGTCTTCCCCCTAAGCCACAGAAAATGAGGAGACCTAGGCCTCTCTCAGTCTATAATCATAAACTCTTTAACGGCAATATGGAAACGTTCATTAAGGTACTCGCTGGCTGACAGTAAGAGTTTATGAACGCTGTGAATGTAATGGTGGCTTTCCTGTCCTAACCGCTGGCTGCTTTCTGTCCTCAGTGGGGTCTCTCCGGTCCGCCCTGCACCCGGCTGACGTGGCCAGTGCACGCTTTGCCTCGGTGATGATTTCTCTCCATAGCTGTCCTCACCCCTCGTGTGTTCCTTGTGTTCCCCATCCCTTCACCGCCGGTGTGCCCTGGGGTGAGGGTAACAGGGAGGACCCTTGTGGCTGGTGGCATCAACCATGCTGGCCAGCACATGGCCAGCATCTTGGCTGAGTGTCCCCATCGTCCAGTGCTGCTTCCACCTGTCCTGGCGGGGAAGATCAGGCAGCGAGGACAGGCCAGCCCAGCCCAGCCCCCTCAAAGGATCAACTGATCTCCCACCTTCCCTTTTTCACACATTTTTGGTGGTCATCTTCCTCACAGCTGAGGGGGACGGTAGAATGGCTCTTGAGCTCCCAGAAAGTGTCTCCCAGTTGTAAGGACTGGCAGCCTTCAATTGAAATACTGTATATTCTGAAATACTGTATATTGTTCTAAGGTATAATCTTCCCATAAGCTGGGGTGAGCTCAGATGAACTCAGTTAATACCTGGGCAGTCCCCATGGAAGGGACTCCTGCTTGTCCCAGGAAATTACTCAGAAGGAGAGATTTGAGGAGAAAAATGAAGAGATGTGGATGTGGGATTTGTCCCCGAGGATACCTCCAGCTATCCAGCTGTTGATCCTCTGAAATCCAGCACTTTGCAGTTGCCTGGCTGTGAAAGGATTTCCAGAGGAAGCGATGCCACTCCAGTTGCTCAGTGTTTAATCCTGTGCTGAAGAAAGCGTTAGTGAAAGTACTGTAGGAAGCAGTAATGACAAACTGTTGGATTAGGTAAAGTAATGGGCATTGTCTGGCTCCGATTTATTCTCTTTGGCTCTTTTAGTGCACCCATGAGCCTAAGGGCAGTGTTTATAAACAGTGCACTGTCACAAGTAATACACAGGCCTGGCTGGCAAAGCCAGTAATCTCTCTAATACTTGTAATTATTCCTTACTTAAACTGATTTTTAAAAAAGCAGGGCACGTTGCAGTCCAGCCCGTCCAGCGCTGTGGAGGAGGATTTAGCTGCAGTGGAGATGTATCTGAGCGGACGGGTGTCCTGTCCTCATGGACCCCTCGAGGGACAGTGCTGTGCTGCCGGATTGTCCCCAAGACCAGGCCCACATGCTGCCGTGGGACACGTGTGGGTCTGTGGGCGGCTGCCTGGTGTCAGCTCTCACTGAGCATCACCTGCACCCGGGCGGGGGCTGGCGATAGCCCCGGGCAGCTGCGGGTGCTGCCGGTGCAGGGAAGGGGGCAATCTGAGAAATCTGGGAAATCCGAGAGGCTCTTTCTGGCGGTCGCTGAGTGCAGGGCGCAGGGTGCCGGACGGGGTTTGGGAGGGAGGGTGGACAGCCTGAAGGCCTGGGTTGGACCTTGCTAAGCTGCCATTGCATTTGAGCGTTCATGGCCTCCGAAAGAGATGCTCACCTCTAACTGAACTTATCCTTGCTTAATCTTTTCTTTTTTTCCCGCTCTGCTGCTTTTTTGTGTTCTCAGAGGAAGGAGGAATGCGCGAACGAGAAACCAGGTATTTACTGGAGGCCCGTCTCTGAGACGGAGTAGATTAACCAGAGAGATGCAACTGTACTCTGCTGGAAAAACAACCAAACAAAGCCCCTAAAGAAAAGAAATGTCTGCTTAGGCAGTCAGACATGGCTCACGTTCCCCCTTCAGCTCCTTCCACGAGGGGCCTGGAGAGAAGCAGCTTTGAAACAGACCCAAAAACTCATTGCAGGTTCAGATACAGGCAGTTCCTTTCATACACTGTGGTGTTTTGGCTTTTTTTTAGCATCTGCTGACAATGGCTCTTTCTTCAGGTGGAAATATTGTTGTAAGCTCTGTTACTGGAAGCTTATTTCATCAGACAGGTACAGCACGAGTTTTATTTTGGCTCAGCATTACACCTTTGAAATGGAATAGCCGAGATCCCATTGCACCAGCCCCCTGCCTCAGCCAGGTAGTGAGCAGCAGTCCTTCACACGCTTACTGAAAGCTTTTTCTGTGCATAATTGACTGCACATAGTCTACTCAGCACTTCTTCATGGCTTGATGTGTGTAATGCCTCCTTTTCTTGCCTGTCCTCTCACTAAACTCAATGGCACTGATTTTCAAATCTCTGTTTTTGCAATCTTTAATGCGTTTTCTGTGCTTTGTTGTCAATAAACCAGTAATTTTTTACTTTTTCCTTTCCTTTCCTGAAGGATTCAGGACAGGCTATTCCGCTGGTAGTAGAAAGCTGCATTCGCTACATCAATTTGTACGGTAAGTTGATTCCTGTTGTCAACAGGAACTTTCTGCAACGGAAAGGAAATACTTGCAGTTGGCAGTGAAATACAGCAGGGACACCCGCAGCCCTTGCTGCCGGGGCTCAGGCTGTAATTGCAGTGGCACTGACTGTGATATGTAGCATTGGATGACTGGCAAATACTTAGGTCTTGTTAGCACTTATTCAGGTTAAACTCTTTGTTCAGGCCCCTGGCCAATGGGAGCCCCTTCAGTGCTTTGATCTGGGGGGCCTTGGTTGGAGAATAGGGGCAGACATAATTGGCAGCAGTCTGTCCCCTGCTTGCTCTGAGCCTTTCTGGGTGCACAGACTCCTAATTTCTGCTTTTTACCAGAAAGTACTGCATAACAGTTATAGAAATGTTTTCTAAAGCACTGTTCTTTTCCAGGCCTTCAGCAGCAGGGCATTTTCAGAGTCCCTGGCTCCCAGGTGGAAGTCAACGACATCAAGAATTCCTTTGAGAGAGGTGCGTGGCCAGGGCGTGCGGGTACCACTGGGATGGCGTGTCCCAGCAGAGCATCGGAGGTGTGAGCCTGGCAAGAGAGGGCAGAGCAGTCCTGCTGCCACCGTGTGATGGGGAAGCTGTGGAAGGGACGGGCTAGAGGGGGGTAATGGCTTTTGTGTCATTAGTCTTGGAGCAGCATCGGGAGGATCAGGGTGAAGGTGGCCAGGCCAAGGAATGAGGCATTGCTGGGATTGCCAAAGGCGAGAGGATTTGCACATCCAATTTAAGAGGAATCGGTATCCAAATCCCTTAGGTTTTTGAAAGCCTTTTATAGATTTAAGTCAGTACAATGTTATCCAGAACCATTCAGTCTATTCCAGAGGTGTAATTGCATCCTCCAGCCAAGGCTGTCTTCTCAGGCGTTCACCCACCGTTGTTTAGATCTGCTCAGCTCTGAGCTGTTGCGGTAAATGCAGAAATGCACTGGGCTGGCGAGTGAAGGGGTACTGGTAAATAACATCTGCAGGACAGGTTTGAAATCTCCACAAGGAGCTGGGTTTCTGTAGGAAGGGCTGTAGCACATCTCAGCACGGTGCTGTGTAACAGAGCACCTTATTAAACTCTCCTCTTGCTGGCAAAACACATAGCATTACCAGTGCACACAGGAGGGGTTTCTGAGCTGGGGGAGGTTTGGGGTTTCCGCTCAGTTAGGGAAAAACACTTGCTGTGTTAGTCCAACTTGACAGTAATGCTGGAAATGAAACCTCTTCTCTGGGCAGGTGAAGATCCCCTTGCTGATGATCAAAATGAACGTGACATTAATTCAGTGGCTGGAGTCTTGAAGCTGTATTTCCGAGGACTGGAAAACCCCCTCTTTCCTAAGGAAAGGTTTCAAGATTTGATATCTACTATAAGTAAGTACATGTGACAGCTCTTCTCGGAGAATAGGGTGGGACAAGAGAAGCAATAAACATGGGGTGTACAGGACCTGAGGGGACCTGAGTATACCTGTGGGGACGGTGGGTCCTGTGCTGGCCCGTCACCATGTGCCATCCAGCCCTGGCTCTGGGGACACAACAGGGGTTTGCTGCTTTACCTCAGCGTCTTCTGCTAAACATGAGGTGGAGGTCAGTAGCTCTGGGCTACGCAGAAAGCTTCTCCTGCCTCTGAGTCTGCAGCCTTGGTTTCAGCCTCGCTTGCTCAGTGGTTCTCCAGGCATTTGCTGTGTGCATTTCCTGTCCCAGAGAAACCAGAAAGTGCTTTGGGATGTGAGCAGAGGTAGAAGCTGAGGGTTTTTAATCATGAAGGGTCTGGGATTGATGTCAGGGAAAGGCCTCGTTGCTTCTTGTTCTGAACTCTCCTCCTGGCTCCACGTGTTCCTCTGCAACTGAAGACCTGGCTATCCCAGCTGGGGTTTATTTCTCTCAGTACCTTGTAGTGGTGACATTTATTTATTGGCAAGTCATGGAAGTTACTGCCCTAGGGGAAGGGAAGAAGACAGAATGAATTTGATGTTTCGGAGATGATGGAGGAGCGTGTTGTGCGCTTTGGCTCCAGGATGACTTCGTTTTACAGGAGAGGTGTTGGGGTGGTTTAGGGGTTGGAGTGTCTCGGTTGTGGGTTGCTTCAGGGGAGTGACTGGTGAAGACATGCTGAGGTCCTTCCTTTGGCTTTCACTGCTCGTGGCTCCTGCCCCCTCCTCAGAGTTAATGACTGCTGGAGATTTAGTGATGGCAAGACAGACAGATGATACCTAGAGGGGAATGGCGCAGGGATGGGCTTGTTCCAGAAGGAGAAGAATGTGCTCCTATTTTTCAAGAACAGTGTTTTATAGAGTAGCTTCAGGAAATTCACCCTCACCTTTCAGTCCTGATGTGTCAAACAGCGCAGCACACTTGTAATGTGGCACACAAAGAAGCTCTTTCTGCACCAATTCCATGTCCCGGACAGGAGCTTTAGCCTGGCCTTGCAGTGCTGGTGCCACTGCCCTCCCAGAGGGCAGAGCAGGGACCCTGAGAGGGGACAGGGGACACGAAAAGTGCCCAGTGCTTGGTGATGTGATGATGTGCTTGCAAATAGGCTTGGCAAGCTTTTAGTTGCAAACATCATGTGTTAATTTTCTGGAGAGTATTCTCCTCTCTCTTTATTTTTTCTCTTTTTAGCAAGAATCTTCCTTTCCCTCATCTTTCCTTTCTTTTCCTGCTGCCGTTGCAACCTTTCGATTAGGGAAAGACAGATTGATTCTATGATGGATTTTAAATGAATTAAAGTGCCTTGTTCCCATCAAAACTTTGACCTTAAGTGCACGCAGGTGTGGGCTGTGTCATAGGTGTCCCAGCCTGGGCAGTCTGAAGGAACCTCCTTCCTCTGAGAACCCCCGCTCAGTCGGTGTCCCCCTTGCTGCAGGCTGTTCTCCCATGTTGTGATTATGGCAGGAAGGTTAATTGCAGTGAGGGCTTTGGGCTCTCCTCTGCTGCGCATCACAAAGCTCCCGCCATTTCCCGCGGCCCCCGGTAAGGTTTTGTGAGCCAGGGATTTGCTGGGGGGTGCTGCTGCGCGTGTGGCAGGGCCCACGATGCCTGTCCATCCCCGCCGACATGATGGGAAGCCAGGCTGGTGGAAAGACTGGGTTCTCCTCTCAGGCACTGAGGGCTTACATGGAAGCGTTTCCCAAATCCGTGTGAGAAATGGATGGATAGAAAAGGCACTTTGTTTGCAGAGGTTCGTTCAGGGGTGTGCCTGCATTCTCCAGTGATTGATGATTACTCCGTTAATTCCTCTGAATTACAGCCAGTTGAAACATTTCTGTGGAGTGAAAAAAGGCAAGTGCTTCAAGACAATTTGTTCCTCTGGGTTTCAGAACAGATAACTATTGTTGTACGGCTTTATCCAGTTATTACTTATTTGATTTTTTTAAAAAAAGCCCTCTTAAGTAAAACCAAACTGAAGAAGTAGAGAGCCCAGTGAGCAATAACAGGGGATAAATGCATTCCTCAGAATTTTCCAAAGTGAACTATTATAAAGATTTCCATCTTTGAACTGAAGCCAAATTTTGCTCAGACTTTTTGAACCAATGGCAGCCCAGCTACATGTTGTCAGTGGATTTTATTACCATTAGCAAATGTCAAAGTTTGATCCAGCATAATCAAGTAAGCATCTCTCCACTGATGTGGCTCATTCTGTGCTTCTGAGGGTGAGTGCTCTCAGGAAAGCTTTGGTACTCTGTCCACTTTCTGTAAAATAAAAGCCACAGGATTAACTGCCTACGTAATACACTGAGCAGATATTAGCTTTGAAAAAGGAGTAGGGGACTGGGACGTGCTGCGGCTGCTGCAGGATGGTGCTGAGCCCCTTGGCGGGTCAGCGGAGGGGCTCTGGCAGCTCTGCAGGCAAAGGTGGCCACTGTACGGGGGTATCGGTGTCACCCTGGGGCAGGGCTGCGGGGGCCGTGCAGGGGTTCCCAGGTGGGCTGGCACCAAAAGCAGATGGCTCTAAGCCCCCCTGTTCCTGCAGAAGGAAGCCGGTTTCTGATAGCAGCTATGTGGTTTGTGTGCTGCCATGGAGAGAAGTGAGCCTTAAAGTGCTGACTCAGAACTGGTTCAGATTAAATTCCCATGAAGACCAGTGGGAGACTGGAGCAGACGGGCTCAGAAGGCCCCGATGGTTAACCTGTAAGTCAAGTGAATAAAAACCTCATTTTAAAGTCTGCACTAGAAAACCAGGCAGTGCTCCATTTCCCTAAAGCTTTTGTGAAGTATAGTTGTTGAGGAATGAACTAAATAATGCATAAAGAGTTATTTTAAAAAGAAAATGTCTTTATTTGATGTTCATACTGGATCTGAATGTATGTTTGAATTCACCAGTGGAAGAGCACGGTCCCCAATTCTCTGCTGGCACCTTCGTGCCAGAGCAGTGGATCTAATCTGGAAGCAGGCTGTTGCTTTCCTCGTGTAGTGGGCTACTAGGTCTGGAACCAGTCCCTCTGGTGCTGTGTTGCCTGGTCCTGAGCAAGTTTAACGATGTGCTTTCTGTCCATGTGTTCCAGAAATCGAGAACCCCACCGAGAGAGTGCACCAGATCCAGCAAATCATCATCACTCTGCCTCGGGCTGTCATCGTCGTCATGAGATATCTTTTTGCTTTTCTTAATCAGTAAGTCTTTTTTTTTTTCCTCTTTTATGGAGTTTTTCCTCGCCCACCTTTTTTTCAGGGCTTCCCTGTCTTTGTTTCAGTATTGCCAGAGAGAGTTGTATTTTGCCCCCTCCCAGCCTCGCCGTGGCTGTGTTCAGGGAAGATGTACAGCTTGGTGATGGTTGTTCTTTGGGTGGTGGGGGTTTGCTGGTGGGAGGCTTTTCTGAGGGAACGGGGGGAGCCAGCACCACCCCTCCCTAACGCTGGTGCTTGCAGCTTGTCGCAGTACAGCGATGAGAACATGATGGATCCCTACAACCTGGCCATCTGCTTCGGGCCCACTCTGATGCACATTCCAGACGGGCAGGATCCGGTGTCCTGCCAAGCCCACGTCAATGAGGTCATCAAAACCATCATCATTAACCACGAGGGCATCTTCCCCAGCCACAGAGAGCTGGAAGGACCTGTCTACGAGAAGTGCATGACCGGAGGGGAGGAGTACTGGTAAGGAGCGGGGCAAGACTCCATGGGGGGCAGAACTTTAAGCCAGGTCCCCGTGGTGGGGTTATCTTCTGGAGCCGCATGTTGAGAGTGAACTGGTGAGAAAGGCAGAGCTTTGGCGTGATTCCTAGTAGACTGAGAGCTGACCTCAGCTCCCACCAGTGTAGGAGGAGGGATCTCAGGAGCAGATCCCCGAGGAGAGCACTGGGGAAGGTCACACCTAATGTTCAGGGCAGCTGAGCACAGCACCAGGGTGAATTTGCCCCTCTGCAGAAGGGGCAATAAATGCTTTTTTACATTTATTCCTGTTGAACATTACGATTTAGGTGTGCAAGTGATATATATTTGATATGCTTGCGCTGTTTCACACAGGTTAAGAATCATTTCATATCAGGCTGCCCTTACGGTTCTTAGTTTTAAATACTTTCCTAACACTAAGAGGATTTTGCACATCTAACCAATTAGTCTCAACATCAGTTTTGCTTTTCATTTCAGCCTTAGCTGGTGAAAACAGAGGCAGTTTCACTGAGTTTGTCTTTCCATATTTCTCATGCTGACTCAGTGTTATAAACCTCAGTAAAATCTTCAGGAGAAAATTGTTTCTAATGTGGATATTAATATTTATAAAAAAATCTTTTAGCCGCAGATTCACATAAGTTCATACTTAAAACAGAAATTTAGGTCAATTCTAACCAAATTCCTCCTCGACTGGAATTTTGGAGTAAAGTCCCATGGTTCCATCATAATTTGCTATTTGGATGAAATTCTGTAGCCCAAAGTTAACCTGCACCTTCCAGTTCCTTTTGTTGTGTCGGTGTTAGAAGACAGATGGGTTTGTGTTGGCGGGGTCGGGACCAGCCGTGTGCGATTGCTTTGCATCGCGGCTTCTGGTGCACCATTCCCCCTCGTGGTATAGCCAGGGTGTAGGAAAATCCACAAACTCCCCCACTCCAAGTGATGTTATGCCTTTGTCTGGAGGATGCTGGAATTCTAAACCGACATTTCAGGTCTGAGTTTTAAGAAACCAGTATTTCTAACTGACTTGAACTGATTTTTGGGTGAGTTTAATACATTTCTGAGACCTAATCTTCCCTGACGCTGATCACCTGCCGCCATCCTCACTGGTGCAAGCAGAGGATAAAGTGCTAAAACTCACTGTAAATGACTGTGCGGAACATTTCAACTTGGTATCACTTTATATTTGTTTTGCCAAATCTGAGTAAGATGCATGAGCAACAGGACATGATGTTCTGGGCCTGAAGGTAGCGGTGGAGTGTCTGCTGTTCCCAAAGCAAGTTCATGGCACTGCTGTGATTTAAAATGACCATCTCAGTCCTACGAGAACTAAACCCATAACTCTTTCAGGTGTCACTGGGGCCAGAATTTCTCTCAACAACTTACTTTGCTAAGTGCCTTGGGAACAGAAATCTCATTCTTTCTTTGAAAGCGTGGTGTATTTTATTTCAGTGACAGCCCGCACAGCGAGCCAGGCACCATCGATGAAGTTGACCATGACAACGGCACGGAGCCACACACCAGTGACGAAGGTGAGCAGCAGAGAGCAGGGTCTGTGTTAGCAGAGCTGTGCGTGCAGGGAAGCAGCGGGCACTTCACCCCTCATCGGGTTAGAGGCTGGACAGCGTCTGGCAGTCTAGTCGGGGATGACGTTTTTGTGTGCTTAGTAATGAGCAATAAATGTTGCATATAGATTTTCCCCATGCACATAGGGTGTGCATGGACCTTTGCAGTCTCTGCCTCCATGGCAGGATGCAGGGGTTGGTTTTTTGGAGCTATTCTATGAGATTCCATTAATCCCACATATTTTTTTCCTTCCCCTTGTCACCTGTGCTGACGTGCAGCCGCGTGGTGGTGAAGACGTGCTGCGTGAAACAGCTCACAGAGCCAGGGGGAGGACGGGGGTGGCATGGGGGAGACCGGCTCTGTTCACTGGGGGCTCTTGGCTGCGTTGTGGAGAAACCAGTAAAGGCTGGGGACACTGCAGCGCAGGGGGGGGTGTGCCTTCCAGCCGGTTCCATTACGCTGTGGCAGGAGGGCTGGCCAGGGTGGCTGGCACCGCGGGGAGGAGGGGAAGGGCGCAGCTGGGCAGGACAGCTCAGGACCTGCTTTCAGCTCCAGACAGGAGCCGACAGGACTGGAAGATGAAGGAGAGCAAGCTGCCATTTAGCCAATTTTTTGCTTGGATGGTCACATTAATAGCTCTGATTGGAGTTTCCGGGTGATTAACTGTGGTGCAAGTGCGGAAAAGAAGAGCAGCTTTATTTTGTGAATTTACATACTCCTCCTTCCCCTCTCCCTCACCCCACGCACCCTCCCTGCTGTGAAACTCAACATCTTATCAGGCTGTGAGACCCCTCCTGGTTGCTTCCCCTCCAGAGCGTTCCCCGCTGGTCCCACCCCAGTGCTCCCCAGCAGCCTGCCGCTCATAGTGCTGTGGCTGTGTATTTTAAACTGGGGAAAATCACTCTGTTGAGTGTTGAGGGCAGGGTCCTGATGCAGCATCTCCCATGTCCCCCTCTGGTGTCTCCTCCTCTGTGTGGGTTTTGTGGCTGAGCAGAGGGACAGGTCACATCCTGGTCGATGCTGATGCCGAGCCTGTGGTTAGTGACGAGGCAGACGGAGCAGAGCAAGTTTCCATGTTTTACTGAGAACGTGACAGCTCTGGAGGAACTGGGCGGATTTGCCCTGTTTAGCTTTGTCATCGCCCATCTGCCTGTCTCCAGGTGGTGGGGTTTAAAGCCATCGGGTGTCTCACATAATCAAGGTACATTAACCGCTTGCTTGCTGGCTCCCATAGTGGCCAGAGGTAATTGGGTGGTGGCAACTTTCCACCCAGCTTTCCACCACTGCTTTTCCATCCCTGTCTCAGGGTGCAGTGAGGTGGAGAGAAATGCTGTCACTGCTTTGCAGTTGCTGCAGCGGATTCTCTGGGATTCCCAGCTGGAAACAGATTTGCAGAGGGGCTGGGCTCCTCCGCGGGCTCCCCGGTGCCAACCAGGCTCCTCTCTGGGTGCACATCCTACTGTGAGGCCCTTAGTCAGGAGCTCAAGGGTTCCTGGTGTGCTCACCGCCTCCCAAAGGGAAGTCCTGCCTCGGCCCTTTTCAATTTCAGGCCCTGAGCTCCCAGTTTGTCAATCCCCAGTGTCTGGTAGAGCTTAAATTAGAGAAATTGGGGAAGTGGTGAGATAGGGTGCTGGTCTGAGATGGGGGGAGTGATGCAGAGCAGCCACCTGGCCAGAGCTGGTGTCATTGTGTCTGTGGGGATCCCCAAAGGGGGATTCGTTCCTCATCAATAATTCAGACCAAACTGTCTCCAGGATAAGGAAAGGAAGAGAAAGTAAAGCGGGGCTTTGATCACAGTGTCTGGCACAGCTTGACAAGATCCCAGTCTGGAGGGTAATGGGGTTCTGTAACCGAAGAAATCACTTTATAGGTAGAAAATGGGAGTGTGGGTGGTGATGAGATATGCACACAGGGAGATTTCAGCTACTCCCCATGTAGTTTGTAGCTTTTTGTAATGGCTGGTGGTTTGTGAGTCTGTGAGAGATTCCAGGAAGGCTGGAGGAACAAAAAGAAGCGATCGGTCTAAAAATAAAATGGTTTGTACTCAGCGTAAGATGCTCTCGGGAAGCTAGAGCATCAGCGTTAGTGCTGTTCTGAGGAGATGCCTCTTTCTAGGATTTATTGTGATTGTTGAACTGAGCTTTTCTCTCTCTGTGCTTCTCTCCTTTGCAGAAGTGGAGCAGATTGAAGCCATAGCGAAGTTTGACTACATCGGACGCTCTCCCCGAGAGCTCTCCTTTAAGAAAGGGGCCTCGCTCCTCCTGTACCATCGGGCATCAGAAGACTGGTGGGAAGGGAGACACAACGGTGTGGATGGCCTCATACCCCACCAGTACATTGTGGTGCAAGACATGTGAGTAAAGTGGTGGCTGTTGATCTAGGTTGTTAAAACCACATTCTGTCACGAGGTCTGTCTTCAGCCACCAAAAAGGGGTGGCCAGATTTTCCCTGGTTGAATGGCTTTGCTGAGAAATCTGGGTTTGTTCACGTATCCCTCTCCATTTACTGCCTCACGTTGTTTCTTGTTCAAGCTGGTAAAGCCAAGCACTAAATAGTGCGCTTTAGTGAGCCTGAGCCCTGCTTGTCATTGACTGCTTGAGGTGGCACGACCCTTGCCTGCTGTGTCCGCTGACCTGGCGTTGGTCGGTGCCACCTGGCCAGTGGGCACATCCCGGGTCCTTCACAAATGCCACTCCTGTTCTGAGCACCGTACCTGGATTCATAAAAATGGCAACTGTAGCACCAGGGGATATGGAGACCTGACGTTTGCTTTGCCCGAGCTCTGGCTGCTGTCTGAAGTGGTGGCCTCGGTCCAGCCCTTTGTTGACAAAGCCTGGAGCTGCTGGAGTGGGGATGTTCAGGTCCCTCTCCTGGGGCAGAGCCCTGGTACTGAGGGGGTCTCCTTTCCTCTCCCTAGGGATGATGCCTTCTCCGACAGCCTGAGCCAGAAGGCGGACAGCGAGGCAAGCAGCGGGCCGCTGCTGGATGATAAGGCCTCCTCCAAGAACGACATCCAATCTCCGACGGATCATATCGTGGACTATGGCTTTGGGGGAGTTATGGGCCGGTAGGGACACCCTCCTTTTCCTATGAACACAGAGGTGGTTGCTGTCATGTGCGGGGAGAGTCGGTGTGTGGTGTAGGGCAGGGCAGAAGGGAAGGCTCCAGTAGGCACTGCAGAGTAATGTGAGCATGCAGGGGGTTTCCATGTGCCTTGCTGAGATAGTTCTTAACAAGTAAAAAGGCAGAATTGCTGTCCCTTTCTTGGCGCTGGCTAAACTGTCTGTCTTCCCTCTTGCCTTAGTCTTCTGGAGCGGAGAGGCTGGGGTTCGGTTTGATCCGGACCCTCAGAGCTGAGCAGTTGTCTTGCAGCATGCGACCAGACGCTTTCAATCTGACGGACGGTGACCTAGTCTTGTGATGGATTCTTTGCAGAGTGAGATTGAGGTCTGACGGTGCAGCTATCCCTCGCCGTCGAAGCGGGGGGGACACCCACAGCCCGCCCCGAGGGATGGGTCCCGGCATAGACACTCCTCCTCGAGCAGCGGCCTGCCCTAGCAGCCCCCACAAAATACCTCTTAACAGGGGCAGGATTGAGAGTCCCGAAAAGCGCAGAATGGCGACATTCGGCAGTGCAGGCAGCATCAATTTCCCAGACAGGAAGGCCTTGTCTGATGGCCACCCGCTGAGATCGACCTGTGGATCGACTAGACACAGTAGTCTCGGAGATCAGAAATCTCTAGAAGCAGAAGCGCTGGCTGAGGTAAGAGGGTTGTGAAGCGGCTCTCGGTCCCCAGGGATCGAGGGGCTAAAAGAAAAGTCACCGGGGCAGCGCCGCAGAGCCCCTTCCATCTCAACACACTTCAGGATTACAGTGCTACTGTAGCTGCCATGGTTTAAAGGTAAAAATGAGCAGCCGACAGCTTGCCTGCTTTTCCAACTGTACCGGTTGGCCTGAAAAAAGATGCTGCCCCCTCCACAGACCTTGTTTCCTTGAAACAGTAGACAGAAACGTTCGATCCACCACCGAAATGCACTGGCAGCTCTTAGCTCCCGCAGGGAGGGAAGCGCATTATCTTCATCTGATGCTCTGTAAGGAGCTTAAGAGGAGAAAACTGGATTTGCCAAATCAGAATCTAACTGATGCTCAGTGTTTGGAGGATAGTGCTTCACATTTGTTACTGGCCGTTTGTAGCTGGGACCTCAGCATGTTCTCCTGATCCCAGTAGGACCCTCCCAGCCATGCAGTATCATTACCAGCATCACACTAGGCCATTGCTGCTGGTTAAATTCCCGTTACCCCCAGCACCGCCTCCGGTGGGAGCAGAGCTGTGGGGTGGTGGGTGATGCCCAGGCAGAGCAGCAGCCCCTGTGCCACAGGGTTTGGCAGGCTCTTACATGTCCCATCAGCTGCTTTCAGTGGGGTAATTAACGATGATTGCAGGAAGGAAGAACTCTTACTGTCCTGTTTGCTTTCCCACCAGCTGCGCTCCTTGTTCTCTCGCTCTGCAGCACGCTCCCCAGCTTCTCTGTCCATCGAGAGCTTGCCTTTGGTGTCATCAATTTACACAGCTATGGTGGTAGAGCAGCGCGTGCCATCAGTGATGGCTCCAGCCGGGCCACCACATGGGCTTGGGATGGGGTGACAGCATGCACAGTGTCCCCAGGCTGGGCTGGTGGGCATAGGTGGCACCCCGGGGCTGTGTTCCCCAGGTGCGGTGCGGGGCTGGGGGGTCCAGGACCCTCTGGAGGGACCAGTGAATGGTGAGGACGGAGCGTGATAGGCAGAGTTTTCTTGGCTTTTGGGGTTTTGGGTTGTTTTTTTAAACCTTGGAGAAGATTCTCAGCTGATGCAAATAAATACTTACCCTGTAGGACTGCTGGATGTGGTAGTCCTGAGGCTTAGCTCTGGCAGAATATTTTCACTCATTATCTGAACTGCTTAATAGGATTAATTGGAGCTAACTTGATAATTATTTCCCTTCTGCTGATCCTCTGAACATTATCTGAGGCTCACCGAGTGTTTTGTGTGCATTACAAAATGAAGGACTCATCTACACAAGGACAGTGATGAGAGTTAACGAGAGCTACTTTTTAAATGATTGCCTCTGTTGCCTTCAGTCACTTCTCAGACGGTCTCTTTCTGAGTTAGTGGCCTTAATTCAGTTAAGGTGGATTTAAGTGAAGCCAAACTAGGGCCTCTCTGTTTCTGAAGGAGATGATCAGCACTGCAGTTACAGGCAATTTAGCTAATTTCCTTTAAAGGGAATTAGCACTTTCAGTTGACCCGGATTCACTTTCTGGAGGGTCTCCTCAGATGGGCCCATGCAGGCAGTGCCTAGGAGATGCGACCCGAGGTGGGCGGTGAAGGTTGGGGCCAGTGTCCCCTCAGCTGCCTCCCCGCATGCAGGGAGAGGCCTCGTCCCTGCCTCTCTTCTATTTATGGTGAGCTGCCATCGTGCTGCTCACTCCAGACACGTCCCTGTGCCTTTCTGTCCCCACACCTGCCATTGCCCTGCAGGCACAGGGACACCAGAGGTCCTCTTCATCTGGTGGAGGCTGCAGAGTGGCGCCTTTTGGGAAAGACCAGCCGCAGTGCTGGGGGAGGGTGTGGAGATGCCCTGTCCCAGTGGAGCTGTGGATGGGCTGGTGGTCACCTCATCACTCGTGGTCACCCCATCACTCGTGGTGCTTGGGGGTTGCTCCCTTTGGAGCTGGTGACCAAACTCTTGTTGACTTGGGAGATGTGGGGTGCCTTTGTGTGGCCAGGGTTTGGGGTTTGCATCTTCTCCTGAAGCTCCTGCTTTGCTTCAAGGCTCCGTCTTAGGTCAGAGACCCCCCCACAGACACACATGCCAGGGCAGGGGGGGGATCTCTCCAAATGGGTGGGTGTGGGAGAGTGGGGCCATGCTGTGGCATGATGCTGACATCCCTTTGTTGGTGGTGTTCGCAGGACATCGAGAAGACCATGAGCACGGCGCTGAATGAGCTGCGGGAGCTGGAAAGGCAGAACACGGCCAAGCAGGCCCCCGACGTGGTCCTGGACACGCTGGAGCCCATGAAGAACCCCTCAATGGGCGCTGCCAACTCGGAGCCCGCGAGCCCCCTCCACACCATCCTCATCCGGGACCCCGACGCTGCCATGCGACGCAGCAGCAGCTCCACCACCGAGATGATGACCACCTTCAAACCGGCCCTGTCGGCCCGGCTGGCCGGGGCTCAGCTGCGGCCCCCGCCGATGCGGCCGGTGCGGCCGGTGGTGCAGCACCGCTCCAGCAGCAGCAGCAGCTCGGGGGTGGGCAGCCCCGCCGTCACCCCCACCGAGAAGCTCTTCCCCAGCAGCTCGGCGGATAAATCGGGCACCATGTAGGCTGGGGGGCGTCTGGACGGTGGGAGCGGGGCCAGTGGCTTGGCACTGTGGGGGGCCAAAGCCCTGCTCAAGAGGAAGCCCTCCAGAAGGGGAACAAGTGCGTGGCCGAGGCCGGATGGCCGGTTGTACATACGTGTGTGTGTATGTACATACGTGTGCACACACACCCCCATCCATGCAGAAACACTTCCCACGCTTGCAGTCCTACGGCAGGAGGAGACGGCGGGTCTACGTGTTGGCACTGGAGAATACACGCTATATCTAGAAGTATATATTAAAAAAAAGTGTACAGAATTCGGTGACTTTTTAAAAAAAGTAGATTTACCTCAGAAACTGGCTCTGAAATGTCCTCTCTAGAGACGTTGGGTTGATTTGGGATTTTTCCCGGGCTAATTGTGTGCTTGTGTGTGCGTGGAGGTACGTAGCGGCTGTGCGTCGAGCAATACGAGGCCCTTCCTGGAGTTTATTTTCTGCACCTCTCAGCATTTGGGGAAAAACAAAAAGGGAGCAGGGGGAAGACAAGACACAGTGGGTTGGGTTGGGTTTGGTTTGGTTCACTGCTGGCCTGCAGAGAAGAGCTGGAGGTTTGTAACTGCCAGTGTGTGGGACGGAGGAGGAGGCAGCTCCGTGACGCCCTGGCCAGCGTCCCCCAGGGGAGCGGGGACAGAGGAGGAGGCAGCTCCGTCGGCTGCTGGGGAGGACGCAGAACTTGGGTTTTCTTGAAGATTTTGGAGTGACCAAGGACTAGTGACAAACCTGTGGCAAAGCATAAATAGAGTACCCTACACAGTTTTGAGATGCTTCAATTCCCTTTCCTCACACACTTCTTATTTTTAGTTTGTTTTTTTTTTTTAAAAAAACCCAACTGATGTTCTCTCGACCGCTGGGACTAAGGGGGCGAGGAGGCTTTGGTGCAGCGACGTCCCTTCATCTGAAGTTGCACAGCAGTACACGAGGGTCTTGATTCAGATTGTGTCTTCTTGCATGAAAAGCATGAGCCATATTTGACCATATCAGATGCAGAGCCGATCTGATGGGGTGATATTTTGCACTTTCTGTACTGTACTATATAATACAACAGTTTGAGTTTATGCAAAAGAACCTACATTTTGTTTTTCCTCTGAACGTGTAACCCAGAGAAAAAATATGCAGAAAGAGCTGGGGATTGCATGGTACTTTGTCTGATAATCGAGTCTCTTCTGTGAGCCCTGAATTCAAGACTCCCTGTGCTTCTCCTGCAGGTTTGTTTTTTTTCTCCTTGTACAGATTTCCATGCAATGACCCGTGGTTTAATCCGGTCGCTTCCACATGATCACGTCCAGCCCCGGTGTGAAGCGGGCCGTGGTGAGTCTCTGGGCTGCAGAGAGGAGCCGCGCTGATGGCTCCTAAATGTTGGTCCTTTCCTTCCCCCAGCTGGGGTCCCTGCCGCTGTGTCCCTGGGCACAGCAGCCCCCCGAGCCCTCCTGCCCCCTCCAGCCTCACCTGCCCCTGCCCAGGGCTGCTCTGTGTCCCCCGATCATCTCCTCTGGCCGGGCAGTGCATACCTCCCCGGGCCGCTGCGTGTCCCCGAGCCCCGTGCATGTGT
>JAOXNH010000003.1:16018290-16040236 GCA_028566575.1 Bartramia longicauda | reverse complement strand
GAAAAAGCAGAGCACAGATTCAGCCAAGAGCTCGTGGAAAGGCCACGTCTTAAGTGTGACGTTACCCTCTGCACGTGGAGGTGAGAGATCAGAGGCTTAGGAAAGAGCAAGGGCATTGATAATAGTCTCAGCCTACGTCCCAGCAGGATGTTGCTGCAGAAATGCCCAGCACTTCATAGGTGAACCCACATCCAGACCTCACCCACCCTTCTACTGAACTAAAGGAGAGAGGGGTGCAGATGCTGAACAAAAACGGACAGGATTCACAGTGAGCAAACAACTCCAATTCAAAAAATTTCCAATTTTTAAGCTGGATGCTTTGAGACAAAGGAACAGGCAGTGGACTGGGCTTTCACACCAGGTACCTCAGCACCTGTATTTAGCTGGCTGATACCTTTGCAGTTCTATTCCATGGCAATACAGCCCCGCTCACAGGGCCTCTGGAGCTTTCATGATTCAGTGTTTTCACATGAAGCAATTACAGACCCTTATACTCGGATCAGCTGACAAATGTCAAATTAGAAGCCAATAATTACTCTTCTCAACACCCTGCCTCGCTTTTGATTTCTTTGTGCTGCTGAAACATTTACTGTTTTCCCCTGCTAATGTCCTTAAAGTGTTTTGTCTCCTACACAGCTGCTGTAAATCTGCATTTCTAGCCCCCTGGGTGTTCTCCACGAAGGCCCAGCAGCGTTACCTGATCTCAGTCGGTCTCTAATGTCTCGAAGGACGCGCAGATCTGCATCCTCATCCTCATAGCGAGGCGCCCTCCTGCTCCCTCTCACTTGTTTCACCTCTTGCCCGCAGACTGGAGGATGCTCTTTCAGATCTTTCACCATGACGTTACGACCGCACCCACCGCATCTCTCAGTCCTGGCTCCGCAGTAGATCTCGTGGTCCTGGAGCTTGTCGAAAGCCAGCTGGATGTCACAGTACTGGCAGAGGGCAGGGCGCAGAGGGCAGGCCGAGGCCTGGAGAAAAGAAAGAGGGATTATTCTTCACATATGGAAGACTGAGGCAAAGGTGGAGGGAGGTTCTCAGTTTGCTCAAGAGTTGAGCCGTCTATTGTTCCTTTAGACAGATCCGAAGCTACAGGGAAGAATAGCCTGGAATAAGATACTGCGTGAGAAATGTAAGAACAACGTGTTGTGTAACCTGTGTAGTCATAAACACAACAGCTGAAGCACTCCCCATGCTCAGAACATTTTTTTTTTTAAAATCTGTAAGGCTCGGACAGCAGACTGACAAAGTGCTTTCTGAAGTCAGCTTTTAGATACGGTCTTGACATCCAGTACTAATCCCATTTCATCGAGTACTGCTAAAAACCACATTAGTGTGTGTTCTATCAGGGAACAGATTTACAGCACATTTACTACTCAACAAGAATTGTTTGCAGATGTTTTTTACCCTACACTGCATGACAGGTACGTTGCCCTCCCAAAGGTGTTAGAGAGAGGTGAAATACATGTTGCAATTGCAGATGCTGCAATAACACATCATCAATTGCTTTACAAACACAGCTAAAAGCACTACACACAAACATGCAAAATAAACTACTTTCAGGGTTCTGAACTGGATGTATCTTCAAAGAAAATCCTTTTTTCTTCAGCCATAAGCAGAATGAGGTGGCCCTTCCAGAGCTGTCTCTAAATGAGCCCATGGGAAGGGAAGGTACTGACATTTATGACAAGATTGCCTGTGACAGCAGCCAACTGGATTCAGAAAATCCCACTGTGTCCTATTTTAGTTTATTTTACAAGCTATTTATAAAGTCTGTTTGGACATAATGAGTTACTGAAACACACAGCAGAGTCAGAAATGCGTAATGTTAAAGGAATGAGAAAAGTCAAGTAAATCATATCATGTACTTTGGAAACAGCATGCCATTTTTCATCTTAATCACCAATAAGGATGAAATCACCAATTATCACAGATACCCCTTTGATATGAAGACTTGAACAGGCTCCACCACTTTAGAGCAGTTTCCAACCAAGGTGGTTGGAAATCCTCTCAGAGGGGGTGAATTTCAAAAGCAGGGTTCAATAAAAAGAAGGCAGAAATCACAGGCTGCAATCCAGGTCTTGGATGACAGAAAGACTCCAGGAATCAGTGCTTGGAAACACCACAGAGTATCTTCCAAGTGTCTAATAATATAAAGTCCACCAACCTCATGATCCTTCAAGAGACTTTTTTCTATCTTCATCATACACTTGCAGGTAACCTACAATAAAGAGACCTCGTTAGATTAATTGCCATAGAAGTCTGCGATTTTGGAGGAGAAATCTGTTTCTCACCTGCCCGTGTTCAGATTCCATATGGTTTTTCATCTCAGACTTTGGGATTGACTCACTGCAGAAGCGACATACTTCGATATTTCTGCTACAGTGGATTTCATGCATGATGAAATTAGCAACAGGGATATCCTTTGTGCTGTGGGAAAGCCACAGAGGTTACTCTTCAGAAAATACACAACAATCTCAAGCAGTTTTTCAGAACAAAAAAAAAATCCTAATAAAGTCTTCTATGAATTCATGGTTTAGAGAAATGAGTAACTAAAGAGAAAGACAAGCCCAGCTAGGCCTCCATGTTCCTTTAAAATTGGGATATTAACATATATAGCATGTAGAGGTCACAGTTTTCAAGCTACATTAAGATAAAATCAAGGTGGATTTGTTTCCCTATATGAAAGACAAATCTTACAGCATAAACAAGTTCAAGTTAATAAACTAATCTGAGAAGATAAAAGTTTCTTCCTGAAATTATCTTGGCTACGAGAGGTCACACAGTGCTCTGCTTGGAAAAAAAATAACTAACAGATCCTGTTAGGCCAGTTCTGTTCAGGGAATGATAGCAGTAACCATATCATTCTGTAGCCAAAATCCCCCAACTCACCCCATTTCTGAGATCCTCGTTTCCCTCCCCTGAGGAGGACACAAAAACACAAAAAGTGCAAAAAGAACTTAGCCCTTATTCCTGCCTCAAACAGGGAGCATCATTTCTAAAGGGATGTATCCCTCCCCCCCTGCACGCAAGAAATCAGCCTTCAAAACACCAAAATTAACATTATAACCTATTGCTTAGTGCAGAAACACAACAGCTGTTGGGTTTTCCCCCTTGCCAGATCCCCAGCAGCCAAAAGCCTGGCAAAGCAACAAAGTCCAACAGCAGTGTCTCAACTGCCCGTTCTCACTGCTTGCAAACAAACGAGGCTGATGTTGCAAGAAACTGTTTGGATTCCAATGTCTCTTTGAGAGAAAGGAAAAAAAAAAAAAGGTTAATTTCTTTAGTTGCTTGTATTCAATATGCAACTTCAGCCCTTACACCATTATCAGTAAGTGTATTATCAACACTGGAGCTTCTAAAGAACTGTTATCAAAGAGAAACAACTGCCACAACAATAGGTGCCTATTGATTCTATTTTTACATCTCTGCTTCTGAGCCACAAAGCTGCTAAAGAAAAGCTTGCAATCATGTACTTCACGTCTGCCTCACTGAAAATCCAGTCTTCATTCAATATCTCCTTCCCTTGAGATATTCCAACCCCGCCTGGACATGTTCCTGTCCAACCTGCTCTAGGTGAGCCTGCTCTGGCAGGGGGGTTGGACTACATGGTCCCCAGAGGTCCCTTCCAACCCATTCTGTGATTCATTTCTCTTTGAATACTTCGGTTTCTAGTCAACCATTAAGTCAGAAACCTGAGTAACGGTTGGGGAAATTACTTTATTAGACAGTAATATGTGACACAGTAAAACCAAAACCCAAACATTTCTAAAAAGATAGTAATCTGCACTTTCTACTATTTCGTAGCATTTCAAGGGAATACAGACTCACAGAATGGTTTGGGTGGGGAGGGACCTTAAAGCCCCCCCAGTGCCACCCCCTGCCCTGGGCAGGGACACCCCCCACCAGACCAGGCTGCTCAAAGCCCTTTCCAACCTGGCCGTGAAAGCTCCCAAGAAGGTTGTTGGTTTCTGCCTGGCAATGCTGGTACAGAGCTAATCTTCTGTCTCCCCCTCTCCTTCCCCAAGTTTCCTTTTGGCCCTCCCCAAACCAAATCCAAAGGCCAGGGGTTGGTTTTTGAAGTGTGCTGAGCTCTCCTAGTCCATCCTGCCCTGACTTTGAGCCTCGGGTAGTTTAGCGCTTATGAAAATTAGGCTTTAAATCTTTTCACTATTTCACAAAATGCAAACACATTTCTTAAGTCAGGCCTGTAGGGAAAGAAAATGTTAATGTTGGGAGTACTTAGCAGAGTAAAAGCTGCGCTCCAAGGTCAGTGTGTGCACGGAATGGAAATCGTTCTAAATAGACCCGAGTGCTGATCCCATTTACCTCAGCACTGAGCCCAGGCACGGGAGTTTGCAGAATTAGAGCCTTTGTGATCATCAGTGCGCAGTGAGTGCTGCCTGGGGAGTCCTGCTGCCTCCTGGTAAAAGTGCCGGACTCGGATGTTTCCCAGGAAAAGTGAAGATGTTGTGCTGTTCATCATGGCCCATTAATGTTCTACTCTGCGTGAGAGAGCAGCAGTTTGGATAGGCTTTAGCGCGTCCGAATTCACGTTGTCCTTGTGTCCAGGTGCCCCCGGGGCTATGGAGCAGCGCAGGAGCGGAGGGAGTGCGTGCGTGGCTGGGATTGATGTGGCTCCTGGCAGGGCCAGAGCAGCCCCTGCTCAGCCTCCTCTGCTGCCCGCGCTCCGCAGGCAGGGCTCGCTGCGGGAGAGCGGGCTGGGGAGCACTATTTGTGCCACCTTTCCTTTATGAACAACATCTTTTTATCAGTTGCCATGAGGCCAGCGTCTGCAACACCAGTACTTGTAAAGTATTGGGGTTGTGTCGAAATGAATTTAGTTGTTCTCTAATAAAGAGATTATTTTGATGAAAATTGTCAGTTTCTGCATCCCCTAATTAGAACATTCAGCAACAGAAATTAAAATTACATTTGCATAAGAAAACTAGTCCTTGCTGAAAATTATCCGTGGTTTTTTTTTTTCGTACACGGGGAAGAAAAATATGTTCTTACTTTCCAGTTTATATCTTAGTTCCTAATCAGGTTAATCGACAGCTGGTGAGTCAGAGCAGTAACCACATCTACTCCGGGCGCTTGAGGGAGCAGGTGCTGTCATTTCTAATACACTGACCACACTTCCAGGAGGACTGCAGCAGGAATTTCAAGGAGAGAAACTGTCCTTTAGTACAGTTAGGACTGTCCTGTGCGAGTTGTTCCTGGGAAGATTCACAACCCCATCTCTTCCCCAGAATTTATTTCTGCGGAAGCACTCAATTCCCACCTACTTGCTCTGCTTCCGCAAGGGAGAAGTGAACAGACCATAAAACAGGAACCAGGATCTCCATGGAGGACACTGACATTTTTTTGGTGGGTCTTGCAGATCTGAAGAACAACGTTTTTGTGCCGTGTTTATACTGTTACTAAAGCAGCAATTAAAGAGGCTGGGTCTCGGAGAAGGATTTGGGTGGTGGATGTAACTGACACTGCATCCAGGGTGCACTGGCATCTTCTTGATTCATCTTCCAGCCTTCAGAGGTGCTGCTTGTGCCCTAAAACAGGTTTGTCAGCTGCAATGCGTTTGCTGCTTTTGTGCCAGAAAAGTAAAATTGTATCTGCTAAATCCTTTCAGAAGTGATAGCACGCTGTGTTCAATTCCTAGCAGTGTAATAGATAATGTTGAAAACTGCTTGCAAAACACAGAGCTTTTTGAAAATTGTGTTGTCCCGAGGTTTACTGGTACAATGAGGTTCTAGGTGAGCTGGATGGTCTGGTGATGGTAGGAGTGGACTTCTCCATCAGCTGCATGCTCTCTCTCGTCTCTGCTGTCTGTCCCTGGGTGCCAGGTGAATCTCCCAGGGCAGTCCTGCTTGGCCGGGTCACTCCAATCACAGCTGTCAGCATTCCTGTGAATAATGAGAAATGTGAATAATTCACTCCGGTGTTGAGGCAGGGGAGGGGCAGTTGGTAAAGGTGCTATCGGAAAGGCCAGGGCCATGCCAGGAGCACTCACGGTGCTCCGGGTCCTCCATCCCTGGGGTGCCCGTCGGTGGGGTGCCCGTCGGAGGGGCGTGGGTCTGTCAGGGCCACTAGATGTCATCACGCAGCCAGTGAAGCTGCTCAGCGGGCCCAAAATACCACATTCTGGAAAAAGCCAGTCTGGGACTTTTCTCTCCTTTCTTGCATGTAGTACCAGCATTTTCTGTATTTTCTGACCAAAAAAAGGCATACAGAGATTTCATGTATGTTCTGGAAACAAGTTTTAATATTCTTGTCCTAGTGTTCTTTCCATTGCTTCTGTGCCAGTATCGGTGCCCTTTGGAAAGCCTATTCATAAATCTTTATCCGTCAATACATGGAAAAACTTTGTATGATTACTTGTAGACCAATGCTGTAATTGAAGCAACTTTTATTATCAGCTTATTATTAGGATAGATTTTAGGTTTTATATTGTTTTTCCAGTTCCTCTCTCTGTTTTATATCAGAGCATATTTTATTGAGATGGTTCTTATTGCAGAATCTGAAATTTCTGTTCAGACGATTTTCCTATCCTGGCTGCCTTCCTGCAAACATGAACAAGTTCAGTGAAAAGGTAAACTGGTGTGAAGTTTGACTTTTTGGAGCGTTGTCAGCTCGTACGAGCACTCTGGGAAGTACATTTTAGCTAGTGAATACATGTTGTAGAAAAATAAACAGATACCATTGGTAGTTACAAATAGTAAAACATGTTACTTTGACAAGAGGAGGAGTTCTCAAAAGCGCTAGAAAATACTCTGAGAGGATGAGGGAGATCAGCTGCGTTCTCCAGATGAAGGCAGTGGATACAGCCAGCTGGCTAATGGGTCAGGGAGTTTTGCCTGTTTGGGCTGTATCATTTATTTTATGGGAAGGCTGAACTGTGATGTGATGCCAGATGATTGCGTTTATGGATCTGCTTTATGTTTTCTGAGCCATGCAGATTTTAGCTTCCTGCATCATGGGATGCCGGGCTTCTGGGTAACAATGGGTGCTTAACAGCCCAAAGAATAACGGGGTGCCACTGTGTGTGGCCTTTGATTAGCTGCTTTAGTGACAGGCTGCCTGTAGGAGAACCCGGGGCAGCCTGAAGGGATAGACATCTTTTTACATAACCAAAAGATAAATTCCTTGTTCAAAAAGGGGGAAAAAATTAAAAAAATAGTACATCTTTTGGTGGAACACCCAGCAGCATCTTTTTGAGGATTACACTTTGCCTAAGTGTGCTAGGGACAAAAGGCAACTAATTTGTTGGGTTTTGAACCTGATTGTAGAATATGTCCATCTGGGATGTGACACGTCTTCTGAGGCTGTAGTTTATTACCTTTAAGTTGAAGGATTCTGTGAATTTATCTGCAGTAAGATGTGATACTTTGCTGATCACTGCTGGCTGTGTGGAGTAGAGCATGCCGTCGGACCTGCTGATGCCTCTGGATAGAATTACCGCCCTGTATCCAGATGAGAGGCAGGAGCAGGGCTGTGTGGAGACACGCCGGGTACATTCCCAGTAACTCACCCCTGAGCTCCCTGCGCAGCTGATCCTGCGCCAGCAGTAGCTGCACCGCTCTGTGTCTGTGTCAGCTGGGAATTAACCTCTTCAAAACTTCCAGTCCATATCTAGGCATGAGCAGACAGAAAAACATAGTTCTGCTGCCACGCTTAATTGCACTTGTTTGCACAGCAGAAAGTTAGTGCCTTGGGACAGGGCAGATGTGAATTGCCACTGACGGATGTGGTTGTTGCATCCAGTAATCCAGGAAACTCTGGCTCCACATCGGGCTCCTGAATCTAGCTTGGCCATAACCACTGCAGGGTTCTGTGTGCTGAGCTGGGGGCTCTGGGTGTCCCCCAGGAACCTAACGTAAACGAGTGTAGTTGTGGGGTCACCTGGTGACTTGCGTATCTTTGAAAAAGTTGATGTACATAGACAGTTTTTAACTAGTTGTTCTTCTCAGATATGAAAAGTCTTTATTGTAAAAGACTGCAGAGTTTTCCCAGTAGTTACCTAGTGCTGAACGGGTGTCAGCACAGCACATGTTGGGGAGGTGGGAGCCCGTGAGGGATACTGTGCCTTCTGGTGTCCAGGCTCTCAGACTCCTTAGCATCCTCAAAAGCTGTCCCTGCTCCCATCCCTCCTGCTTGTGTTATCCTGCTCTAAAGGGAAGGGAAGGGAAGGTCCTCCCTATGGCACTTAGCAAGTGAGGACAGAGTATCTCTAAGAGGTAACCCATCTCCTCGGGATGTGGAGGACCCTTCCCAAAGCAGCAGTGGGTAAGAGTGCGACCTGTGGCTGGTCCATCGCTGGTGTTGGTTGGGAGAGCCCTCCCTCCACCTGGGGTGACAGAGGTGTGAAAGTGAGCCCCAGGCTATGTGGGCAGGCTCGCCAGCAGCATTGCCCTCCCCCTGCCAAGGATGCAGCCTTGGGCTTAATTTATCTTAGATCCATCTGTATGAAATCCGTGGTAAAATAAACAAGGCTCTGCAAAAAGCCCTGGGGCAGGGGTAGGTATAAAACATGTCTTTAAGATCTTGATCCGTTGCCTGGGTAGAACAACTGTGACTTTACAATTCTTCATATTAGCTCAAAGCTGAAAGTATTAATGAGGCAGGCAGGAGAAGGAGCCTTCTGCTGCTCCTGTGTTCCTACCGATAAAATACAAGGTTATTTCTTTGAAGAGAGACTTCTTTTAACTCACGTCTTGCCGTTTGCTGTCCCTGCGGAGGGCAGGGAGTGTAGGGGTGGGTGAAGTGCACGTGGCTGGGTGCTGAGCGTCCCGCTGGAGACTGGAGCCAGCTGTTCTCGAGGGAGGGTACGTTTTCCCCTCAGTTTGGGTGAGAAGGGAATGGAGGGTTTGTGGTCTGTGGCCACTCATTGATGAAATGGGACTGAAGTAGTTGGGGTTACCCGACAGTAAATCTCAGAGCTGGCGAGTGTGTGGTTATCTGCTGGTGGGGTTTGCTCAGTGGGGGGCAGCGAGTGGCGCTGCTGGGGACACCCATAGCAAGGGGGGACAGGAGGAGCACGGCAGCGCTTTCTCCTGAGCTCTTTGCTGTTGGCAGCCTCTGCCACAGCTCTACGACAGCGCTCGAAGCTCCCTGCCTTGGAAATGGTCACCTGCCATCTTCAAGTAAAGGAGAAATCTTTTGTTCTTTACTCTGTTCTGTGTGATGTTCTGAGAGGCGTTTTATTACACTTGCAAAATGTGATTTATTTTGTGTGAAGATGAGGAAGGTTCTGTAGAGCGTGGTGAGGCTTGGCTGGCATGCTCCTGCCCCTGGGTGGGTGGGCAGGCTCCCCAAGGGCTGTGTGCGAGCGAGGGGGAGAGGGAGGAAGGAATGGAGGAAAAGCTCCATCTGGTTTTGTTCTGGTTTCTTCTCAAAGCACAAGCTCATCCTGTCCAATGTGCCTAACCACATGTTGTCTTCTGGATGCTTCTAGGCAGCAACTGTTCCAGTTGGTCTTGGATACTCCCCTGATTTCATCCCCGTTGGCCTGTAGCAGGTACTCGGCTGGCAAGAGCCAGGATAGGAGTCCTGTTTCTTGGCCAGTGGTAAAAGAAGAGGTGCCAGTGATTGACAGTTTCTTGAAAAAGGAGAAAGTCTGCACCTTGACAAAGGCAGACGGCCTGGCAGGAACAGAGCAGAAGATTTTCAAAACTGAGGAACAGCATAACCTTTATGGCAGTTCTGCAGAGACTGATGGTAAAGACAGTGAAGCAGGGTCACAAGAGAGTCCCAAGTGCACCCAAAGTCATGAGAAGCCCTCTACGTCGGTGGTAAAAAGAGTCGAGAAAGGTGAGATGCTCAATTTCTGGTTTTTTCCCGGTTCTCTCCCCCGAGTCAGTGGCGGTGGCTGGCTGTGTGTGTAGAGTCCCCGCAGTACGTGGCACTTGTGTCTCTGTGTCCTTCTGACCTGTGACAGCACGTTCTGCTGCTGCCCGTTGAACTGGGCTGGGCTTCATGCAGGTTCCAGCTCTGGTGGGACAGCTTTGCTACCAGCGTGTTCTCCGTGAGGACGCGTGGGCTCATGCCAAGTAATTAAACGGAGACAGTGCTCGAGGATTCCTTTGCCTTGAGTAACAGCTCTGAAAAACAATAGTTGCACAACAGGCTTACTCAGTAACAAGTGAAGTCATTTTCTCTTCTCCTGCCCCTTGATGACTAGACAGACAACATCCACGTTCATCTGCTCTGTCCTTAAGTAACCAGACACGAGGGATTTTGTGATGTGTTTGTTATTTGAGGGGTGCACCCACAACCAAAATGATGATGCTTTCAGTTCTGTTAATATTCCCATTCATACGCTCTCCAGAAGAAAAGTAATCTGCTTTATTCCTCTGTAATTCTACAGTGTTGAGATTGATTTATTTTGAAGCATGAAAATGCCTATTTGTACTAATCAACTACAATAAAATGACAAAATCCTCTTAGTTTTGACATGGGAGCAGCCATCCTATCGACCCAATTAAAAGTTGAAATTAAAATAAAAGACCAGGAGTACAACACTGGTTCTTATTAGTTCCTATTTATCTGTTCTTTTGATTAACAATTTATTCAGCTGGAACTCTGTTGTTCATATTTATTCATTAGCTGGGTAAATACTCCTTAAAAACGTAATCCAGTCAGAAAAGCTGCTGTATGAAAATGGCATCGACTTAGCCAGAAGTTACGTTTCCTGGTTTTATGCCTCAGACTTGCTTACGTTAGTAATTTAAAACTCATATGAAATTTTACCACTCATTTATTCTTGAGCAGTTGAAATTTTCACTTGCTTACCATTTTATGGCCTTATTAAATCCTCCAGCATGATTTACATTGAAATTATTTCCACAAATGCAAAGTAGTTGGTCAAACCATATAAATGAAAGACTTGAAATGAGGTAATGCTGAAGTGGCTTTAGTGAGTGTTATTTGTGCCTTTGTTAAGAACTGAAATGTTAATGTCAAACAACACCAGACTGCTCAGAACTAGTGTGTTATGGTACTGTCCCAGCTTTTTTTTTTTTGTTTGTTTTTTGTTCTTTTCCCCCTTTGGCTGGAGCCTGCTGTCATGGGAGTCGGGAATGGCAGAGCTGGAGTCGGGATTGTCAGTCCTGCTGAGAGCCATGGTCATGGGAATAAAGTTTGTGCTATACAGCTTTACCATAATGAAGCAGCTTCCTTTATGTAGCAGTGAAATGCTGCAAAAGTGGAAGACATTAGCATGGAAATATGCTTCTGTTTATATTAGCCCCTAGGTTTCCGTGTAGCATGTACCTTAGTCCAGATTTTTATTAGAGATCTCATTCCATCTGACTGCAGGGAAGATGAGAGCCATCCTGATATTCCACAGAGAGGGAAATAAGTGTTCTGGAATAAAAATGAGAGCGAAAAATGAAGTTTCTGGATAGATGTGCCAGGTCTTTTAAAAAAAGAAATCTGCAATTCTGGATTTTCATTTTCTTCAATCAAGAACTAGTTTTTCAGATGCAAACATTTGCCCTTTGCTGCAGCACACACTAGTGAATTCCTTCTCCCTTGCTTGCAGTGGATTGCCCGGTGTGTGAGGTTGCCATTCCCGAGCAATACATAAACAAGCACCTGGACAGCTGCTTGAGCAGAGAGGAGAAGAAGGACAGCCTCAGGAGGTAAGGAACCAGAGCTGCTACCTGCACGTAGCCATCCTTCTGCAGGGCTGAACTGAGAGCCATCAGCTGATGGGCTGTAATGCAGGGGATCGTTTGTTTCTTGGTTACCTGCTGCATAGATCACTCTAAAATCACTGTGTAAATATGATCGTGGTGATTCTCCCCTCTCAAGAAAGCATGTGCATCGCCAGCAGAATTGCCTTTTGGCTTTTAGTGGCGAGAAAACACTGGAAAATATTTTAAAGAATTCAACACAGGGAGTAAAAGTCTGTGCCTATTCTCGTCACATTTCTGCTCGCTAACATTAAAATTCTATTCAGATAATGCTTACTCCCATTTTTCACTTGGCAAATTAATTGCTTCCCCCAGTTCAGGTGGGTCCAAAGACAATTTCTTCATTGGCTGTCAAGTTAAAAGATAAAAATTGCCCCTTGCTCTGCTCACTGTGGTGCTTTCCAAATTGCCACGGTCAAGGTTATGTCTTTAAGATCTCAGTTTCCATAAGATTAATGCGTGCCTTGACGTTACGCCTCCGCCCCAGCATTTGTCACGGTCGCCACATTCACATCAGAAATGTAGATTTCAGTTTTTTGCTTACTAGCATAAATTTAGACTGTTATTATTTTTAACTGATCACCCTAAGATCTGCGAGGGACTTCTGCTGCATGGGGTTTTACTGCATGCTCCTATTTCCAGTTCCTCTGAGCCTTCAATTACAAAGTGATTTTATGTTAAAGCTCTTATTTTGCCCAGTCGTGCTCAGAATGCAATCTGGAAACTAAAGGACTTTGAAGATGAATAAACAGTAGATTAATATTGAAATATGATGTTACATTTTAATTTTTATTTGGGATGTTTTTAGTGTTTTCTCTGTTCTTAATGAATGAAAATAAAAGCCACTTCTTTCTTTGGTCTCAAGCCCATGTCCCTACAGAATTTTAAACTTTGCTTATTTTATCTAGACTGTGTGATCTTCAGAAAGTATCATGTGAGATCCTTCATAGGAGTAGTAATTAAAAAAAAAAAAGTTTGTTTCATTTCCTTTGGCAGTTCTGCTCACAAAAGGAAACCCATGTCTAAAGTTGTTTACAACTTGCTCTCTGATCGCGATTTGAGGAAGAAGCTGAAGGAACATGGTCTGTCCACCCAGGGGACCCGCCAGCAGCTTGTTAAAAGGCACCAGGAATTTGTGCACGCGTATAATGCTCAGTGTGATTCCCTGAATCCCAAATCAGGTAAGCTAGCAGTTCTAGGAAAGTTGTTACCATCACAAACTATTTGTATGCATTTCTCCTTCTCTTCGTTCTCGGGGCAGGGATAGGGCTGGCTTCAGTATCTGGGAAAACTGGAGCTGGAAGAATTTATCTTATCTAAATCAAGATTAATCCAAAACCAGGAAGTTTAAGGAAAATCAGAACCGTGTTGCTGTACTCTGGAAGTATCCAGCCAAGGATGTGTTGAAATTCTTTGATACTTCCTGCTTTCCTGTGTTCTGCAAAATATTCTTTTTTATTTGCATTTTAGTGAGTGCCTCCAAATGAGACTCTGAGGCTTTTAGTCTAAAAATTGGACACACCTGAGGTTCTTAATAAATGAATGGATTATTAATTTATCTTTTGTTCTGAATTTGTTCTCTCCTTCCTAGACACTGAGTCTTTTATATTGTTATTGGATTTAATTTCAAAATTAGATTTCTTTTTGGAGATGATAGGTAAGGGTAGAATGAATCAATAAGAAAGTGTTAATGTTTTGCTGGAGTTTATATCAATTTAAGTGTTCGGTGGCAATTTTATACAATTAAACTCAGACTTGATATGGCATCAAAGAGCTGTATGGGATAGGGAAGGTGTGGTTTTGGCTCTGATGTGAGTGGAACATAAGCTGCCTTTAAAGAGCAGCCTGTCTGTGTGTGCCCAGGCTTGGACACGAGTAGAAGAGGGGGTTTGTGGTGCTGGGTTTTGGAGGCAGAGGGGCTGTTTTTCAGATTTTGAATAGCGTGTGTGAGCTGGAAGGAGAACGGTCCCAGCTCATCTTGTCGTAGTCTATTTTACACAAGATGAAAACATGCCTCTCCTTTAAAGCTGTGTCATTTGTCAGCTCCCCATGCAGTTCTGCCAGCGGTACCAGTAACGGCACTGACACACCGCGAGCGCTGACACCAGATTTATAGTGATATTATTTTTTATTTGCTTAGAAGCTTAAGGCAAACAGTCCTTTTAAAGGAAATTCTAACAGGATGATGTCTGCTATTACTCTCCTGGGAGCTGCAGAGCTGTCAGTGTCCTGGAGACTGGTGCAGCTGGTTTTGTGTTCTCTGGGCTGGTTTGGGGCTGGAGCTGCAGCGGGGTCAGTCCTGCCCAGGCCAGGGCTGCCTCGGGGGCAGAGAGGTGAGAAATGCTCTTTCTCAGCTCCAGCTCTTTAATTTCATGTTGTACAGAGACTTCAGTCCTGAGGTACAAGTTGGCCCTTTCTTCCAGAAGTTGTTAACAATTCTGAGTGTTTTGGCTGTATTGAAGGGCTCAAAAGCTGTTTGGACCAGATAAATTCTTGGTCTCACTAGGAGCAGGGCTGTCGGGAGAAGTGCCCCTTGAGAAAGCTGCCAAATTTAAACACAGTAAAAACCAGTTTGTCAGTTATCACTTAACAAATCTGACAGTACTGGGGAGGATGTATTTCCAGTGAATATTGAAAGCTCACACGTTAACTCTGTGCGCGTGTGGCTTTATATGTGATCAGGCTGTTGGAAATGCTGAATGCCCCCAACTTCTACTGTGGCATTTCACAAATAAAGTATGTCCTCAGTGTTCAACTCCTTTATTAAACAGGCAGAACCACCAGATGATGCACTGCTTTTTGAAAAATAAAGTCTGTCACTGTGGACTATAAATATGAATTTAGCAGCCAGATGTTAGGCTCCTGCTTTTTGAAACCTTGATTTCGCTTGCCAGCTCTGGGCTTGGATTGTGGGAGCAAGTGTATGAGAAAAGCGAGTTTGCAACCATCACTATTTGCTTTTTCATTTTGCTCCTTTAACCATTTTAAGAACCCGACTCGGAAGATGTTGTGGTCTGACTCCCCCAGCAGCTAGAACCACACAGCCCCTCGCTCACCCCCTGCCCCGCCAGCAGAAGGTGAAGTGCCCAAGTGATGTAGGTGCCAAGTCTCTGCTTAGTTTGTGCCTAAGCACTTTGGAAAATAAATATAAATGCTTTCTGGGCTCCTGGGGCGCTTCTTCACGTGCCGCTGGTGATGGGGCAGCACCAAGTGTCTGTGCCCTCACCTGAGCCAGGTAAATGTGGAGTTTCAGAGGGTGTTAGGATGTACCTCTGCCTTATTTAGGGCACTAGCTAAACTTCTGCTGAGCTCTGGCTCAGAACCTGTTTGTAAGGGATGAATTATTAAACTCCCACACTTGAGATGCAGACACGCGCTTCGGTGGTAGCAGTGAGCCTCAGGGCACGACAGCATCACAACAGCTCAGCTTCTGAGGAAGCAGGGGTGCCAGATTCCTGCATTTGGCTTGAACCAGTTTTGAACAGGTTTTATTCCTTCGCAGCTTAATAAGCTTTGGTTCTCTGGCTACTGTAGTGTCTAGAGAAAGCGTTTGTTTTGATAAATGCCCATAGCTACCCAGTAGCTCTGTGAAAATGATTTAGTGTAGAAGCAGATTTGTAAGAGTAAGTGTCAAAATAAACCCTGCGGGGTCCTGCATAGCTGTAGTTTTAGTTAAATGTTAACAAACACAGTTATGTCTGTTTATACGCTTCTGAGGTGTCTGACTTAATCGTTGGAGTAGGTTGTAATTCATCTTTGGACTACGGGATTTGGCCACAAGCCTGCAGACAGCTCTGTGCTGCCCTGGAAGGCAGTCCTTGGGGGTGAAAATAAGAGAAACGGTAGATGTCATCCTTTTATCTTCCATTTAAAGACCCATTATAAAATGGAAGCTCTTTTTACAAAAGACATGTCTGTGCACCACAGAAACACTATAGTGTGGCAGAGAAAGGTTCAAGTATGGTTGGAAAAGGCTACATTTTCCCATGAATTTAATACAAAGGGAATAAAGAGTGATGGCCCGGGAGGTGGCTGGGACCAGCTGCGGGCACACGTTGGGGGGCACCTTGGCCAAAGCCCGGGCACTGGGTAAAGCCACAGCATTTGGGTTTGCCTGGGAGTGTGAGCTTTCGCTGATGGAGAGCTCATGCTAATTTGTCTCCCTGTGATTTAAATTCCTGGTCATTTCATTCCATGCTGTTACATCCCTTCTCGTGTTTTCAAACAGTGGCAGAGGTTGTTAAAGAACTGGAAAAGAATGAGAAGATTCGGGTTCAGCTTGAAATCAACAAAACCGGTGAAAATGTAAGTTAATGATCTTTGTTCCCAGAGGGGGCTGGCTGGGAGAAACTGCAATGGGCACTGGATGTGTTTGCCCATCACTTTATGATGGGAATTCCCAGGTTGCATGTTGGAATTCCGTATACAGTCTCATAATCAATACGATTTTCTCATACCGCTCCTTTGCCCTGGGGCGTTTTTCCTGGACTGCTGATGTTTCCATGCCCAAACCAGTTAAGTAGGAGCATGTTTTCTTTGATTGCAATGAAAATTCTTGAGAAATGTTCCCCTTGGTCATATTGGAGGATTTTGACCCTCCACAGCAGCGTGGGGAATATTTTCCCTCCTAGAATCCTCTAGGATTTAGCTAGCAAATTCCTTGCTTCCGTATCAGCAGTAGCGCCTGTTCCTTTCCCATGACATAGGATACTTTTGTGACTTTTGGAGCATGTTTGTTGCACAGCATTAGGAAATATTTTATGGCCCACACATGCTGGGTGTTACATGGGGTGGCTTGGCTTAGCCCCGCTGACCTTGTGAAAGCAAAGCAAGGCACATGTATAGAGTCACAGACTCATCCAGGCCAGAAGGGACCTCTAAGATCATCGAGTCCAACCATCAACCCACCACTGCCGATGTCACTGTATCTACTTAACGTATATATTGCTGTCTGCGGGTGAGATGGGAGGAGCTGGTGGGGGAAAAACACACACCTGATCCTTCTTCCAGTTTTAAGTCTCAGTTTTAAAGTATGCAGCTTTATCGTCCCTCTGTTTCTATAAATAAACATTTGTGTGATTTCTGTAGAGCTTGACCTTCACAAAGGACCAGACAGAGGAAGAAATAGATGAGATCCACGCTGATTACCGTAAGTAACGGAGCTACTGGCTTTCCCAGTACTCAGGCCATTCCCTCCTCCCCTACGCTCTCGGTGATCCCCCACTGGCTTTATTTAAAATGCGCCTGGGGTCTGGGTGGTGGTTGCTCTTCCCAAGTCCTCTAACTCATCCCGTAGCAGACAAGGTTGTACAAATGTACTCTTTCTGTACCTTCTTTTTCTAGCTTTGCTGTCCGGTGCAGAGTGACATTAACAAGGAATGTAGCCACAGTAGTTTATATTTAATATGACATTTCTAAAATACTTTATGGCTGCAGGTGTCTTCAACTGTGTGTTTTTTGCACTTCTACAGTTGTCAAAGTCACCCTTACTGCTAAAAAGTATGTTTTAAGTGAGCCAAAAACGCTTTATCTGTATTTTGTTTGTATACAGTGATTCTCAAATCCTGCAGGGTTTCACAGTGCTCCTCACATTCGCTCCCTTCCTCCCTGTCCTGCTCCACAAGCCCTCCCACAGCCCTGTCTCCTTCTCCTGCATCCTCTTCTGCTTCCCCTCCTGTCCAGCCGTGTCAGTTCAACATGAGCTTTTAAAAAGAACACTCTGCTCCTTTGGGTGACCTCTCCCCTCCAGCCTGTGCAGGCAACTGGGGTTCAGTGCAAACTGGGTGGGTTTTTTTCTGGGTTTGTTGTTGCTGTTTGTTTCATTCTTTACACCGAGTCCCCTCCGTTGGTGCAGACCCAGGCCTCTGGTGGGTGTTAAACCTGCTTCTGCCCCGGCAGAATAGCTCCATTTTGTGGGGGGAAGTGTAACTGGAATAAATATTTAAGGAAAAGAAGAGACAAAAAACAAGAAAAGTATCACAACGAGAGCTATAGCTCAATGATACAATTTTGTGATGGGTTTTTTTGGGGGGAAATTGGGGGAGGGTGTTTTTTGATTTGCTTGGCTTTTTTTTCTGACAGAGAACTGATTCCTGCTTTTCCCTGGGAAAGCACACTTAAACCGTGTTTCTCCTCACTGTGTGCTTAAACTTGAGAGCAGTGTTTTCTCTCTCCATGGAGACATCTTTATGGTCAGTTTAGAAGCAGGCGTTCTTGTGAGAGTGGGGCTTGTGTCCTGTTGTGGTCGTTTAGCAGAGAAACAGCTAATGTAAACCCAGTTTCACAGATGATTTCCTGACCCGCCTCCTGTGTTTGTACACACAAAGCATTACTTTGTGCTCCCTAGTGGTGGTTTATTATTCCCAAATTCTTTCCCGTTGTTCCCCCTCATTTCTCCTCACCTGTGCCCTGCTCACACGCTCACACATGGCCGTGAGAGTCCGTGAACATGGAACTGCTTCAGCCCCAGCGGAGCAGAGCAACGGAGGGACTTGTTCCGATTGTACTTCAGGGTGCATTTAAATCTGCAAAACACTCATATTTCCTGTCTTTCCTTGCCTTCCTTCAAGCATATAAATTATTCCATAATGCAGCTAGATTTAGCCTTGTTGATTTTAGTTGGGTTTCTGTGAAGGCTAAATAAGGGCCTAAATCTTTAGCAAACTTTTCCTTTAGTTTTTGTTGCTGTTTCTGAGAACGTATTTTTTTAAGTGTACATGCACTGCTTGTGGTTTTGGGTCTGAAGTGTTCTCCTCTAATTCCAACCAACTGACTAATAATTACTCTCTTGCAACGCAGAAATCTCTAGCAATACAATGCAGGGGGAAAAAAGAAGTAAAATACTTTAAAAACTATCAATCCCAAATTGGCTTTTCCGCCCTCCAAGGCTTTAGTAGCTCTGTGAGGGACCCACCCCAGCGCTGCCTGGGCTGGCATTTGTCTCCGTGCAGGAGGCTGAGCAGCAGCATCCGAGGAAGGAGCCCAAATTCACCCTGATTCACTCAAATTCCCTGGGCAGCTGGGTCCCCGGTTGTGTTTGTGTCACAGCCCTGCAGACAGTCACACTGTGTGACTGTACCTGTTAAAAAACCCACCAGCCCGTCCCGCACCACCCGCCCTTCCTTTGCTGTCCTGCCTCTGCTGTAGGCAGAGTACAACAGGAAGGTGTTAAGTGCCATCTTAATTTTCCAAACCCAAGTATTTCATTGAGTTTATATTGTTAAAAGGATACGGTTTCAAAATTACCAGGCCCCCCAAGTGAATAAATTAGCCTCAGGCAGCTCAACTGAACGTTTAAAATTTTAAAAAAAATAATAAAAAAAGAGACAATAGAAAAATATCTTAATGGGAACATATGGTTTTAAAACTAATAAAAAGCAATGAGCAAAGAGGTAAATGGCAACTTGTGTCAGCAAGTTATTTCTCATAACAGCGATAGGGAAAATCATGAGCATGAAAAAAAGAATTGTAGATTAAATTTAGAGGACAGAGATTAAAAGAACTTTTATCAAATGCCTTCTTTTCACTGTAGCACAGATGGACTTTAAAAAGCTTTATTATACAATGAAAGATTTTTTTTTTTCCTTTTAATGTACAACATTTGCCCCCTAGGTCCCTAATTCATAGCTGAGTTAATGAATTAATTAACTCTGGCATAATTTCTGAATAAAAACCCGACCATATACTTTTTGTTCTGTATTTCGTGTGAAGCACACACACACTGGAGCTACGCAAGAGCCCTGTTGTAATGCAAGATAAAGCAGCTGTAATAAAACCCTTTTTTTTTTTTCCCCAGTTCTTACCATCTTTACAATTCCCCATGCTCTTGCTAAATTGAAAATTACACTCTTGGTATTTTTTTTTTTTTCTTTCTTTTGGTGTGAAGTGTTTTTGAAAGCCCAATGAATATTTTGTCTGGCTGAACCTGGTGATGTGCTGGCTGGGAGCTCTGCTGGAGCAGCCTGTGCCTGGAGCTGCAATTAATCACAGTCACCTGCACTGGCTCCTTCCACTCCCCGGGAGCCTGGTGACACCCGCAGCCCGGTGTCAGCATCCTCCTGCTTTTTTCATGGCCAGGCCTTTATTTAAAGAGTTAAAAAAAATCGACAGGAAAAGAAATACATTTCTTCAAAAAAAAATTTATTCTGCCACTGTTTCTTTTTATAAATCTTTTAGTTTGCAATATTATTCAGAGGCTCAGTGATTAACGTTTCGTATTTTAAATATTTGTAATTATATCTGTGGTTGTTTTATTACTGCCATGCCTGGAGTTTTATGGAAGGCGCGTGGTACGTGGTTTCAGGCAGTGATTTATGCTGGGTGTGAGTAGCGCCTGCCTCTGCCAGGACCTGTCTTTTTTTCACTTGAAAAGCTTTGGAGTGACACCATAAAACAAAAAAACCCCAAAAAATAGTAATACTGGAAAAACTGAAGCGCCAGAGGAGTTAGGTAATGAGTGTGCGGCAGCGCGAACACCAGCAGTGGGGACAAGAACGTTCTTTTTATTAAAGGAGTTGCTCAAACCGCCACAGAAGGTCAACGACACGGGGAGAGGGAGTGGCTTGAAATCCAGCTCCTTCTGCGGGGCAGAACTTGGTAGGATTTTTCTCTTGGATTTTCCCCCTCCTGCCACTGCAGCAGGATGTAGATCCTTGATTTAAATGCACTGTGCCCCCTTCAAGGGTGTCCACTCGGAGCGCTGGACCACCCTGTCCCTGGGTACCAGGAGCCCCCAGCAGGACACAGAGGCCGAGGGGTGCCGTGGGAAGGTGTCGTGGTCCAGGAGGGGATCAGGGCTGTTCGTGGGGGAGCCTGGACCAGGAGGGATGGGGGTGTGGGGAGCAGGAGGGGCGAAAATGGAGAGGTGCTGGTGCAGGCAGAGCGCAGGGTGATGGGGAGATGTGGGTGGGGAGCGGGGAGTGCCCATGGGGAGGGTGGGCTGTTCCTGCCTCTCCCCTCTCCTCATCCCACGGAGGAAAAAGGGTGGTTCAGAGACTGGTTGGGAAAAAGACAACAAAAGCAAAGGAACAAAGCAGAAAAGGAATGAGGGAGTCCTTTGCTTCAGTCGGGCTGGGAGTTGATGCTGAAGTACCCAAATCAGCAGGAGGTGTGCTTTGCTGCCAGCAGTCAGACCTTGCTGGGTGTGCGCCCCGGGGCGAGGGGATGCTGCCTGGGCTGGGTCAGTGGGCTGGGGGCCAGGTGGCGTAGTTGCCCATTGCTAGCCCTTGGCTCTCTTTTGTCCTGAGGGTTCCCATTTGCTTTTCTGCCCATCCTCAGCTGGAGTTCATGTCAGTCTGTCCCCCACATGTCACCTGGGCAGCGTGTGTGGCTCTTGCCGAGCAGTGACTTCGAATATTCGGTTCTGTGGGTGCAAAGGGAGAAAAAAAGACTGTGTGTGTGTGCAGTGGTGTGTGTGATACAAGGTGCATTCTCGTGTTGCACACACGGATCTGCTTTGCTGATGGTCCTTCCAAATAGAGGAGACCCCCGTTTGCTGCCCTGGCTGCCGGGCAGGGAGTGGGGCTGATGGCTGTCAGGCGGCACCCGCTCTGTGTTTCAGCAGAAGTTGGTGCGTTCCATAGGGAAAACAACGTGTTAGGTAATCCCATCGTCTGTCTGAGGAGAGCGGGTGTTTTCCCAGCCTCCGAGTAAAGAATTTGAAGTATCTAGATTAAAAACCAGCAGTGCTTTGACTGAATACCAGAGGATTGCTTAAAACAGACTGAGTGACGGAAAGTGCCGAGAGCGTGCCAGAGAGCAGTTAGAGGACCTGAATCAAACCAGGGTGAGAAGTGTGACACAAAGGCTTGTGACATTGCTTTACTGCGGAAACCAATGCGATTTAAAGCAATTTGCAGAGCAGTGTGAGATTTCACTCTCTGTGTCTCAGTGAGCTCCTTGCAGGGGTACCGGAGCATTGTCCGGGTGCCCCCTGGGCTCTGGCAGGCCGGGTGCCGTGGCTGTGGTATTAGATGTTGTCACAGTGGTAATGGCAATGCTTAACAAGTTTAGGAAAGAAAAAATACAGACAATATAAAGGAGAAACAAACACAGTTCTGTGCCAAAGTTAGGTTATCATCTGTGTGAGTGTTCCTGGCTACTGGGTAGCTCTGGAAAAGCACAGACAGGGGTTGGGATCATTAATAGAACATGGAATGTGTTGCAGGGATTCATAGATTCATAGATTGGTCCAGGCTGGAAGGGACCTCCAAAGGTCATCTAGTCCCACCTCCCTGCAGTCAGCAGGGACA
>JAOXNH010000003.1:15991894-16018190 GCA_028566575.1 Bartramia longicauda | reverse complement strand
GGGACACCCCCAACCAGACCAGGTTGCCCAGGGCCTCCTCGAGCCTCACCTTGAATATCTCAAGGGAAGGGGCCTCAGCCACCTCCCTGGGCAACCTGTTCCAGTGTTCCACCACTGGATGAGTTGGTTTTCGTTTGCTGTAACAAAAGTGTTTTTAATTCAGCATTTTTTGTTTATTTCCGTTCCCATCCTTTCTCCTTTCCATGGCAAACCTTCAGTCTGTGGTGGTGCTCAGTAACACACTCTTACGTTGCAGGGAACAAACACAGAAGCGAATTTCAGTTTTTGGTGGATCAAGTAAATAGTCGGTGGAAGAAGAGTGGTAAGAGGAAAACAGACAGTGCCCAAGTTAAGGAAGATGACGCTGTCAAAGGATCGCTGGTAGCCACAGGTTAGTGATCATTTACTGCTCTGCCCCTCTTCATCCTCGCCGATGAGCGGGGGCTTCCCAAAGAAATGTTCTTTCCTCCCATTGATCTTCTCCTGCAGTCCTTATGGGGAAAACAGGCGTAAAAGTCAAACAGACCCTAAAAAGATTGACTGCCATTGATTTTAGTGTGATACATAAGCACAACTCGTAATAAATACATGATTTGTGATTTTAGTGGGGTTGTGTAGAGATGTGCTTGGTTGAGGTGTGTATTTTAATGAGCTGGTTGAAATGGGACCTTAGGTTCCAGTCCAGCTCTGCTGAAGTTGCTGAAATGAAGGTGATCAGGGGTATTTGCTGGGTTTCAGCTTTTCTGCATTACAAATATGCCAGGGAGTTGGTGATTGGGAACTGCAGAACTTCCATGTGGATTGGAATGAGTGTTTATTTGTCCCGAGGTTGAAGCAATAAAATACTTGGGTTTCTTTAGGACTGTTTGTACAGTACGCTGCCTCTCTTTTTAACTCGCTTCATTTTGTGTTTATACACTTCTCACAGTGAGAGGGGGAATGCACAACTGCAGTTACTCAGTTCTTTATGAGCTGGGCACAGCATCCAGCAGATGGTTTTCTCCAGACGTACCCACGTGTGCTGCTCGCCCTGCAGGCTGCTGTGGTCTGTGTTACTGGCTGCTTTGGCAGCGTACGGATAGCTTTGAGTAGGATTTAGAGGAGCATTCCTCAATCTAATGTAACTTGTGGAGTTTTAATCTATTCAATATACTGAATTTTGGAGAGAATTCCATTGACCAGAGTTGGATGTGCTGTTGTCTGTATCCTTGGGAAAACAGGGCAGTTTAGTTTGTATCAGCTCTCACAAAACCCTGCTCCTCCTCAGCTGAACGGAACTAATCTTTGGCTGTCTCCTCGAGCAGAGCTCTCCAAAATAAAAATAAATAGTATGCATTTTATCCTTATTGTTTCATGCAGACCTTGGTGCAGCGCACAATCCTTTCCGTGTGAAGGGTAAAAATTAGGGAATCTGAAGGATAAAGTTTATCTTGTTTGATGTAATTTGCAGCGATGTTCCTCTTCTGTAGCAGAGACAGAAGCAATGGGTTATTAGATAATGGGCTCACAGAAATATTAATTTCCAGCAGTGCTCACTGGGGAGGTTGGGTACTGGGAGTTACTGGGGCTCTGTGTGAGCTTTGTGCCCCCAACCGCAGGCTCTGGGAACCTGAAATAAAGTTTTTCTAAAACAATGCTTGGGTAGAACATAACTTCCCCCAGGTGTCTGAGCCTGGCTGGTGGGGACTGAGGGACAGGGCACCACCTCCTCTGGCTCTCCCCAGCCTGCACCGTGCTCACCACGCTTTGTGTGCACTCAGCAACCAATAATCTTTGAAATTCCAGTTCCTAGTTTAATATCAAACATCTGCACCTCATTGACTGATGCTAAACCATTTGAAAAAAGCAAACAAAACAAGAAGAAGATTTATGGGTGAAAGAACAAACACCTAAAGCCTGTTTCCTCAGTGTTCCTTGTTAACAGCAATCGCCTGTTCGTTAAACTGAAATGATAGTAGGGGGAAGGAGGAAGACCAGCAGTGGCGTGAGGAGCTGCCCTGTGAAAGCAGAGCTGCTGAGAAGAGCAAAGGCTTGGACACGTTCCTTACGGCTTTATTCGGCTTCTCATGGAAGTAATGCCATTGTACAGAGTTCAAATGTACTTTTAAAAAAAAAAAAACTATAACAAATCACCTTTGTATCTCCCATTGCCCTCTACTGTAGCGTTGCTTGGTGTTACTTAAACCTCTCTGAAAATCTCACTCTGGTATTGGTGATGTTTTAATCATTTACATCATCTTGTTTTGCATCTTTAAACTTAAAATACTCAATTTCCAGTCTTTATATATTTATGACTTTTAACCATAGGCTTTTGCTTTGCCTAAGGGGAAGCACCATATGAATGTGATAAATGTTTGTGATACACCTCTTCTGGGTTGTGTTATTGCACAGGACCTGTGCTATTTTTACCCTATTAATTTCAGAGTTACATGTCAGTAGTTGGCCAGCTGACTCACTGCAATCTGCCGCAGAAACACACTCCTGATGTTTAATTGTACACTTTAGCGGAAGAGAAAGGGCAAGCTGTAACCAAATTTGAAGATTGCATAGCTCTTCCATGCTCTAATTACGGTTCTGTTTGGGCAGTTCTGTCAAGCTCATTTCTGCAGGGGTGGAAGGGTCAGTGGTTTGAGCAGGATATGGCGTGGCTCATGGGGGTGGCCACAACATTTCTTGGCATGGCCATGAGGAGGGTTATTACCCTCAGGAGGGTTCTAGTGTCCCATCCGACTTTCTAGTTAAATATCTTGTCTGAAAATATCCGTGGATATGGCATAGGAGCAGTTTATCTTTACATGCCATACTTCCTAGTCAGAGTTTGCTTTCTCTTTAGAGAGGTAGAGGGTATCTTTTCAGAGGACAGTTCATCTTTTTATAGATAAAAGCATTCAACACTAAAATAATGGAATGGTTTTACGACTTGTGTCTGACACGTGTTGACTAGAAAGGATTTTTGCCATTAAAAAAATGGAAATGTCAGTTATCTAGATTGACATTGTCTTTCTTAGATGCATAAGAAAATAAATCTCAATGCTTCTCTTATTGAAAACAAACCTATTAACTCCATCTGTAAAACTTTAAAGCTCTCAAGCTGTCTCTGGCAGTGGCTGAAGTGAATTGGTGGCAGGAAGCGGAGAACGGAGCCGCTCATTGAGCGTTTGCTAATTTCTGAAATAGAGTTGCATCTCATGAAATGTGACAAATACCCTTTCCCTTTGTTTCTCTCCTTGTTTGTGTTTGAAACTCATAACAACCAGTCTCTGGTTCTTAGAGGATGGAGGGTTTTTTCACTGCAGGAAAAGAAATTAAACCTTTGAAACTCTGAGAGTTCAGGGGAAGCAAATAAGTGGGAACATGCTGTTGGTTTTTAAATATTTTAAAACTTTGTGTTTTTTCTTAAAATCTCTCTCTTAGCTGCAAAAATTTAAACAATAGTATTTTACTTAGTCATTGTTGCTAATCTCTGCCTTTCTTCTTGGTAGAGCATACGGAAGAGCATCACACAGCCCTTGGAAAGGCCCAGGTTCCCCAGCCAGGAACGCCTGAGAGCAGGAGGAGGGAATCTTGTTCCTCGGAGGAAGGCCAGAGACCGGCCTCTCCTGCCTTCTCTCTGTCGTCCGGGTCAACAAGCAGGTCAGTGAGGAAGAGTCTCTTCTCCCGGGAAGAACTTGCAGTAACCTAGAGCAATATATATTTGAATCTATCTATCTCCTACTCCATGGGATGGGTTCCTGAGCTGTGGTTGCCGATTCATTCTCCATGTCTCTGGCGGTTCAGTTGCTCGAGGGATGGAGCTGAAATACATTTAGAATTCACTGAATAGTTTCATAATGGCTTGATAGAGGGGCGATAATGTAATTCCTCATTTTGAATCTTCTTCTGATGCAGAAAGGGAGTGGAATGTCTGTGAAACCAGGGGACCATCTGGTGTTTCTTTTCCACTGCATCATCTTCCCTGCTCTTTGAGGCTTTATTTAGAGAGGTCCAAAAACTGATACAGCCTAAGTCTGGTAATAGCTCTCTAAGTTAAGTATTGCTGTAAGAAAGAGAGTTTAAATGGCCCATTATTTTCAGTCAGTGGTAGAATCCACTGAACCTTGAAGTCCTGACAGCCATTCACTTTTCTTTCCTCAGGCATTTAGTTTTACTTCCTCAAATTGCCTTATTTGGCTTCTGAAAATGAAGGATCAAGGAACACTTTATAAATAATGTAAAATTCTATGCTTTTGATAGTTCAGTGATAATTTTATTGGAAGGAGACTCAGCTATTATTGCTGATAAGATCTATCTCATTTTTGAAGGTAGCATTTGTATCAGTTCAAGGTATTTACTTCACGGATCAGAATCTGCTATTCTACTAGTGAGCCATTGTCAAAGATGTCGAGGGTGAATACTTGGATAAATATCCTGCTGCAGTACTGATTGCTGTGGCCCCAGTTGCTGCAGGAAAGGTGAAAAAGCCATTGAAGACAAATACTGAATAACTGTCTTTTGCTGTGTGTCTCAAAGCAAGAGAGTGAATCTTGATGACAAGCTCGCTGTCCTGTTGGTAACAGAAATGAGGGGAGAAGACCCCCCTTGCAGGTCTGTGTTACTGGGAAGAAAAGGGCTTCCCATGTGTAGAAGTGGAAGATAATCAGAGGAAGGAGATGGAGGTCAGGGAGCAGAGCAAGGAGTAACACTTCTTAATTTCCCACCCATGACACCCATAGGATGTGCCTCTTCCTCCTTCTGCAAACGTTAAGAATAATATAGTGCTTGGCTTTGTCATCGTTTATTAAAAGAACAATTTAGTTGTTGAAAAGTTTAACAGAAACAAATTTTCCCAAAGTAATTTTGGTTCACAAAGAGTATTATGAAGTCAGTGTGGGCATTACAGCTGTTTCCTTTCATGGAGGTAAATATTGACGGGTGAATGAAAGCCTGGGAAGAGGAGATGAACTTGGGACTTCAGAGAGCATCAAATGTTAAATGTCTTTTTCTACAGGATCAGGCTTTGGTGCCTGTTTCCATTTGCTTGCGCTGAAGGGGAGTGTAGAGTAAATATTTGTCTGTAATAGCAATATGCTGTCTGGGCAGATCGCTTCTGTGGGGGCACAAGGGGTCTTTGTTGCTCTTTCAAAATATCCTTACGTTTTTGTTTGGCTTCAGACCTGCATTAAACACCAGGAAAGACCTTCCCCCTCCCGGTGGCCGTTCCCCTCTTCAGTGGATGTGTCTTTCTGCCTGAATTGTTGCTGTAGAATTGATAAACATAGTGTATCATCCTATTTGCTGTTTAACGTGTAACAAACCTGTTAAGATCACTGATGCACTAGTTTTATCCAAGTTTCTCAGGATGTCATGCAAATGATGATGGCCTTTCCTTCCCTGTGATGCAGGGAACTGTTTCTTTACTGTTAAAACAGGGTCCGGTGCCCTGGACTCGTGCAGGGACCTGAGCATTGCAATGCCTGGTATTTGAGTATCGTATTTTCAGGTCTGTGGTGTTCAGAGCAGAATGCACAGATGTTGGAAGGACACTGAATCGCAGGGGCCAGGTGACCCTCCGGAGATGGTCTGGTGGCAGCGCAGGGGCTGGAGGGGCTGCCCAGGGCCTTCTCCAGTTGGTGAGAACATTCCCAGGGATGGAGGCTCCGTACCCTCTCTGGGCACCCTGCCGCAGCATTTGGCCATCCCCACAGCACAGAGGCTTCTTCTTACGTTCCAAGGGAATTCCCTGTGTTTCAGGTTGTGCCCGTTGTCTCTTGTTCTGTCACTGGCTACCACTGAGAACAGACTGTCGTCTCCACTCCCTCCCCTCGGGTGCTGCTGCACGTTGATAAGATTCCCTTGAGCCTTCTCTTGTGAAGGCTGGGCAGTCACAGCTCTCCCCGCCTCTCCTCTTAACGGAGAGTGAAGAGTTAGGAAGAATCCAGGGCTCCAGAACCAGCTCTGTGTGAAGCAGGTGCAGAGCCGCCAGCTGTAAGGACTCGCCAGGGGACACCATGGGTCAGAGTGGCTTTGACGTCCTTGGCAGCGTGTGGGGGCCTGGCTGAGCGGCACTGCCCTGGGGGTCCCAGCCACAGCCCTCCTCGTTTGAGCACTGAACCTTTTCCCAGATGGACCAGGAGCTCAGCCCTGGACTGGAGGGGGAGATGCACCTCCTGAACGGCTCTTGCAGGCTGGCACTGGTCTCGAGGGGCGAGCATCTCTTCTTGAAGCTGCTCCACCAGGATCTGTACTGGGATGGAATGGGCCAGGGACAACAGCTCTTCATCACTTGCGTAAAAAGGAAGAAGCTGGCTCTGTGGCTTTGTTCCAGAGATTGGTTTTATGTGCCTGCAGCCTCAGCTTTCCTGCCTGCAGCTTGGCCACGGCTGCTCCGCTGCTGGCAGGCAGCGCTGGGGACACGCATGGCAGCAGGGACCTGTTGTTGTCGGTTTGTGTGGCAGAGGCGAGCAGGATCCCTGGGGCGGGACCCCCCGACAGATTCCCCCAGGGCTAAGGCAAGGCCAGCACCCTCGGGTTTGGGCACCATGTCCTGTTTGCCAGGGCTGCGGAGGATGGATGGATGCAGCTGCTTCATTCTCCCCGTGCCCGCAGTTGCTGTTGCCCGAGAGCTCCGATTGTTATTTTAGTTTCAAAAATAAATGCCTCCAGCTTGGCTCTTCATCCAGAATTCAAATGAGGTGTTCTTGTTCTTCCTGATTTTACTTAATTTATTTTTTTGATTGCAAATTAACCTGTTGGCATTAAGGACCTTGGAAATTTTGGAATTATAATCTTGCAGAGTGAGTTCTTGGGAGGCAGAAAGGGCTTGTATTAGCTCATCCAAGGCATCATTAAATCTCTGTTTCGCTGCCAGTTTGGTGTGTGAGTGATATTAGGAGTGATTCTCCCCGTGGCCTCTAACATCACAGAATCACAGAATATTTTTGGTTGGATGGGACCTTTGAGATCATCAAGTCAAAGTTAAACTTTTATTCTTTACCTGTTTCTGTCTGCAGGGTTTGTATATAAACTTAGAGGCTGAAAGTGTGTCCGAGGGGCTGTGGGGAGGTTTGCTGTTGGGTGTCAGTGTGTGGCAGTCACTGAGGAGCCGAATGGGCTTTCATGGACCACGTTGGTGGGTTTTGTTGGAGAGTGTGCATTTGTTTGCACTATGTCTGGCCCGAGGCACAGTTGTTTATTCCTTCTTTTTATGCATTGACTCTGTCCAAGTGAAATATTTCCATAGACTCCTTGAATCAAACCCAGGCTCTCTCAGCTGCGCAGACCAGAGGGTGTGCAGCACGGAGAGCTGGACCTCCTTTTATAAAAACCCATGTTTAATAGTTCCCTGTGGTTTACTCTTAAATTCAGCTCCCGTGGAACAGGAGCAGGATGACTGGAGTCTGCACAGAACTGGTTTTTCAGAATCTCTCTGGGAGTTTCTCCTTGCTTTGTGCATGTCCCCTGCTTTGTATCTGTGGTGTCATTTTTATTCGTTTCTATTTAAATGTAGGGCAGTTTGCTTAACCTTAAAAGCCTGGCTACTGCCCTGGTCAAGAGGTTCAACAAAGTGCTGGGATTTTTTGGCTTGGTTTGGGGTTTTTTTTCCCCCTAAGTTATATCGTGTATTAAACCCCAGCAGTTGGGAGGGTGCCTTTGTCTCGTCCTCTGCAGCCACCCCTGTTGGTTTGACCCTGCTCAAAGAGGGGAGAGCAGAGGGAAAGCTCCGCTCAGGTGACACCTGATGTCTCGGGATGTCCCTCTGGTCTCACCGCCGTGTTCATCCTGCCATGCTCTGGTTTTCTGGGAAACAAAACAAAGGTTACAGGGATCACCCCCTCCCCAAATGCTGATGGAAAAGAATTAAGTGTGCTTTTCGTCTTTACCGCTCCCGTTGCGGTGGGTGCTGGGACACACCAGCAGTGCGATACTGGTGTAACATGTGCAATACCCGTGTCTGGCCGTGTCCCTCTGGCAGGTCCTGCTGTGCCCAGGGCCAGGGTCGGCTCCTGCTCCCACCCCCTGCGTGCACATTCCTGCCCTAATCCAACTGGACCTGGGTTATGGCAAGACATTCGGGACTGGAAGAAGTAGGTGTAGTTGTATGAACGGCATGAAATAACGAGGTATTTCATCACCCCCTGGTTTCTGTGGGGTTAATGTTTTGTTAAGAGTAGTGAAATAAATATAGCACAAATCAAAAAAGAATGATTTAGGTTTTGAGGGTTTCAGTGGCATTGTGCTATTGTACCAAGCAGTGATTATCTGAGGCTTGTATTTTATTTCTGATAATAAGAGGATATCCTTTGACAAGGGTAAATGTTTTTCACATTGAAATGTCAAAACTTGAAATATACTTGGAAGTTCAAATCTGTGCGCTGTGTTTTTGTGAAGAGGGCACTTCTAAATGGATGGCTGATGTATGATGGGTTAAAAGAAAATAAGTATTTTGAGCAGCATATAGAATATAACAAACCAATCTTGAAATCGGGGGGTTGAAATGTTTGCTACCTAAAAAAGATGCCACAAATAAATTAGTGATTCTTATGTTTTCACCTTCATAAGACCTTCTGTCTTTTGTCAATCTCATATCCATATCTCCTAAGGGAGCAGTTGGTCAATATTAGAAATTCATACATTGTACAACAATCACTGATTTACTGATATTATTCAAAAGTTGATACCTTAATTGATAAAATGAAAATTTTATACCTGCTGGAAAAAAGATAGAGGCCATGCCTGAGGGTTCCAGCGCTGACCCAAACGGGTTGGTCTCTTTGTAAGTTGATGATCCCACCAAGAAAACAAAAAGTGCATAACAGATAGACACCCAAACAAAGCCATGACTGCTGAAGGATCATTTGTCAAAGCTATGAAGTCATGAATAAAGCTTTCATAGAACTTCAGTGCTCCATATAAATAGTCCCATTGCATTCTTTTGTTCTCTGGGACTGAAGCCAAATTTTATGCAACTACTTAAACAATAGGAAAATTAGAAATGAAACTAGGTGGGACAATGATAAATGTGGTTATGAACTGTGTAGAGGAAATAGTCTATTAAAAGTGTTTTATGTCATAGGGATAATATTCTGTTTTTTGAACGAATTATTTTTCTTTAAAACTTTGGGTTAGAAGAAGGCATCAGCTCTTGATGACCAGAGCGAGAGACCTGCAAGAGCAGACCATATATATATATTGTTGGCCTCGTCTGAGATACTGAGGTGTGCATGAAACACAGGGACTTCATTTTCAGATCCTGCTGGAAAAGTGCTACATTCGCAGCTTGGATAAATCTCTGCCGCTGGAATACAGGGAGCGGCGGCAGCATCTGCCAGGGGAGAGTCATGCCCAAGGAAGGGGCCTCATTTGCAGTAAGTGGGGCGTTTTGGCATTCGGTTCAGGAGCTGTCGATCAGGATCTACCATCTGGCTTTAGCTGGTCACTCACTCCTGGATTTGTCTGCTTTGCAGAATTTGGGCTGGAGAAGGGGTGGAAATAGGGAGCTGTGTCTCAGCTGTGTGGAGCTCCCTGGATGGCAGCGATCCTTGAGACCTCGCAGGAGCCACCGGTTTGTCTGAGGCCATGGACAGGACGGAGCGGCTGGAAAAGCTGTGCGAGCTCTGCCCCGGCATCAGCCTGAGCTTAAGGAAAGCCTGGTCCTGGTCCCTGGGCTGGCCCTCACTGTCACATGAGAAACTATATAAAAACGTGTTGATCAGAGGAATAACTGCCTTCTTCAGTACATTTTTTGACTTAATAAATCTTGAACTGCGTTGGCTCAGGGATGATGTCTATTACAGTGTCAAATAGGAGCGTTTTATCTCTGAGTTTTGGCCTCAAATACGGGTTCATTATGGAAGGATGATGATACTTCTCTGCTATGTTGTTGATTTGTACCTTTCTTCCAAAAACTGTGAGCCGTAACAAATGGCCAAGAACTGAGATGTGGTGGAGAGAGCCCTGGAGAAGTAATTTCAAACAGAAGCAGCTGATGACCCCAGATATGGATGGGGCACAGTGATTATCCGTGGCCCATATCCAGGAGGACACCAGTCCCTGCTCTACAGCCATGGGGCTGGGACATCCTTGAGCCTTGGAAACAGAAGTGAGACTTCCCCAGAGTTCTCCAGTGCTTCAGCCTGGGTGTCCCAACTGTTGCAGACTCCTAAGGAAGCAGTTAATATTGATCCAACACATCTTTTCCTTTCTGAAGGAGACCCTCAAAGGCATGTTCCCGAGCTGTGGAGGAGGCCACTGAAAGCCAAGAAAGCCTGGAAAGAGTCAGGAAAAGCAGTGGAAGAATGGAAGCTGTGTAGGGGTTAGTACAGAGGAGAGCCCTCTGTGGAGCATCCCAGAGAAGGTCCGAGGCTGGCAAACCTGCTGTCCTCCAAAGCTGGGAAGACAAAGCCATGCCTGGTGGTGCCGGGGTGCGTGGTGTGAAGAGGAGGGACTGTTGTGGCGAGGAGGTAATGTTGGACGTCACGCAGGGCTTGGGGCCACCCCAGCAGCCAGCTCCAGCTGCTTATCCCCGACAGGCCAGGGTGGAAGCAGGGCTGCACGGCGGAGACAACCGTTCTCCCTCACCCCTTGCCCCTGGGCTTTCACCTCCCAGTGGCACTGGTGACAGGCTGGAGCTCGCTCCTGCAGCGCTGAGGGAGGAAGGCTCGGTGCACGTGCCAGAGCGCAGTACATCACTGGCTGAAGGACACACTGTCTTCACCAACAAGCCAAGAAGGAGCTTAATCTGCCTTAAAATAAACAAATTCAGAGAGACGTTTGCTCCTTTCATTTTTAGGACGAGACACGTTATTCACACTTACATCATTTTAAGGTGATGTGTTTATCTTAAAAAAAATAAAATCTGAGGGGAGTCAAATCCAAGTGATGGTCAAGAAAGGGACAGTTTACTCTTGGCTGACTGTCTGTAAGTGCCCAGAAGAAACGAATCCTGAGGAAGAGTTGGGGAATGGCTGGAGTCACTGGGGCTGCACCTTCCTCAGCCCGGAGACGTGACCCAGGCCGGGCAGGGACACCTCTTCCCACCCTGTCACCTCCTCCCTCATCCCATGGTGCCTCGGGCAGCTCCGTTTCAGAACCTTAATGGTTTTGCTACAGAAATTTGCTGATCTGGAACTGAGATGTAAAATCTTAGGACAGAGTAATGACCTTTATTAAAGAAAAGGACAGAAAACCTCTGGTGGGAAATTGTCTTGGATTTGGAGTCTGGAGAAGGCACTAAGTGACGGTTTGCTGTGTCTGGCCCTGCTCTCGGTAGATACCTGTGGGCTAGGAAAAGGCAGAAAATACTGAAGAAATGAACAAAACTGTTCTCAATTCTATGATTTCTTTACCTCCCCAGGCTAAGATTTAGAGAAACAACATATATAATGAGGTAGCTGTTTCTTTTTTTGTCTAATTCATTTTCATCAGCTTCAGTGAATTCACTCAATGATAAGAAGAGCTTAGGAGCTTTCTTCAGGGGAAGAGAAAGAAGAATTATTTTAAAATATGAATTCACTTGGTGCTCAAAGTTTCTTTTCCTTCGTTGAAAAGTATTTTGATAATTGTTTTTCAACTCTCTGGCATATTTAAGGAGGCTTTTTTTAATTTGCAAACAGGTTTTTTTCTCTGCATGTGGAAAAACGGTGTATAAAGACTTCAACTGAAAATCAAGCAATTTCTCAGTCTTTGTAAAAGAAATGGATGTTTAGGAGGGACTGGATGCAGGGAACTACTTTGTTGAGCGGCTGGCTTGGAACAGTGGGTTGTTTGGAGAAATTCTGGAGCAAAGGGGGTTTTAGCTGCAGTGGAGGGTCCCAGCCCCATGGCTCGGGTGGTGCTGTCACACACAGACCCTCGCCCTCTGGGCAATTGGAGGGAGCCTTGATTGGGCTCCCTGGGACCAGTTACTCCTGAGCTGGTGGCCCAGTCCCATCTGCACAGCTGGGTGAGGTGCTAACTTGCTCGGGGACGTTTTGTGCTCGGTTTTAAGATAACTTGGTAGGCGCAGATTGGGAATTACACATGCAAATCACGAGCCTGCATTATTGTTCTGAGCCTTAGCCAAATTTTTTCACTTTCATTGTTTTGCTTGTTACGGAGTTGGTGATAAATTATAATAATGCTGCGTTTTCAAGGCAAGGAAGTACATTGTGTTCAGGCATCAAACCTGTTCTTTTTCTATTTTAGGGGACTATAAGCACCCAAATAGCCCCTTGTCCTCCACCTCCTATTTGTTTTGAAAAAAATGTAAGTGGAACATCAGGGTAGGATTTAGAAGTATGATAATAACTCATTCCTTGGGCATCCAGTTTGTGGACTGAAAATGAGTTTTTGATAGACTTATAATTTTGAGAATAAAAAAAATGCTGGATGTCCAAACTTGCCCCATCCGCTATTGCTTTTGCAGTGTTTTGCCATGTTTTTCATTTGAATGTTTCATATGAACTTTGTTGCTGAAATAAGAAATGTGAAGGGTTGGCTGTGCCCCGGCTCGGGCTCCGCCAGCTCCGCGTCCGGCTACGGTGGGCACTGGTACCGGTAACTCCTGCGGGGATAAAGCGCTTTTCCGAATAAATGCCGTCGCTGCTTTTGATTGCAGGTGACTTTGTTTCTGTATTAAAACTGCTCCCCTGAGTAACGTTTGTAATTCGACAGGTTTGTTCAGCAGTTCTTGAGAGTTCCTGGGGAGCCACTGAAGAGTTTCTAAAATTTCATGCAAAACTTTTAAATCCATTTTATTTCAAAATAATTTTCTCCATGTGGCACCAGGGCTTTGTGTATATTTTTGGTATCTTTTTCCTTTTTATCTTTCTCACTAAATGTGCATGTGTTAAAGGTTTCTCTCATCTAATCTGGTGGTGTTCACCCTTGAAGTCCCATTGGTGGTTCTGTCGTTAACACCGCAGCGACGTCTGGTGAGTCTCCCTTCGGAGGGGAGAAAGCAACAGGAGGAGACAGAAGGGTAACGGAGGAGAACGATCCTGGCGCCTTGGAAGAGTTGCATGCCATTTGTTCATCTATTTAAGAAAAGCTAAAAAAAAAAAAAAAGCAGGGCACTGGGAGCCACTGAAAGCGTGTGTGGGGTGAGGAGAGCCCTGGTGACAGGGGCAGCTCTGCCGGCTGCCTGCCATCGGTGTCCCCATCGTGTCACCGGGGTCTCACAGGGAATGGCCGGCGTGTGCCCAGATCCCAGTGCACCCCGAGCCTCCTCGGCTGCCCCATGACGTTATTTGGGTTTAAATTCCTCCTCGTGTTTGAACTGTTGTCTTCTCTCCAATGATGCAGTATGGTATGAGTAGTCAGTGTTTCGGTTAACTTCTGCTCTCCCGCTCTGGAGAATCTGCCTGCTCTCTTCTGCCAGACGGGGATAATGGGCTGTAAATCCTTTACAGCCAGTCCGGGGGAGCGGGTGTCCAAGTGCTGTCCCGGGGTCTGCACTGAAACCTCCCAGCTGTTTGTGTGACAAAGTTTGTCGGGCTATTTCTGCCATAACGTACAGACCGGCTCAGCTGCCAGGCGGCTTTTTGGAAGATAGCTTCCAGAAAACAATATTTTCCGAGGTGTTAGTTGATTTCTGCAGCCCTGCAATTTGGCACATACTTGAGAACTTTGCAATGGTTTATATCACGGAGCCTCAACACGCAATAGAGGTTATTTACCAATAATTGACCAGAGGTTTGTGTTCACTTAATTGTGATTTTATTAAAATTTGACAAAATTTTCTTCTTATTTAAAACATAGGCTGAAGACATGTGTGTAGTTTGGTTTTTTTTCAACTTTGTGCATGTGAAAAGGTCTGGCAGAGATCACTGAGCTCATAGTTTGAGTTAATTAAATACATGTTTGTGTATATTTGTGTATATATCTACACACACGTGGCTTCTTCCAATGCTGCTGCAATAGCCACAGCTGAATTTTATAATGCCCTGATTTAAGCTGCCTTTGTGATGACTGTAAAATACATGGAAATGTAGCAAATAAAATTCTCCTCCAGCCGAGCCATGTGGGTGCCTGGAGGAGGTCCCTTCAGCGGGTCCTTCAGGAGCTGGTGAACCCCAGTTTCTGGGGGGGGAACGAGCATAAGGCAGCCCATAAATTAACCCGTAGACTTTCTGTTTGTGTGTGCTTGCCCCTACAAAAGCAGCCTGGGATGGCATTTTGGGCTCTCACCGCTGCCGCCGCTTGGAGCTTGCTGAGCATGGGTGGGAGCTGGTGGTGCCCCTGTGAGCCAGGCTCCAGAGTTCAGTTTATTGCCCCAAACTCTTGTCGGGTACTTGCTCTTTGTTTATTTATGTAGAGTTACCATCTGAAATCCTGTACATTGAAGGTTCTCCCCTGTCCCCACTGGTACTGAGTTTGACCTGACGTGTTCTATATTGTAAGCATTAAATACTGACTTAGAAAAGAAGTAGTTTATTTTTCTTGTCCGGTTGGAATGGAAAATTAGGTGTGAAGATGAAAACCAAAATAATCTTTTCAAGTAGGTTAAGAAAAAAGTTGTGAGGCATTTAGCTTGGTTCAGCCCTCGTTCACCTCAGCTTGCAGTATCCAAGGCACAGAGATGCTTTATTTTCCTTTGCCTGAGCAAAGCATCCATTAAAGTTTTAAATTAATTATTTTAATTGAGAAACAAATAGCTTTATGAAATATGTCTTTCGATGGTCACTTGTATTCTTACCAGAGTACGTGATCAAAGCACAGAGCCAGGACCCGCTACGCAGGGGCAGAGAGGGGAGGTTGTTACGACCCCGTGCAGCGTGTGCTTTCCTCTGGTTTGTGCCTGTTCTTGGTTGTGCCGTTTCCTCAGGCTCTGAGGAGGAAAACTGCCTTCCAGCAGTTTGGAATGAGCCCCCCCTGCGCTGGGAGGAGCTGCTAGGGGCTGGCAAAGGCCTTTTGCTCGGCGTTTATCTGGACGGATTGATGGTCTTGGCAGTGTGGATTTTTGTCACTAACGATTTCAGTGTTTAGGTTTTTTCTTGGATGTTGATTCATTATTTTTTTTTTGTGTTATGGTCCAAATATAAGCTTACACCTAAGCCTTGAGTTTTGAGGCTGAAAGCACCTTTACTCTGTGAAATGTTGTACTTTGCCACCAAAGTGTCTTGCAAATCCTCTCCAGAGAAATTGTCTGTGTCTGTGAATACGAAGGTGTTGTAGTTACCAACAGGCAGACATGAACAGGGAATTGTGTGTTAAATAATGAAAATAGGACCTGGTAGTAACTGTGAAAATGATGTGATTGATGTCCTGAGGCAGGAGTTTGTGGACTGTGCTGTTGGTTGAAATTACTCCTTGTTGGTTGAAATGACTTCTTGTTGCCAGTGCTGGGGGGGCGTCTGTCTCATCTACAGCTTCTGCTGCCCTTGCTAAATGGAGCCCTTCTGTGCTGTAGCTGTTGCTAAAATAACTGAACATCTGTTTTATTTTCCCCTTCAGCTCCAGCTCAGACATTCTGAGAGACCTGCAAGAGCCTGAGACAAGTTCAACGTCCTCTGACAAGTAAGTAGGGTGTATGGGGGGAGAGGTCCTTGTGACTGGTTTCGGTCAGTAGTTCCCAGTTTGTGGAATCCCATACGTTTTCTGCAGGAGGGGCAGGTGTCTCTGAAAAGTCAGTTCTTGGTGGATCTCCGCAGTTGTGGGAGATACAATTTGGTCTGTTTTTGCATCCATGGACAATAATCCCTGGATGCTCCAAGGATCTGCAGATGACTAGTTGAAAATCATTGTTCTAATCTAAGTGATTTTTATGGAAAATTAAGACAATTTGATCTTCTGTTGTATTTAAAGTTACATTTTTGTCAGTCTCACCTACATCTCTGTCAAGTTGAACATACTGGAATCGGACTTACTTCAGTTTGAAGGGAGAAGAGCAGTGCCTTGTTTTTAAAATCTTAGCACCTTATTTCTTAAAACCAAAAATCCCCTCCTATTACATAGTACTAATATTTAAAATTAAGGTCTAGCTGTGCAAGGTGCTGCACAAAAACATCCTAAGAAACCATCCAGGAGTTCCTGAGGTGACCCAATGCAGCATGAAGACAGGAGATACAGGAGTACGTGGGGGTGTTGAAGGTGTGCAGTTACAGTGATATTGGGAATAGTGTTAGATGGGCTGAAAAGCTTTGTAGGAATTATATGGAGAGACAGGGATGGAGGCTGGTGGAGTCTGTAGCCCAGTCTGCCCTTGCAGCTGAAACCAGCTCCATCTGGGATCTCTGGGAATGTCACGTCCCCTTTGGTGGTTGATCTGAGGGGTGCGATGAGAACCATGCTGCATTGAGTTCCCTTCGTCTGCTTTATGAAGAGTATTTATGACACAGTTTTCTCTATTGACCATCACATACATAGGTGGTCAATAGATTATGACAGCTCTTAAAATTCATGATTAATGACAGGATCGTAGAAGTAACGTTTGAAACTCTCTTAAAGCATGTGTGTAGATAATCTAATGGAATTTAAGGAGCTTTAATGGAAGCACTGACAAGGCCTTGGTTACAGTGGTGTCAGAGGCCAGTGCTGGAGTACACTGCTGGAAAACCAGAGAGGATTCATACAGCCTTTGTTGTAGAGAGAGGCATCACTGGGGGAAGTGTTTTTGAGAAATGTCAAAGCGGATGGCAAGGCTCACAGTCCTCACTCTCCTGCTCCTATTTTCCCTACCTTTGGAGCCTGCCACCTCCAGACTTGCAGATGGTGGACTATAGTTTCTTCATCAGCAGGGAGTGAGTTGCAGTATTTTGGTGATGGTACAATCAAATTACTCTCTATTGTTTCTCTGTGCTCCCTGAACGCCCTTCTGGAGATGCCAACTGGCAGCATCAGTTTCTGCAGTACGGGAGGTGATACGCTGTGCCTTCAGGGCTTGGCATCTGCGGCTCCTTGCATGAGTTGGAAAAACACGTTCCTCAGTGGAAGAAGAAACGGGGATGTCAGTACTGAGAACTGCACTGGGGTTTGTTGCTGGAGTGTTTCTACCTGGCAGTAGTGGCAGTGAGGTGTCTGCTGCTGTCTGGCGGGTGTGGGGTGCCTGGTGGGTCCTGGAGCCGGTCGTGGGGGTGCAGCCGGGTCACTGGTGGTACCTCCCGACCTGCTCGGGCTCCAGCATCACACGGGACTCTTGTTTAAGTGCCCTCCAAACCTACATGGGCAGCTGTAAATGGTGTGAGCAGCCCCAGGGCAGACAAAGGGGGTCTTTAGAATGATTCTAATTAGTTGTTTCTTGGAATAGGTTTCTGTGACCAGTATCTTCTCTGGCTCAGTGCTGGTTACAAAGCTGTACCTTACTGAAAGTTGTAATTAACTTTCCCCTTTTTTCAGTTTCCTTTCTTTTAAATTATTTTTTATTTCCATGGAAAATAATTAAGTCCTCATTTAATTCAGTGTTAATTTTGTTTCTAATGTTTGCATCCTAGCTTAAATTCAGCAAAACAAAAGTAAAAAATATGAGACATTTCATTACAGAACCAAATCTGGATGTAATAAAAGGGGAGTAGAAAGTGGTATCTGTGAGGTCATCCATAAAGTGGATGAAATGCTTATAAATAGAGGCAGGATTGTAAAAGTATTTATGGAAGTAAAAATAAAAATCAGTTGTCCTCAAGCACTTTAAACTCCAATAAATATAATTATTGTCAGCGGGATATTCGCCATGAGATGAAGGCTGCCATGGAGAGTTTGCTTTGGCATCATCAGCTCCAAGGACATTTGGAAATACTTTGAGATAATGTTCTCTGGATTTCGATAGCTGATCAAGTGTAGGTTTTTATTTACCGGAGGAGGAGGATGCTGGTCTAGGACAGAGCGTGGTGCTGTGCCAGAGCACGGGTAAAACACTACAGAGGGCCACAGCTCTGCCCGGGGGGTTGTCCATAGATGGGTGTCCCTCCAGCTCAGGATCCTTCACCCTTGGTGGCCAAACCCTGTGCTCTGGAGAGGGGTTGTGTATCACCTCCATGTCTTGCCCTGTCCCTAAAGAGCATGCTGCTCCAGGGGCACTCATCATAACAACCTCCTAACGACCTAACCACCATGGCTAGGCTAGTTCCTTTCCCTTTGCTCAGTCCTACAGCTGCGGAGCTGGATGGACAACTTCTTGATCTGGATTCTCCTTGATCTATAGTGGAAGAGAGGGCTCCTGGACCAGCGACGGGTACGATGGGTGCAAAAAGCAACAACTCCCGTGGGTTTGGTTGAAAATAGCTGTTTAGAGCTTAATTTAAAGGAAAGCATAATCTGTATCATGGCACTGTTGGAACATCCGTGTGCCCATTTATGAAGCCTTTCGTCAGAGAACCTGTGTTCTGTTTCAGCCTGGGACTGCCTTTGGCAGCACGGGGAGATTTCCCAAAACTCAGCCTTAACATTGAATTTGAATGGTGCAAAATTGTGCACCCCAGCAGAGGAGGTGGTGGCATGTATAAAGGGGTTTTGAGAATATCTAACTTCACTGATCTTAATCCCACTCCAGAGGCGCAGCCTGGATCTGATGGTGCTGGGATTCCTGCAGGACCTGGCTGAGGGTCTGGGAGCTGTGGGAGCTCCACTTCCAGCCTGAGCTTGGAAACACGGGCTCTTCCCCTCCGTCCCTTCCAGTCTGTGTCCTGTGACAGTCAGCAGGGACACGGGCTTCAGCATTCGAGAGTTTTCCGTTGTTATTTTCAGTTGTGAATTGTCAGTTTAAGCCAAATGAACAATCCCTGCAGGATGGATCCTAGCACATGGTGAAGAAAAGAGTGCATGTGTAAGGACTGTTGGATTAGAAATAGCCATGGGTGGGTGAGCGATGTCTTTCACGTCAACACTACATGGAATTTTAAGCTCTGAGGCTGAATGATGGAAATTAGCTGCTTAATTTAAGTATGGCTAGTTTAACTTTTTTTTTTTTCCTTTAAAATTAACTCTGTGACTAAAAAGAAAACCCTTCTTTGAGTTTCCAGTGGAAAATTCTTTGTCCATAAAAGAGAAGAGGCTCTGGCAAAGAGAGCCTGTTTGGGGCTGGGAGTCCCATGCGCTTTCCTTCTTGGGGAACCGTGGCCGAAGCCGCCCGTCCTGCCCCTCGGTGGCTGCACCGCTGGGGGAGACTCTCCTTCAGGCTGACCTTTTCCGATCTAACGCAGCCATGGCTTGCTCAGCGCCGGGGGCTCTCCCTGTTTATGGACAAGGAATTTGAAAGGTTGGGGCTGCTCCTTCCCCTCCTGTCTGGTCCCTGGTGAGGGGAGGAGAAGCATCACGGCACCGTGTCCTATGGGCTCAGGGTGAGGGGGCTGGTTCGTGGGTGCCATCATCATCGTCAAACAGGAGGGCAGAGCAGGATGCCACCACCAGCAGGAGCACACACGTGTGTGCCCACGCGTTGATACAGCCTTCAGTAGCCACTGTGTTTAGAGCATCTTCAAAACCCAATTTTCCTTTTCCTTTCTTTTTTTTTCCCCCCAGCAGCAGTGTTCTGGACCTGAGAGGTAACAAAGGAAAGTCACGCCAGCCCCGAGTGCGGGAGGAGGATCAGCTGCTCCCCGAGAGCAAGCGGCAGAAGAGCTAGTGCTGGGAATTCCCGCTGCACGACAGGCGCCGCGTGCTGACTCCCAGTTCTCCATGTAGCTGGGTACTTCCTAAACCGCTGAATTTTGGCATAACTGTCCTTCAGCCTGCCTTAAAATAACCAGATGGGTGTGTTGGTGGGTTTTGCTTACAGCGCTGTGGCCGCTGGACTTTAAGGTTGGGCATGGAGTGCTGGGAGCTGCTGGAGCCAGGAGCGGGTCCCGGGGGCTGCACAGTGTCACTGTCCCCACTCCTGTCCCACAGACCCTTGCTCTGCCCTCCTGGAAGTGATGGTGGGATGGCATTTTCCTGGAGATCTGGCTGATGGGGATGCTCCGGTTCCCTGGCTGGGCTGAGGACAGGGTGTGGGGGGAGCTGAGGGACGGGGCACACTTCTCTTCTACAGAAATACGCTTTTTTTCTTTTTAAAGATATCCATGTAAACTTACTCATTTAGATGTGTCAGTATTTCAGTTTAAACTCATTAAATTTGAAAGAAATTGGAAGGTGGTTGGACATTCAGTATTCTAGCTTTAAAATAAGTATTAGCAATAAGCCTTATCTTAGAAAATGATGCAGTTTTGTAATGAAATAAAGCAATGCGTGAAAATTAAAGTAAACCTGAGCAACTGGGCAGGTTTTTGAAAATACAGCTTGTGAGCAAAATGCATCCCATGCACAATACTCCAAGATGTTCCCACTGAGCCCCGGAGCTCTGGTCGCAGCCTGTCGTCAGGAACTCTGCAAAGAAAGCACAGAAGCTGGTGAAGATGAAGGGTTTCCTGTCGCTTGGCCTCAGGCTGGAGCTGAAATTGGGACTGGACATTTTGCTTTCCAACATATTCCTCAGCGATCTGAAAGGTCCCTTCCAACCTCAACAGTTCTGTGATTCTGGGATTCAGACCACGGTTCCCAGCAATATTTTGTTTGGAATGGGCTAAATCTGTGGCAGATACAGACTGTGCTCGCTGCTTGAGGTGAGTTGGTGCAGAGGGAAAACGGGAAGCTGATTTTGTTTGGTTTGGCTTTTACTAAAAGCAAACCTTTTGGAAGAGAGTAATTACTGACTTCTGCTTTGGGGTCTGCCTTTTAATTATGGTAATTAATAGAAGACAGATTTGAATTTTGTGCAGTTAACCAGAGAAGAATAAAAACGTTTGTGTGGGTAGTGGTGGGTGGAATTCACCTCGATGGCTTTGCCTTCGCCGCTGAGCATCCCTGGGAGGATTTTATTGTCGTGTTTTGGGGGTGTTTGAGTTAGCGGCACTTCATTTTCTTTAATGGGGTAACGATATCCCCTGTCGTCTGCAGAGAGCAGCTTCAGAAAGCTCACTCTGAATTTCACTGAATTTTTTAGAGTTGGAGGGGACCATGGAGATCATCCAGTCCAGCTCCCCTGCCCAGAGCATGTTAGCACCTCTGCGGTGCTGTCGGAACGGCAGAGGTGGGATGGAGCCGTAGAGGGGCCCGTGAGCAGCCCCCTGCCGAGGCTGCAGGCGGTGGCCGATGCCCCGATGCCCGGCACGGTGGCCAGTCACTAAGGGGAAGTTGTAGTCCAGGCACCTGGTACTGCCTGGGGTCCTTAACGCTGCTGGATCTGCAGGAAAAGGAGGATCCTGCAGTGCTTAACTGCCTGGGGGCTTTCCTTCTGGATACAGAGAAGGGTCTATAAACTTGTCCCATCAATAGGGATACTGCTCGGGGAGCTTTGGAAGTGTCCCTGGCAGGGGTAGGTGTGCAGTTACTGACAGTGGCCGCTCATGTGAGATGAAAATGTATTTTGATACCCAGAAAGGAGAAAAAGTATAATTTATTAGGCAAGCATGGGCTAGAAAGTACTTAGAAAAAAAATGAATATTGGGGGGTGAATAAAGCCCTGTGAAAGGTGAAGCACCCGCTCTGTTGGTGGGAGCCCAGGTGAGTGTTGTCCTGGTGGCTGGAGCCTGGCGGGGGGCTTGTCACCCCCCGGGCAGGAGGAGAAGCTGCCGTTGGGGCCGTGGGGTCCCAGAGGGCAGTGGAATGGTCCTGACGGTCACGGTGACTCCAGAGAGTGTCCCTGACACTTGGAGAACACAAGAGAAACTGTTGCCCTTCAAGGTGTACTCTTTAATGTGTAAAAAGTCAGAAGTTTTGGAAAGGACTGTTTTCCTTCTGTTCTTTCAATGAAATCATGATTTCTCCCAGCAGAAGGGCAGGGCTCGGCCCCTCTTTGGTGTGCGTTTCCAAGGGTTCCCTCCCTGTCACCCTGGGCAGATGTGGGGAGACATCAACCTTCAACCAGACCTCCCTGTGCTGGGGAGGCACCCTCCTCCCTGAGCGCTGGAATCCCCGCTTACGTGGTAAATCTTTACAAAAGCCTTTTAAAATCTTTTTCACACAATTGTGTTATTAAACACTTAACGCCTCCTGGTTGCAGCTGAGCAAATAATTCACGGGGAGCGTTTAGAGAGGATCCTCAGGGAGGTTTAACCATGTTTTTCTCGCAGACCTTCCACGTCTGCTCCGTAAGTGATTACCAGTTATTTGCTGTTCCAGTTGGTTCGCTGGGTTTTTAAGCGGTGTTTTAGCTTCTGCTGTGATGCTCAGTCCTTAGACAGGGCCTTGAAACCAGTTCAGCGGGATAGCGAGATGCGAGCTCTGCTTTTGTGCTCCCAGGGGCACTGCTGCCCCTAAATACTGTCAACAGCGAATTTACCGTTTATCTGCTGGAGATCTTGATTGCTCTCCGGGGCTGGTACCCGCTGTTCTCCCTCTCGTGCTCTCCAGAAAGAAGAGTGGCCAACCCTGATTGCAGCTGGAGGGATTCCAGTGGAGGCTGAGGTGGGAGGGATGCTGACCCGCAGGGTTTCCCATCTCCTGCCTGCCCCGGGTGAGCATCCCTGAGGGAGCAGCGGGTACGGCTCAGAAAACGCATCCCAACACTTCCAAGGATCTGCATTTGAGAGGGCTGGCAGGGCCCCCGTGACGAGCAGTGATAATTACTGCTTTTCCATGTCAGACATCCTCCCAGGCGTGGGAATAGCTGCATCCTGCTTTCGCTGCTGCAGACAGCACAATTTGTAATACAAATTACTGACAATTACAGGAAAAAAAAGTCAATTTGCAGCGGCTGGGCACGGAGCAGAGCTGAACCCATAGCGGGTTGTTTTTACCACCAGTGATTTAAACCCTTCAAAGCTGCCGGGGGTCTGTGCCCCGGGCGGCGCTGGCAGGACCCGTGCATGGCATGAAGAGAGCACTGAAAAGACTGGGGTTCGTCACCACCTTCTTTTGAAGCTCCTTTGACCTCTCTGGAAGCTGGCCCAAGAAGTCTCTTTTCTCTTGGGCTGCATTTGGCAAGTTTTCCAGCAAATCCCTTTTTCACCAGCCTCAGGAGGAGGACCCCACCGTGCGCAGGTGCCTGGTGTGATGCTGAGAAAGTGACTCCGTGGGGTTATTGCTCTGCAGAGCCCTTCTCTGCTTCCTCCCCTCCCTCACCGTGCTGTCCCCTCCATCAAACACTCGGTGGGTGTTGTCACCCACACAACCCTCCGCCGCTTGTCTTCTCCTGGCCACCATCCGTCCAATGACGAGGGAAGGGCTGTTCAGGCGCAGGCAGGAGCGCCAGCAGTGGGAAGGGGAGTCCCACCACTGGGTTACGGTTGAAGGTAACAGAGCTGGGTCTCCTGCCTTCCCTGGGCTTAACTAATGAAGGGTTTAACGAAGAGCAGCACGAGCCGAAGCCCAGTGTGCCAGCAGAGACGTCACCCGGGTGTTGTGCCGGTGACGCAAGGGGCTGTTGGTGGAGAGTGGTGTTTCCTACACCTGCTCCTGCAAAGCTCCATTAATTCTCACCAGTATTTGGGCAACAGCATCACCAGACCCTGCACGGGTTTGGGGTTCTTTTATTTTTGGTGACTTGTATTTTTTTTTGAGTGCTGCTGGGAGGAATGCTTGGCTGCTTTGTTCGGTGCCGTTCATCACAGCAGCTGAAGGAAGGGCACTTATTTGAGTGGAGCTCTTGATGACTGGAAAGGAAATGACTGGCAAGGAATTATAAATAGCCGTAAAGCTGAAGACACTGCGTAGATTCATTCGCTGCTGAGGTGGCGGAGTTTTTCTTGTGAAAATGTCATCTTGTTCCTTGGGAAGATGCCTTAAAGTTCCCTGTCTCTCGGAAGACCTGTGCAGTGCCTCAGGATGGGCCCGGAGAGGCAGACGGCGCTGCGGGGCTTGGGGGGGTCTCAGGGCATCCCGCTGCCCCCGCTTCACCCCCGCTCTCTGCAGCCTTGGTCCCCTCTGACCCCGGGGGAGCCCCGAGCCCCGTCGCTGGGTCCTGGTGTCGGCGGCTGCCACAAAGGAAATAATTTATTAGCAAATGTGCTCGTAAAGAAGCCACATTAATGAACCAGACAAGTCTTGTTTGCAGCCGCGGAGCAGCCGGGCGGTGGTGACTCACTGGTGCTCAGTGGCCGATACGAGCCACCGAGGGCTCATAAACTCATCGCCGGGCAGTCCCATGGCCCGGCAGTGTCCCAGGCAGTGTCCCCATGCCATGTCTCCCCAGAGCCACCGGCAGAGCCTCTGCAGGGAGATGCCGCAGGACAAGGAGCCTTTTTTCCCTCCTTGCAGTGCCCAGGGTTGTTTTCCTGGAGGGAACAGCAGCTTCCAAGGTGACTCCGGCCCTGCAGACTGACCAAAATCCAGAGGTGTTTATTTTGTTGGGCAGTGTGTAGTGCTCCCAGCGGAGCAGGGAATGCTGCCTGCAGGGACCCTCCAGTGCAGACGTGCCGGGGGCTGATCCCATCCCACCCACACCAGTCGGATGCTGGTGGGTCGCAGTGTGCTGACGTGATGGTCCAGCACACCCCACCCCAGAGAAGCGGCTCTCGGGGAGCTGATGCTGTTCCTCCTGCTCCGTGCCCTCCCGTAGTGACCGGAGATGCCGGCTGGGGTGGTTCTGGCTTGCAGAGAACTGATGATATTTCCTCTCTTCTTCCCTGCTAAGGCCCCTCAGCTGGTACTGATTTTCAGGGAACTGTTGATTCCCAGTGAGATCATCCCTGCCTCTCCAGGTACAATCAAACTCAATTGAACACCAATTTGTGTTCTCTAGGAAAAAACCTTTCTCCTCAGATCCCTGGCTGGAGCAGCCCTGCAGCCGTTCACCCGCAGCGCTCGTTGGCTCTGGGCTCACAAAGGTTTAGGTGAAGCCCAGCCCCGGGCGGGCGCCGCTCCCAACAGACACCGGGGTCTCACCCTTTGGTCTGAGCATGCACCCACCCAACGGAAACCCATCTGCCTTCTCGGAGCATCCCCCAGAAGAGCAAATCATTCCTCTGTAGTACGGGTGTGTTGCGTCGGTGATTCATGGGTATTGGCTCTGCTTTGAGCAAAATCTGGGGTTTCCATCCCAACTAAGGAATTCCAGTCTCTACTGTGGGAGCTGCTGCATGGGTTGTGCCACAATCACATTGTTCCCATCAGGACCAGGGCAGGAGCCATTCCCAGTCTTTCTCTGCGGGTACCGCTGCTTCCCTTTGGGATTCACTGGTCCCAGGCCGGGGGTCCCGCAGCAGCCTTTGGGTTTGGAGCAGCAGGAGGGCAAGGAAAGGAAGGAAGATTTTGCTGTTGTTGGAAAACAACTGTTCCCCCCATGTCATTAAAGCACTTGAGCATGTTAGAGCTGCAATCTTGGTCAAAACGTTTAATTTTCCATAAAATAGTTGCATGGCATATTTAACAAGCCCAAAAGAGCCCCCTGAAAGCCATTTTGCCTCTGGCAACCCAGCCCCCAGAAGTGTCTTTCCTGAGTCGGATCCAAGCTCCCCTCCGGCTGGGGAAGGGGTTTCAGCAGGGGCCGGTTCCAGCCCTGCTGTTACAGCGCTAGGAGCACACGGAGGAATTTTTCAATCCCCCCCTCGAACGTCGGCTCTGCCGGGAGCTCGGTGCCGAACGCCGCCACACGCCGTGGAAATGGCAGCTTTTATGGCCCCGTGATCCGTTCAGCCAGAGGAATGACCCCCCTTTCCTGGCCAAACCACCTCGCTCTCCGTTCATCGCCCTTCTGCAGCAGAGAGTTTAGGCTGGGACTCCCATTTTCAAATGTCCCTTTAGGGTTTGTTTTTTTATATTAGGGTCACCCCGGGGCCAGACGCTGAAGAGCTGCAGGGTTTTTTAAGGCTTTTTAAGGGTTTTGGGAGTTGGTGGCAGGTGAGCAGTTTCCCTGGGGGCATTAAGGGGGGAAAGAGCATGATTCTGGCTTATTGTGTTCAGTGGCGAAATGAGGGAAAACCAAACTAACCTGGCTATTGGGAGTAATTCCTCAAAAAGAAAAACGAATTGGGTGATAATCTCTGCGAAACGGGTGGGGGTCTGTGCACACCCATCCTGTACCTGCCCAGCTTCCGAGGCTCCGTGCTGCTCACCCAGCGAAACTGCAGAGTGTTTTCAAACGCTGGAATAACAGCAGCCTTCTCCCCTTTTCTCTTTTCAAAGCCTGATGGTGCCGGTTGGTGAAGCAGCCCAGTGTCCTGGGCTTGGTGAGGAGCATCCCGAGGGGATGGCAGCCCTCCCAGGGCTCGGGAATGGGGCTGGCACCGTCTCCTCAGTCCTGCACCAGCTGCAGAGGATGGTGAGTGTTACTGCTCTACCGTGCTTCGGCAGGTGTTACATCTAAATTTAAAAATTAGAGAATCATAGAATGGTTTGGGTTGAAGGGACCTTGAAGACCATCCGTGCCACCCCCTGCCCTGGGCAGGGACACCTCCCACCAGAGCAGGTTGCTCCAAGCCCCCTCCAACCT
>JAOXNH010000003.1:15951160-15975223 GCA_028566575.1 Bartramia longicauda | reverse complement strand
GTGTGCCGGTGGCCGGGCAGGGGAAGCGGGGGCCGCCCCCAGAGGGGCCGGAGGTGGGAGCGGGACCCCGGCGCTTTCCCGGGGGGCTGCCCCGGCCCGCGGCGGTGGGAGCGGGGCTGCCCGGGCGGGTGGGCGAGTGGCCGCTCCCCCCGGTGGGAGAGGCGAGGGGAGAAGATGCTGCGGCGGGGACGGGGCCGCTGGGACGGGGCCGCTCTCTGCCGGCCCGTTCCCGTAACCCGCCTCCTGCGCCCCGGTTTTGTCTGGGGGCAGGAGCCTGCGGAAACGTCGGGTGCCCGGGGAGGGGAGAGGGAGGAGCCGGCGGCAGAGCCCGCCACCCCCGGGGCCGGGGCCGGAGGGTCGGGCTGTTCCTCGGAGGAGGCAGAGACGGAGCAGCGCAGCCCGGGGAGGTGAGAGCCGCGGCGGGGACACGTTCCTAGGGGATCTGCCGCCCACCCTCGCTGCCAGCAGGCTCTATGTGGGACGGAGCTGGCCATGGAGAAGTTGTACTTCGCGGGGAGCAGCGCATGGACGATCAACAGCTCTCTGGGGAACGGCAGCCTCCGCCTGGAGAACCAGACCTCCGGCAGGAACAGCACCACCGACCCCCTGAAGAGGAACGAGGACATGGCCAAGGTGGAGGTGACGGTCCTCTGCCTCATCCTGTTCCTCGCCCTGACTGGCAACCTGTGCGTGCTGCTGGCCATCCACACCACCCGGCAGAAGCACTCCCGCATGTACTTCTTCATGAAGCACTTGAGCATCGCTGACCTGGTCGTGGCCATCTTCCAGGTGCTGCCCCAGCTCATCTGGGACATCACCTTCAGGTTTTATGGGCCAGATTTCCTTTGCCGGTTGATCAAGTACCTGCAGGTCGTGGGGATGTTTGCTTCCACCTACATGCTCTTGCTGATGTCTCTGGACCGGTGCTTGGCCATCTGTCAGCCACTGAGGTCTCTGCACAGGAGAGCGGACCGGGTCTCTGTCCTCCTCACCTGGCTGCTCTGCCTGCTGGTCAGCATCCCTCAGATCCACATATTTTCTCTGCGGGATGTGGGGAATGGAGTTTACGACTGTTGGGCAGATTTCATCCAGCCCTGGGGACCTAAAGCCTATGTCACCTGGATAACCCTTATGGTCTACATCATCCCCGTGTTGATGCTGAGCATCTGCTATGGCTTAATCAGCTTCAAAATCTGGCAGAACGTGAAGCTTAAGACAGCTCACGGGCCCAACGTGGGTCTGAGCTCCAGCTCCTGCAGCGGGACGGCGTTTGCCAGGGTCAGCAGCACCAGGCTCATCTCCAAAGCCAAGATCCGGACAGTCAAAATGACCTTCATCATAGTGTTAGCTTTCATAGTGTGCTGGACTCCCTTCTTCTTTGTGCAGATGTGGTCTGTGTGGGACACGAACGCTCCGCAGGAAGGTATGTCCTCCCCCCTCCCATAGCCCTGTGCTTGCATGCACTGCTCAGCTCGGTGGCCACAGGGACACCGACAGTGGACTCGGGGGCTGCGAGTGACAGCCAGAAACTGCTCCGAGACGGGTCTCGGGGGGCTGGGAGGGAGCCAGGGAAAAGTCCTGAATGTGGAAAAACCACCCGACAGGCAGCAGCGGCCGTGGCTGAGCTGCCCTGGTGCGGGTGAGGGATGGCTCGGCCCCCGGCAAGTTCAGGGCCACCGCAGCGCAGGGGCCGGGCTGTGCGGATGGTGGCTCTGGAGCTTTTCACTGTCGCCGGCTGCGGGAGCTCAGCCCTCCCGGGGCTGCTCCAGGGTCCCTGTTGGCTCCATTGCCCCCCCGGGAGCTGGGACACACTGGGGGCTGTGTGGAGGCTCAGCCCTGTGGCCACCGCAGGAGGAAAACTGCACAGTGTTAGTGCCCAACTCCTTTCCTTTTGCTGTATCATTTTGTCCTCATCGACTTCTTTGCTTTCTGCTCTTCTGCCCTCTTTTCCCTCTCCTCTTCTCCCGTCTCCATCCGCCCCGGGACTGCGCTGCTGTTAGTTTATCTCTGGAGCACAGTTCCCGCAGAAAGCCACTGATTTATGAGCAAAGGCTTTCCCTAAAGGACGTGGTGTCACTGATTTGCCATCTTTTATACTTGGCGCTGGCTGCTCCTGTCATCGCTGGGGTTGCAGACAGAGGCAGATATATGACCCTCGGTCCCCTGCGCTGTGCCTGTCTGTGCCGTCCCCAGCACAGGGGTGGAGGTGGCCGATGGTCCCTCTGCGCCCACAGGGAGAACCCGCCGGGAAAGCTTCACAGAGAAGCTCTGCACAGGTTTGTGAGGTGGGAGAAAGGGTGAAAAGGTGCGTCCAGGGACAAGTCCTCCTTGGACAGACTGAGCCAACTCAGCCCAAATGCTGAGTTTGGGGATGTTGAAGACCGATGAGGAGCTGTGGTGCCCCCCTGCTCCCCCAGCATCCCTGCAGCCTGAGGGCCGTGCAGCGGAGGGGTCAGCTCACTTACACCTGCACTCCTTCCCTTCTTTAACCCTGTCCCAGCTATTCATCACTCTGGGGAAAACCTGCTGCCTCCTGCAGCCCCTGCACCTCTCTTCTCCCAGGAACGGAAGCTGGAAGCCTGCCTGGCTCCAGCTCTCCTTACTCTGCCTTTATTGCCTCTCTCTGCTCCTTTTATTTCAGGTGAAGAAGTGAAGCACAGCTTTTTCAGCCTCCTGAGGTGCTGCAGGCAGCCTTCTCTTGGCTTTGCACCTGATTCAGGCTGGTTCAAACTTCTGGCTTTCAGACGTGTCCCAGGGTGAAGCCCTGTCTCTCCCTTGTGCTGTGTTTCTAACCTGCCATCTCCAGGGCTTCCTCCTGACTCCTCAGCAAACAGACCCCAGTGGCTCTGCTGGTCCCTGCGGCACGGGGACGGCCGGGGTGTTCACAGACCTGTGCCCGCTGCCCCGGGAAACTCTCCCTTCCTCACCCCAACCCTGCGATGCTTTTCCTTTTTGGCTTTGCCTTGGCGTAGCGAGGGAAGCTCCAGCCGAGCCAAGCTGTAATGAACTCCCCTGTTCCTTCACGTTTCTGTTGCTCGGGGGCCCGTGTCTGCAGCAGAGGGTGGGAGTTTTGCCAGGGCATTTGCTGGAGGCTTTCAGGGCACGGGGATGAAAAGCCTTGGGCGGGTTATTGTGAATAGTGAATGCCAGGAGACCCCAGCCCTTCCTCCCAGGCCCACCCTCCTCCTCGCTGCCTGCCCAGAGAGGGGTGATGGGGTCCGGCCTCCCTGCAGAAGAAACGGGCTTTGCCTGCTGCGTTCCTGACTGCGGTGCCCGGCATCCCAGCTCTCTTCTCCTTTGCTCTGAGGCTCGGGCTGCCTTGGCCGGGCAGCACCGCGTGCCCCACGGCAGAACAGGAATGGGGCTGTTTCTCGCTTTGCAGGCTGTGCAGTGTGCAGGGGTGTAACGTCAGAGGAGGAGGGATGCAGGCGGGCAGGGCGCTCACTCTGCAGCCCGCGACCCCGTCACGGCTGCAGCACCGAGGGGACGAGCAGATCACAAAGGCTGCGTGATAGTTAGTTTTCTCCGTGTAGGATGACATAAAGGGAAGGGAAAGAATGTTTGTACCTCCCTGAATCCTAATGAATCCTGAGCAGGTGCCCTGCAGGTCCCTGCCCAGATCTGTATCCTGGAACGTGGGGAGATGCGGATCTGGGGTGTTCCCAGAGGGATGCAGGGTGCTTCGTCTGCCACGGGTACAACTCTGATACTGCTGCTGCCTGGCACCCGGCCTGGCCTGCCACGGGCTGTGCTTGCACCTCGCAGGGGGCAGAGTCTGCTGCGGTTTGGTGTCTCGGGGGTAAAAGAAACAACCTGAAGAATCCCTCCTTTCCCAGTCAGCAAAGCAATAACTGGAGGGGTTGCACCTTGCTGTTACTGATCCACCTCAGCAGCTTTCTACACGGGTCTTCCTCCCTTCAAAAAACAAATAAGACAAGGCAAGTGAAGGGCAGAAGCTGGACCCTCGCCCTGAGCAGTGCCAGGCAGTGGTGGGATGGGGCTGGGGTCCCACACTGCTGCTGCCCACTGCCCCCATCCCCCAGCCACGCTATTGACCTGCCCCGCATCCCGGCTCCATGGGACATTGGGGCCAGGCAGCCCCTTCAGTGTCCCTTCCCTGGGTGCCCTGGGGCAGACGGCGGTGCCGGGAGGTGTGTGCTGAACAGTGCGGAGCCACCGGCTGTGTGCCTGGGGAGGGGCTGGGGGTGTCAGTGTGGTGGCAGGATATCACATGTCCCCGCCTGGGCAGTGGGGGGTCCCCGGCCAGGCAGTGGTGATCCCCCCCTTTGCTGGCCATGCAAACCCAAACCCCTGGGAAGTGCGGGGTGGAGCCACAGGTTGTGATTCAGGTGTTGCTGCAGCCCTGGGGATCCGTCACAGAACATCAGTTTAGATGAGGTTTCTGCTCCACGCACCTCATGGATAATTTACACTACATGTGGCACTTTGGGCTTTGAGTCAAAGTGGGCTTAAAGCGTCTGTGAAGGTAATAGTGAGGCCGTGGAGCAGCGCAACTCTCTTATATTGGTCCCTTAATCTTGGGAGCCGATGCCCTGAACCGTGGGCTGTGAGTGATGGCACCTGTCTGCGCGTGGGAATTAAGGAACAGCCCTCCTTTCGTGTCCCCTCTGTAGCAGCGCTGGCAGCGGGGCTGGCAGCCCTTTCCCGGGCACAGCCTCCTCCTGCCTCTGCCCATCCCTCCAGAGGGCACACCGTTCCCATCCTGCGTGGGGATGTCCGGAGCCTGGGCAGAGGGATGGTCCGTGGGGAGCAGAGCTTTTCTCGGTGCAGCACCTCTCGGGGATCTCCATCATCCCTGCTGAGGAGGGGAGAGATCCGCGCTTAAAACCTGCCCTGCAGTAAGCTCCATGAAATTCAATTTATCTCCCTCAGAGGGAGAAGAGCTGAGTCAGCCATGCCTGGATTTTTTTAAGTGGATAGAAACGCTATGATGAATTTCAGGTCTTGTGCCCAGGATTTGTAAGCCATTCCCTGCGGATTCCTTTTAGCATATGCTTGGAATTAAAAGCGGTTGGAGCAGACATCACTAGAGCAGGAATTATGCATGAGTTGGTTAAAGGTGAATTTGGAAACTGGTATTCATTATTCACACTTTTTCTAGTTTAAAAACTGTGAGAGGATTTTTTTGCAGAGGCGGGAAGGGACTAGAAACAGCCGAACCCAAGCACGCATCCTTGCTGCTGGCACGTCCCCTGTGAGGACAAGGAGAGGAGAGGCTGGGCTGAAACCACCGGGAGCAGGACGAAGGCTCTGTCCCTCCCCGCAGCCACTTCTGGAGGTGCCCCCCCTGCCCCTGGGGCTGCCGTGGCGGGGGCGAGTCCCCCCATCCCCCTCTCACCAGACAGTCGGGGACTTTGTGCTCGGGGACTTGGTGTCCTGGCACCTGCTGCCACCCTCGCCTCCCGTCCCCATCGTCCCGCTTGCAGCCAGCAGCCACTGCCAGGCTCCGGGTTCATTACTGAGATGGGAATGGCCGTCCTTTCCCCTGGCAGAGCCTTGTGCGTGAGAATTAGTCCAGAGGGGGAAAATGCCACTGCTCCTGAGGCTGGGAGAGCAGGGATGGGGACAGGCTGGTGGGCACTGTCCTGTTGGACGTGTGTTGGTGGCAGGGACAGCCCAGGAGCGGGGGACCTCCCGGGGGAGCGTGGCATCCCCACAGCCTGGGCAGATGAGAGCTGCTAGTCAGCCCCAGATTGGCCACAGGTGGGGAAAAGTGAACCACCCGGCTCTTTTCATTCCCAGTCCTGCTCTTTGCCACGGCAACTCCCGGAGGCCACGCTCCCTCCTCCCTGCTTTGGGCACCGAATCGCTCGGATGGTGCTGGGGGCAGCTCTGCCTCTTGGCGAGGCATTTCTAGGGTAATGCTGAGCGCCTGAGCGGGGGAAATGCGGCTCTTCTGGGGGGAAAAAACTAAAACTAAGTTGCTTAAGCCCAGACTTGCGTCCCCCCTCTTTATCTGCCAGCTCTTCTTTACCGATACACCGACCGTGACGTTCCTGCAGGCGTTGCAATGCAGAGCTCAGGGCTCTGGGCAGAGCCCACCCCGGCGTGTGCCAGCCCCCCAGGGTAGTGTTTCTCTCTGTGCCCTGACGCTGCCCCGCTCTCTGCCTTGCAGCCTCCCCCTTCATCATCGCCATGCTCCTGGCCAGCCTCAACAGCTGCTGCAACCCCTGGATCTACATGCTCTACACCGGGCACCTCTTCCACGACCTGATGCGGCGCTTCCTCTGCTGCTCCACGCGGTACCTGAAGTCACAGCCGGCGTGCGACCTGAGCGTCAGCAAGAAGAGCAACTCCTCCTCCTTCGTCCTCAGCTGCAAGAGCACAAGCCAGAGGAGCTTCACGCATCCCTCCACGACGTGAGGGCATCACCAGCCGGGACCTTGCTCCGCCACCCCGCTGCCCCCCGCGCTTCCCAGCGAGAAGCTGGGGTTTGGACAAGCAAAGGGGGGATTCTCTATAAATAGGTGTATATATGTCTGTGCGCGTGTGAGCATGTACAGCAGCCATTATTTAACTGAGACGGGAGAGGGGGAGGATTTCTATGGTCCAAGTTTCAGCGCTGCCTGGGACGGGGTGCCAGGAACCTGCTCCTGAGCCCCCAAACTGCTGTCATCGGTGGCCTTTAGGTACCACCGGGGGGGAGAGGTCTTGCCCCCAGTGGTCCCGTGCTGCTGGGGCAGATGTATTGCATCCCTGTCGGATGCAAGGGGCTGCAGCACAGGGTGAGAGGTGCCAGTTTGAAGCGCTGTGGGGCAGAGCCCCATCCCTGCATCCCTGCTCCGTGCCAGCCCTGCTGCCCCCCAGCCCAGTGGCACAGAGCAGTGCAGTGCTGCCACCGCGGGCTGGGGACGGACCTTCCAGGGGACAACGATGGCACCAGGGTGTCCCTGCCCCTCTCCAACTGTGCAGAGGGGTCAGCAGGGGCCAGGGAAGTGGGCACCATTGCAGGGTGAGGGGATCTGTGCAATGACACGTTTGCTGAGTGGGCTCAAAAGCTTCCCGGAAGGTGGGCGTTTGGGCTGCTGGCTGGGCTCTGTGGGGTTTGATGGAAAACCCCCCGCTGAGCCCCCCAGGGCCAGGCTGTTGCTTTGGGTTTACCCGCAGATCGCATTTAGTCTTTTACACCAATGCAATTTTCTTGCTCTGTAAGGCACCAGGTCATGCTTATGGCATGGGGTTTTTATTGGTAAGAAATACCTGTAAATAAAGTTTTCTGACTGAGCTGAGGGAAAGCGGGAGGGAGGGTGCAGCAGGGACACTGAACTGAGAAAATGAAGGAAACTGACGGGAAACAAGGCTTTAAACACAAAGCATACCCAGCGTAATGATGCGTTTGTTTATAGAGCACAGCTCCAAGCACTTAAGACCCACACACCGCTTTGTTCCATGGCATGATGCTTGCTGTGACACAGCCCTTGGCGGGGGGACAGGAGGGCTGGAGGGGGGCTTTCCCTGCATGGGGGGCAGCGGGAGCCGGGGGCTGCAGAGGATGCTCCTGCCTTCACCCACTGCCGCCCGGGGGATGCGCAGAGGCAAGGCCTGCATGCATCAAAGGGTAACACGATTTGGCCTTACATGTTGGGAATGAATATGAAAAATGCATTTAAAAGTGTAATTTATTTTTTCACTGTCATCAACAGGTACATTTTCACCTTTCATGTCCTGCCATTCCTTTGATTTGTTTTTTTTCTAGTAGCTTCAAGTGAGCTCTTGGCACATTTGCTAAGTACGACCCAGCACGTTCAGTGTCAGCACATTTTACTGGGCTGCTTTAAACCCACAGGAAAGCATAGAGCATTTTCCTCCCATGTTCATAATCCTTCTCCTCCAGAGTAATTAGCTCCTGCACAGAACAAGGAGAGGGGGGGAGGGCTGAAAATCGAATTTCACGGGGAACCCAGGGGCCTGGCACATCCTCTGCCTGCTGGGAAGGAGACCCACACGGTGATGGATTTTACCAGGACTGATGCACAGAGCGAGGAGGAAGCTTTGGGAGAGGCAGGACATGGCCTTGCGAGCCCCAGGTGCAATGTCTGATGCAGTTATGGGGTCGGGCAGGCAGGGCCATGCCCCCCTGGCCGAGCTCCTGCGCCAGCCCCCGTCCATGGCAAAGCAGGGACAGGGAGAGGAGCTCCGGGCTCGTTGTGGGGGAAGGATATTGAGAAGGATGCTGGAGGCACTGCCAAAGGCTCAAAAGCAAAGTGCTGACGACTGGGCAGTGCGTGGTCCGTGTGCGGGGAACCCACAGACCACTCCTTGGGGGGGTCAGGATTTTAGAGATTTTTTGGATTCAGGCTGTGAACTACTAGAACAAAAAGCCATTAAAAAGAATATATTCCCAGTATTGTTTTTAATTACTTTTATTCCCACAAAAAGCTTTAAAAAATGCTCATGATACAATGTTTTTTGAGACTTTTTTTCCCCTACAAATATCTAAATATTATCTAAATATCTTTTTTTTTTTTGTATCACTCCATCCATCTCAAGGCCCGGTGTTGCTGGAGCATGGGTGCTATATTGCTATGGAATAATGAGCCACCACAAGCCATTGGAAGAGCACCAATAGAAAATCTGACTCTTTCTTGCCCTTGGCATGGCACTACGAGAAACTTTGGCTCCAAGTCTTTGTTGGAAGCCAAGGGAAAAAAGCACATGAATACAATTGAGAATAACCTCTGAACGAGACCTCCTGGGCCCTGATTCAGCAAAGCACTTAAGGCCAGAGCCAGGAAAGCGTTTAAGTGCCTCGAGGTTACAGTATGGCTTTCATGGCTTCATGAAAGGTGGGCTAAACAAATTAATTGACAATACAGGGGAGGAAATAGCTCCAAATTGGATTTTTTTCCCCTCATCCCCATGTTTTCAGTGGAGCAGCTGGGAGCAGGCAGTGTCCTGAAGGGGGCTTCCTCCTCAGCTCCCCCGGCACGTCTGGGGGAGCCCCGCTCTGGGATGCTTGGGGGGGCTGGTGGGAGGGAAGGGCACGAAGCAGCCCCTTGGATGAGGGTGTCCTCCTGTGGGGCAGAGCCCAGGGGGTCAGCGTGGTCCTGCCCCCCGCACCGGGAGGAATATATTGCTGTAGGCAAGGGCTTGCCCAGCATCACACAAGAAAGCACGGAGCCTATCCGAAGGTCCCTCCAGCCCCTACCATTCCATGATTCTGTAGTGAATATTCTCCCTGAGCAAGAAGCCAAAGCTTCTCCTTTCTCAGGTGAAGTTAACAAAAGCCATTTGTTCTCGCTGTTCCCCGTGGCCCTGCCCAGCTGCCCCTCTGCAGCCCCGGGCGATGCGCAGGACGCCCCCGGAGTCCTGACCACAAAGAGTGAGGATGCCCCACAATTAATTAGTGAGTGTCACCCTGCCACAAGTGGTTTTGTGATCACCGGTGGCCCAGGCCCAGCACACGCTCCCAGGAGGCAGACACAACACTTCATGCACTGATTGATCTGGTTTCAAAGCTTGGCTGAAAGGCAAACACACAGGAAGAAAGAAAAGTTTGCTTTCACTATTCTATCCATAAAACTTCTGTGCAGCGGGATTTGATGCAGAAGCTTCCACAACAACAATTACTTGCAGCAAGTAATAACAACTTGTATGCCTTGGTGGTGCTAGCCCCGAGGGCTGGAGAAGCAGGCGGGGTTTGGTCTGTTGCCCAGCAGCATCTCTGCACCCTCGCTTCTCCCTCTGCCGCTGCAGGCGGTGGCCCAGGGCTGTGGTCCAGGAGATGCTGTGGTTCCTCCCGCAGGAGCAGGGGGTGATGCTGGGGGGCCTGGAGGGCAGAGGGCTCTCCCTGCGCTGCTCGCTGAGCCTCGATGGGCTTCTCTTCTCCTAAAGCTGCTGGCTTTGGGATGGAGAAAGGAGCAGCCCAGCATGCCTCCATCTGCAGGGAGCATCCCTGGCAGCCAGCTCCGCCGTGGGGTCCCACTGTGCTGCAGGTCCCTGGGAAGGGGTGTCCCCGTGCCCCAGGGCTGGTTGGGGAGGCTGTAGGGACCTAGAACTCCTTCCGGAGAGCAACTCTGACGTTGCTGCAGATCTTGGAGAGAGCCTCAAAGAAGGGGTCGCAGAAGGTGTGGATGCAGAGGGAGTAGATGCGGCTGACGCACTGGATCTCTATCAGGTAGCTCTTGATGCAGGGCACCACCGCCCAGATGTGGCAGAAGGAGATGAGGGCGAAGAGGAACCCCCAGACGACTGCCAGGGGGATGCCCAGGATGGCAGAGAGCAGCCGGTAGCACCAGTACTTGCTGACGGTGAAGGTGGTGTAGCTGCTTTTCCAGACGCCGTCAAAGCTGTATGTTCCCACGGGCTCAGCTATCACATCCTCAAAATCCACCTGGGAGGGGAGAAGAAGGATGTCAGGGGGAGTTTGGGGGCTGTGAGGGGAGCAAGGGTTCCAGTGCAAGGATGAGGATCCACTGCAGTGTCAGGGGGCTGGGGAGAGCAAGGGCCATGCTGGGGGGTGGGACAGACCCCTGGCACCCCCCCTGAGTGAGGACGAGCCCCGCTGCTCTGCAGAGCCCCTGCTCCATGTGGCAGTGGGAGGTGCTGTGGGGCTCCTGACACTGCCTGACCCATGGCACTAGTCCCCGGGCTTGGACACCCCGGCCACATTCCCTGTCCCCAAGCCCCCAGCCCTGTGCCTGCGTCCAGGGGCCAGTGCCGGGCAGGAGCCCTGGGAACCGGAGCTGTGCCTGGGAGTGTTTACTCCAGAGCCCGTTCCTGCCCTTTTTTAGCATTCAGGGACACGGGCTGCCTGCTCAGCCAGAAGGTGGTTTGTGTTAATAAAAATCCAGCAGCCCCTCTTGATTTACAATTTATTTATTCCTACCTGCGGAGGCGAGGTGCTCGGTTCTGTCTGTCTGTCTGTCTGTCTGCCTCCTCTCGGAAGAGGGGGAGATGGGCTCAGCCGTGCCCTTACGGGGACAGAGCTGTGACGTGCGGGCACTGGGACTGCCTCTGAGTGACAAACACTCCGAAAAGCCTCTAAACACGCACGGAGACACCACTGCGGCGCAGCTCGTTTTTAGGGAATGCACGCGCCAAGCTGTTTGTCTTGAAAAATAGGTGTGTCTGTTTGTACATTTATGTTAATTTGCAATATCCATTCTGGCTTTGTGAGCACTTTGATCATGGAATCATTCTGACCATGAATCATCTTTAATTTCCTGGAGTGGGCAGGAGGTACCAGGAGAAATATTGACGTGGATTAGGGATCCGCAGCCAGGTGAGCTGGAAGCCCTGGGAACCCAGCAGCAGACCACTGCCCAGCTGCCTAATGAGCTAATCAGGGGATCAATAAGTGAAGGGAGGGGCAGGGTATGAGAGGAGGGTCTCTGCCTTGCTGCTCCTTTGCTGGCGGTGGGTCTGGAGGAGCAGTGGAGGCGGAGGCTGAATCCTGAGCTGGGCTGAAGCTCCCGGGGCCCGGCAGACGCAGGTAGGGCTCTGTGCTCTGGGGTTTTGCCTGGGAGGAGGCTGTTAAATCTCTGCAAAAGCCTCTGTGGCCAGTGCCACTGCTGTAACGTGGTCTCCAGCTCCAGCTGTTGCGCCATAGGGCTCAGGATGGGTTTATCCATCTGTGTGATCCCTCCAGCCTGCAAACCCCCCTATTTCCCTGCCTCTCTCTGTCAGACCCCTCTCTCCCTGCTCTGCTTTAGGAGCTTTTCACACTTTAGTGCCCAGGGTGGTTTTGAGTGTATTGCTGCCCACTGGAGAGTGGGAGGCTTTGGTTTTCCCTTCGGGACACTGGTGCAGGAGCCTGGTGACAGGCAGTGGGGTGCCTTGTGCCCCCCATCCCGGGGCTGGCTCTGCCCTTCTCTCTCCCCAGCCTTATCGGCTGGGCTATTTTTAAGGCAGGAGGAACACGAGGTGGCCTGAGCAAATGCTCTGAGCGCTTCCCAGGCTGATGAAGCAGTAGTGTGGCTCAGTGAGCCTGAAAATCCTCTTCCAGGATTTTGGGAATCCCCAAGTGGAAAAAGGCAGGGGTGGGGAAGTGGGGCTGGCACGAGGGGTTAGGGGTGCCCTGGAAGGCGCTGGTGATGTCCCCAAGGTGGGGAGCAGGCAGGTGTCCCCTGGAGCAGGCACTGAAGGCTGTCTGGGTCCTCGGCAGTGTGGCCGATGGCAGGGGGGTGTCCCTTCTGGCGTGGCATCCTCTTTGATCTCTCAGTACAGCTTTAACAAAACCCTTCCCTCTCCTCCTGTTCTCCTTTGGGCCAGAATGATCTTTGCTGTAACACTAACAAAGGCCAGAGCAGCCAGGCTCCAGTGGGCAGCGTTTGGGAAAGGCTTCCCTGCTCTGTGAGACGGAGAGATCCTTTGGGTCAAAAATAGACGGAGGCAGCTCCTGCTGCCCTGTGGAAGAAACAACCTTCTTCCAAACAGGACAGCAGTATCCAAATACTCCAATTGTCAGGTCTTGAATGTCAGGAGTCTTTTCCAAGGTTTCCTTTCAATCAGTGACATGGGCTGACCCGGTTTTATTTTTGGGTCCCCATTTACTGGTACAAAGGGGGGTGTCTCCGCAAGTTTTCAAGCTAAGAGCCCGTGGAGTCAGGGAGCGCACTCAAGGAATGGGAAATAGTGTGTGAATCGGAGCCATGCACGGCACACAGCCACCCGGCCCGCGTCCGGGCACCCTGGCAGCCGGGCTGTGGCTTGTGGCAGGTTATGTCCCTGCAGCCCGAGGTGACGCCACCTCTGGAGCCACATAGACCAGGGACTGAGGTCACACCGAATCCGGAATGACAATGACAATGTACCAATTCCATTAAGGAGGCAGCAATGTTTCCAACACACAGAGAAAGCCCTACCTTCACCACGTCCTCGTTGATGTGCTTGGGGTCCCTGTTCACCAGGTCGATCTCCTTGGTGTGCTGGTCCTTGATGATGATCCTCTCCTCCAGAGGGGTCTGCTCCTCCGCCATGGCTGCTCGGCTGCCAGCTTGGCTGCGGAGGGTCGCGGGGCTGGGGACAGGGGAGAGGGGCTGTGCTGGGGGAGGACCCGGGGGAGGGCAGGGTGTGGAGGTGCTGGCCCCCCCCTGCTGCCCGCAGCAGCTGCCCTGCGCCCCTGGCACTGCTCCAGGCTAAAATTAATGTCGTGCCTCTCGCTGCTGCCCCACAGCCCTTAAAGGGGCTTTGCTGGGGAGAGACCCCCGCGGTGTCACCTCCAGAGGGAGAAATTTTGTGGGGGGAGAGGGGGCTGGTGGCCCTGGAGCTGGGGAGAGGGTGGCGCAGGGGGTGGGTGTGCAGCCCCCCAGCCCTGCAGGTGGGATCCTCTCCTTGTGTGGGGAGGCAGCGTGGGAGAAACCATGCCCAAATTGGGGCAAAAGTCCTCAAAAGCCTGAGAGAAATAGCTGTTTACGAGGGAAACAGTTGTTTATGAATCTGTCCATGAAGTGGCTCAGGGGAGACAGGAATTGCATCTATAAATATCACCCAGACGAGCTGCGTTGTCCTGGGACGGCCAGCGAGGCCCGGGGTCCCTCTGGGAGCCCAGAAGAAGGCTGGGGGTGTCCGTGTGGATTCCTTCCATTCCAGCTCCTTCATACAGGGAAACTTGAGGGAATCCAACAGAGTGACCCACAGATGGATAATGGCTAGTGTCTCCTCCACAAATGCTGGGCACAGTGACATTTAGCAGGTTAATGAAGATTTATTTAACTTGTGCTGTGTTTTGATATTCCTCATTAATCTCTTCACTGCTCTCTTGGTTTTCGTGAACTGAGGATTTGTTTAAAATGAATGGTTTTGTAAAAAAAAAACAACAAAGCAAAACCAAACCCCCCCCAACCTGCCACCCAAAGCTTCTGTTCAATCAGTTTATAAACGCTTTCATTTGAAGTCATGTTGGGAAAACCGACCTCTGTTGTCCCACCGGCTGTCCCCTGTGGCTGTGGCAGTCTCTGTGCAGTGCTGGGGATGCCCTCGGTGACGACCGGCTGTGCTGTGCGGGTGACACGGGAGGTGGCTGTGACTTACCCCTGGTGAGCCCTGTGTGTTGGTACATTTGGAGGTAAAGCCTCTCGGGGGGGTGTGTGTGACTGCGTGTTAACCCCCGTTAGTGTTACCTGTTGGTGAGATGCAGATCTCTGAGCTTGAGCCCCGTTCCTTCAGCTGCTGTTTCCGATGGTGCCTCTGGCTGGGAACTGCTTTGGGGGTTGCTGTTGAGATGAAACACGGCTCCCAGCCGAGGCTGGGGGTCACTTTGAAGGAGAGGAGCAGGGGGGAGCACCCGAATGAGCTCCCAGCCTGGTGGGTGCCTGCTTCTCCCCTCCTTCCCACAGGCACCCCCTCCGTGCGGCCACAGCAGAGCGAGCAGGGGCAGGACGTGTGGCTGGTTAAGGATGGGAGTCAGTGTCCCGGGGGGTGTCTGCACAACCGCTGGGCCTGCAAACGGCCACGGCAGAGCTGACGGGCTGGGCTGGCATGGGGGGAGGTATGTGAGCTGCGAAAGGCTGCTGCCTTCCAAAAGCATCCGTGCCGTCTGTACCGAGCCCACGTGGCCGGGTGCCTGCAGCTTTCAGCGCTGCGATGGGTTTGTTCCAGCCCTTTGAGCTGACATAACGCAGCACAAAACGGGCCTGTGTGGGTCCATCTGGCTGAGGCACCGCAGGTCTCTCAGCTGTAGTTATCTTCCCTGAGAACTTGTGATGGCACGGGCCTGGCAGAGCTGCCGTGGGTCGGAGCTGCCGTGGGTCGGAGCTGCCAGACTCCCCTCACTCCTCCTCCCGGCCGGGATGCTCTTCGGTGTTTGTGTTCTGGACTCAGGGTGGTACCTCAGTCTGGAAACTGTTTTTTCCCTTGGGATTCCTGCTCTAGTGAAAGCAGATGTGGTGGTGCCCCAAGGTGTGACACATCCATGGATAAAACTGTGATGCCTGCAGCTTGTCAGGGACCTCCCGGCCCCTCCTGTGGGGAGAGGAAGGGCAGAATTGGGGCTGGGAAGTAACTGTGCCAAACCCACGGGGTTTTCTAACAGCAGAGGGGGCACCTATGGTGAAGGGACAAATTCTGTAAAGTTTTTGAGTGTGGGGTTGTGGATTTAAACCTGGGTAGGCTGTGCTAGCATGTCTCCTGGCTGTGTTTCTCCCGGTGAAAGGACACTGGAAACCCTTTGGCAGCACCAGTTCCATGTCGCTGGATCTCTTGCTGGTGGGGGCACTTGGTCTGGCCCCAATCCCTTGCCCTCCCGCAGGACTGGCCCAGCACCACAAGCTGAAGCATTAAAACCCATCAGGGAGCTGATGCCCAGAGCTGGGAGCATCCAGAGCCTGGCTCAGGACGAGTTGCCAGTCTCTGCCCTTCAGAGGGGCTTTCAGACCATGCTAGGTCAGTGACCGACCCTCTGCCACGGTGCCAGCACCGGCTCCTGCTCAGCAGCAGCGGCTGGAAGAGCCCAAACCCAGCAGGGGCTGGCGTGGGGAGTGAAAACTCCTCCAAAGGTTTGGGCATCAGCTTTAAGGGCAGAGCAGCTCTGTCACGGCTGGATTCCTCGCTGACAGAGTTGTGTAGCATCGCTGCTGTGATGGCCGAGTGCTTCGGGGTAGATTGTTGAGGGTGGTGTGTTGTGGGTTTTTTTTTGTTCTTTTGCAAAATAAGCTGTTTTCCCCTCGCTCTGAGCTGAAGGAGCAGGTAGCTGGTGTGAGGGGGGGCGGTGTGCCTGAGTCCCCGCTGTCTGACGGACCAGCAGCGCTCGCTTGGCCGGGGACCAGTGCCCAATTTAGGAGTGGCAGCTGCTGCCGGCAGCGCTGGCCCCTGCCCGGCAGAGGAGTGCCACGGGGGGGGATTGCTCTGCTGTCTTTTCATCCATCTGTCCTGCATGGAAGGCTTTTCATGGGCAAGGGGGGCTTGGGTGATGTGCTGTCCCTGCAGCCTGGGGGTCTCAGCCAGCTGCCCCAAGCCCTCGGGTGTTGGGGGGTACAGCAGGGTGGCTGTGGGGTGCAGCTCCTGCTTTGCTGAGCCCTCCCCACCTCTCCTACGGGATTTCTGACGGCGTGAGTCACTTGCTGCATTTGGGCCGGGCTGGTCCGTGCTCCTGCACCCCCCAGGCATGCGGCTTCGGTGTCCAAGGCGTGGGAGTAGGAAAATGTGAACCCGCCGAGCGGTCGATGTGCAGCTCGTGTCTCAAGTAGCCATGGGAGAGAGGAGGGATATTCGGCTGCACCGTAGACGCTATAAATAAATCCATTTGCGAGTGCTTTAACACTGTGAATGGGACGGCAGGTGAAAGCTCTGGTGTGCAGAGGCTGCAGTGGATGAACAGTAATATTGGTTTGTTAGCAACTAATGGCAACCAGGAGTTTAGTTGCTAAGTATAGATGGTAAAATAATAGTGGTTTTAACAAATACTAATTTTGCCCTGGGGACAGATACAGGTAGAACCATAGGATTGTCTGGGTTGGAAGGGACCTTTAAGACCATCGAGTCCAACCAGCAACCTGACTGATAAAACTCATCACTAAACCGTGTCTCTAAGCTCTATGTCAGCCTGTCTTTTGAATCCCTCCAGGGATGGCACCTCAACCCATTCCCTGGGCAGCCCATTCCAAGGCTTCATAACCCAGTGATGAGAGATGAGTTGAAAGAATTTGCTGGCCATGGCTTGTCTTGTGGAGACCCTCTCCCAGCCTGGCTGTGGAGAGACTCAGCCTGTAACTTCTTGGCAGTGACTGGTACCAAGTCACACTCCAGCTGCACGGCAATGAAGTCGCTGTGCCTTTCAGTATAAAGTCTAGCTTTCGTGTAGCAAATGCATTCCCCTTCCAAATCGGGTGCTTCTCCTGTGGGGGTTTTCTGGCACCAGGCTCCAGGTGAGTCCGAAGCTTCAGCTGGTCCCCGAGTGTAGCCCCCCCCGGCCAGCCCTGGCCTGTCCGTCTGTCCAGCTCTGAGTGTGCAGGAGGGGGGTTCAGGCTCATGAAAGGCTGTGCAGATGGAGGGTTCCTGCACACACACAGCACACTGAGTGTTTTAAAACCCAGCTCCCCACCATGGTGCAGGAATCTGGGCTGTGCCTGTTACCAGAGGATGGCTCCTACCCTGTAAATATGATATTCTGGTGGCCTCTGCACGTAGAAGCCTCTTTTGTCCAGCTTTTTGCTGCTGCCAGGCTTTTTTTCCCCGCTCTACAAGCAGCTCCTCTCGAAGCTTCGTGCCACCTCACTGACAGAGGAGGATGCTGCTGGCTCTGCATTTCTGTCTTCTCTTACCAGAGACGCAGGGCTTGGTCCTCCTCATCCCCAAACCTTCCCAACCAGTCGGGCATCTCTCAGGACATGAAGGAGACTCCACAGCTTCTGTTTAGCTTGGGGTGTTTTTTCCATCCTCCCCATATGTCAGGTCTCTGAAGGCTCTTTTTCTCCCAGGGAAATGGGAAGAGGGGATGTGGCAGGAGCAGGGCAGGCTTGGCAGCCTGCTCAGTGCTGCTCAGGGCACTTCTCTGCTGCACAGACCTTCTCCAAACCCATGCTTTGCTCCCGAGTTGGGGGGCTGCTCCCTTTGCCCCTCCTCTGCCTGTCCCGGGTGTCCGGGGGCCCCCATGGGAATTGAAGCCCAGCGGCACTGAAATTCAAATCTTTCATTTTGAGAGCATCTGTTAGGAAACCTTATGACAACGTTCTGCAGAACCCAACAGTTATCATTTCCCCCCCTGACCAGTCCTACACAGGGTCTCAAGGAGAATACTTTTTTCCTATAAAGAGATTATTTAAAGACCCGGCCTGGCTGTGAGCTGGAAGGACTGGTGCTATGAATTTAGAAGACTTCTAGAGGTCAGACGAATATCCTGCTGCTTGGTCCCAGCAAATAAAATATATTTTTCCTGATCAGAGAAGAATAAAGCAGAAATAAAGCTCTCAGAAATCAAAGCTCCTATCAAAATAAATAGACCAGAATTGCAGTGGAGGAATAGTAAAGAAAGAGAAGAAAATGGGAGCTTTTGGTATGGAGTCCTTTGGGAGCGTGTGTTGTGCTGTGGGAGGGAGGAGAGCCGGGTACAAAGTGATGCTGGTAAACTGGGTCCTGGGTTAAAGCAGGAGGAATGACTCAGTACATAAACCCTGACCTCAGGGGAGTTTAATCCTTCAGCCCAGTTTAGTGTGTGTAACAGGGAAAGCAAATGACTGAGTATTTCAAGCGAGTGGAAGGTGCTGCCAGATGGGAGTGAGGAATCGGCTCTGCCATCAGTGCTTGGAGCAGAGCTCTCCTTTCATCTTTGTTAAAAAGGCAAAACAAAACTACCTTTCATGTCTCCTTCCCACGAGCATCTTCTCAGCTCCACTGACTGTTGCAGGTTAAAGCTCAGTTTTAATGATCCGTTCCCCAGTGTTACTTCTCCCTGGAAACAGGAGCCTGCAAGTGGTGGTGGTGTGTGACCCTGTCTTTGGTTCCTCGTGCCCGTTACCCCTGTGGTGCTGTAGCTCAGGAGCTGACCCTGGGTCTCTGGTGGCAGGAGAAGGTGTGTGCAGGCTTGGGAGCACTGGGGCTGAGTTTCTCTTATTTTGGGTACAAACACCTGACCATCTCCTCATCTTCCTTTGCTGACTTGAAAGAGCATCAAGATGAATGTGGGCAATGACTTTGTGCCATGTGAGGTTTGCACTGTGCAGCTTGTACAGAGATCATTTATTGAGCTTCAGGTACAGAGATCATTTATTATTAACATAAGCTGGATCAAAATGCACAGGAGGTCAAAAGCCCCAGGTAAGAACAGTGTTTAATGCACGCTTTTGCTGGTCAACTTGAGGACACTTGAGGGGATAATGAGTGCTTCCAAGGGAATGGGATGGGTCTTCTTCATCTGCCTGGAATTCTCCCTTTCTCACAGGTTTCTCAAGCCAGAGCTCTCCTTTCCCTTTTCCTGCCTGGATCTCCTTGCTGTTACTGTGAAAGAGGAATCCAACCTTGCTGGAGCTATTTGTGTCAGAGCTCTTGGATGAAAAGGCCCAGGAGACCAGTGCCTGCCTCCTGCGAGTGGCATGGGGCCTCTTGTGTTGAGCCTGGTCCTTGCTCTTCAGCCCTCAAGTGCTAACGAGTACAGACGATGCAGAGGGTAGGAACATAATAGCATTACCATTTCAGAGGCAGCTGAAATAGGTGGCTGGCAAAGAAAAGTTTTAGTAGAAGCTCTGTCATGTTTAATATCAATTAAAATTAGATTTCACTGAGGAAGTACAGAAAAACATCCATTTATCATTCAAGTCGTGGTCTTAGTTTGTTTCAATTCAAAGTGTTTTGCCCTTTAAAAGAGAGAGAAAGTCTATGAATATCAAATTCATGCCCCTGTGGACACACAACCACATAATCCTTGTGCATTCTTGTCTGGGATAGGAGCCTGAGACCTTCCCAGCAGAATGCCACGGGCTGTGGATGCTCTGCTGGGCTGGAGAGCAAGTGCTCGGGGCAGGCAGGGGCTGCCACGGCTGCGGGTGTGGGTGGGAGAGGGTGAGCTCAGGGTCACAGGAGCAGAAGCTGGTCTGTCCTGGTGGAAATCCTCTACCTGTAGTGGAGCCCCTCAAGGCAGAGCTGGGGGAGAGAGCTCTGCTGTGACACAAATATGTAAAGCTGCGTTTCATCATGTGGTCCACAGTCAACAACTCTTCCTTTTGTCTTTAATTAGAGTTAGGAGCTGCTTTGTGCTCATACCTGGGATATTTTTTGCTCATAATTAAGCCTTGGAATGGGCTGCCCAGGGCAGTGGTTGAGGCACCATCCCTGGAGGGATATGAAAGCTGGGTTGACGTAGTGCTGAGGGACATGGTTTAGTGATGGGTTTTATCAGAGTCAGGTTGATGGTTGGACTTGAGGATCTTAAAGGTCCCTTCCAACCCAGACAACTCTATGATTCTGTGGTAATCTCTGAGATGCCCAGATGCTGAGGGTACACCAGCCGTGGTCAGAGCTGTTGGGTCTGGGCTGGTGGGGGTGGGATGCAGCCATCCCCAATGGCTGAAGGAGACGGGGCTGCCCCAGCACCTGGGGGTCCCAGAGGTGGGTGCTGGAGGGAGACATGAGGGGTGCTATCACATTAAGACACCCCAGGTACTGAAGAGTTTCTGCTTTTCATGCTGTGCTTAATGATGCCAGTGCTCTGGGTATCACTCAGAACATCTGCAGCTGCAGTTCTTGTTATGCAGCTCGTCAGGCACTAATTGAGCCTGAGTAACTGCAAGCTATTTCCTGACCCCCTCTCCATCACGTTCCCATGGCTGTGGGCAAAGCCAGCCTCAAAATGTGGAACAAATGACTGGGTTCTCTATCAGACTGGAGGGGGAAAATAAGGTGCTGGAGTAGCTGGGATGTCCCAGGGGAGCAGCCACCCTTCTGCAGGGATTTTGCACTTGTTGTGGGCCACCAACAGCCCCGGGCCAGGGGATGCTGAGTGTGGGGATGCCCGAAGCCCGAGTGCTGCCTGGCTGCACCCTGCCAATCTCAGGCACATGGCTGGTAGCCCAGTGGTGTCACCAAGGGCTGGAGGTCTCCAGCGGCAGGGTCTCACCAGCCCCCACCATGCCGGTAGACGGTGCCAGCCTGCTCCTAGAAAAATCCAGGTCAAGTAACTCATGGGATGTCATTCCTCCCCTGCTGAAGGCACAGGAGGATGGTTTTGGAGTGGCCCCTTTCAGCTTGTGTTTATATCTCCTCTTAATCTCGTGTCTTTTCTCTCACACCAGCACTCTAAATTCCTTTGGATTTTCATTTTAAAATAGCCTTGCTTGGCTTTTCCTTATCAAGCGAGAGTCTTTTCTTGATTTATCACTTGTGACATAACCAATTGGGTAGTCTGATAATCAGATTTTAACTAGTTGGTGAGCTGCTGAATAGAACCAGGGTCGAATCTTGCCTTTGGCTATTATTTATCCTGCTGTTATTAGTTTTGGTTTTTTTCCCTTTAATCAAAACCCATGCAGCAGGAGCATAATGCTTTCCCTGTCAGCAAGGAGAAAGGCTGCTCCAGGCAGCGGGATGAGGAGCGGGGGAAGGCGTACGGCAGATCCCAGCCGGGGCTCCAGGGAGTTTCACACCAAGCTGCAGCCGATGCCATGGGAAACCAGGCGGTTAAAACTCTCTTCCTGGAGAGAAAACAGCCCCAAATAGGGGTTTAAGAAGAAGAAAGGAAAAAGTTCTGCTCTCCTGACCTCAGCCTGTCCGAAGGGGTAGGGGCCAGCACCCTCCCTGTCAGGCATCTCTCCCTGATGCCCAGTGGTCCCACTGGGAGCTGGGTCAGTGGGATGTGGCCGCTGCTGCTCCCGGGGGGCTGCCGTGGCAGAGGCGAGGGCTGGGAGCAGATGAAGGTGTGCCATGCCCTACTACTTTATCACTATATTTTTAGAACTGGCTAATATTCCTGCCTGGGTTCCCTGTGTTGTTTAGCTCTGCTGTGCAGCACCTACTGCCAAAACCATGCAGCCCTCAAGCTGAGCTGCAGGGGTGAAAACAACCAACTGCCTCCGTGACAGCCCACGGCAGCCGTTCCTGCCGGAGCTGGCTGGCTCGGGGACAGCAAGGCCAAGTCAAATTCAGGTTTCCAGCTCCATCGGTTGAAGTGGGAAGAGAGATCAGATGTGTACGTAGGGGATCTGGGGTCGATACCGCTTGGCTTCTCAGCCCTGGTGTGACAGTGGAGGCTGGCTGTGGTGGCCAGCTCCTGTCCTGGGTGGCCCTGGGGTCCTTTCTCGTGCTGCTGCTATCCGGAGAAGCCCCAGTTGTGCTGTAAGGACAGACCCTAAGCACACATTTGGTTCTGCTCCTTCATGAGGATGTGCTGCACTGCAGGAGAAGGACCGTGCTGACTGTCCTGGGCTGGATGGAGGAGGCTGGGAGAACGTCTGGTTGTTGGCACATCTCCTGGGGGCAGCAAACTGCTGCTGTTAGGAGGAGGATCTTACTGATGGCTTCAGGACTCCACTCTTCCTCCAGAGTGGCATTTTTTGACAACATAGAACAGTTCTGTGAGGAAGGAGGGCGAGTGTTTTACCTTCTTTGAGGTCCAAGGGAGATCAGGGGAAAATTCATCTGGTGTGTAAAGTAGTCTTGCTGGAGGTCTGACCTGGTCATCTGAAGGGACTGCTCTGGCAGCTGGAAAGCCCTTTGCTCCCTCACAAGGAATGGCTGATGTTTTTTTCCCCTTTCCCACACAGGAATCTTTAGAGTGCTCTCTCGTTTTACGCTCCAGCGCAGCAGAGAGGTGACATGGTTTAAAGAGTGGGGCTCAGAAACCCAGTCCTTCTCTGGAAGGAACGAGGCCAAGTTGGGCTTTGTCTGAATAAAACACTCCATGAAGTGTTTGTGCGAGGCAGCCAGAGCTGAAGTGCAGAAAGCAATGCCTGTTACCACTCATAAATAAGAAAAGATGCTGCTCGTTGGATGATGTCATGGCAAAGATGTGCAGAGGGATTTTTGCAGTGTTGATCGATATTGCTTGGCTGTGGCACGTCCAGGAGGCTCCTAATGACTGCAAATAAAATCCTTTCAAGCCCTGGAAGGGGGGGTTAGTCTCTTAATAACCCAGTGCAGAATATAGATGCCTATTTCTAGCCCTGGGAGCTTTGCACGTGAAAGGTTTCAGCTGCCATTCCCTGTCCTGTTCTTGTTCTGACCTATTGTGGTTCTCCTCTGTCTGGCACTGGCTGTCTAAAAGCTAAATACTGGGGTGGACGTGGGCTCCAGTGTAACTGCTGACCATTTCCCACCCAAAATAGCAATAGAAGAAAGGTCGATGGCCAGGCAGTGTTCCTGTGGCACTGGTGGGCTGGCTGGCAGGGCTCAGGGGGTCCCTGCAGGTAGCATAAGCCCTAAAGTGGCAGTGGGGGGTCCTTTAAGCCAGCAGAAAAGATGACAAGCCTGTGAGCACCCAATATCCCAGCTTAGTGTGCTGACTGCTGCGGAAAAACGGGGCTGAAGAGACTGACAAATATAGTAACATGAAAAGAGAGTTTCCCATCTCCTCCTCCTCCGGGTGAGTGTTTCATCTGTAGCACCGCACGTGGCGATGCGCAATTGGAAAAATACTGTCAGATAAAGTGTGCTTAAAAACTGAAGCCCAGCTCTGTAAAGCCAGAGTGATCTCTCAGTCCTTAAAGTCTTTGTTAAACATGAAAAAGGCTTTATATTCTGTGAAAGATCAGGCTGTCAGGACCAGATTGCTGTTTGATTGTGCTCAGGTCCGCGCCGCTTTGCTGTTCCCCCGGGCTTTAGCAGGGTAATGCATTTGTTGGGTTTTCATCAGTCTGGATACCAGCACAGGGCTCCAGCCCATGCACTGCTCCCTGGGGGCCCTGCCACCGGCTCTGCCGCTGGGATAAGTGTTGCCATGAGAAGCAGGAGACCGTTCTGGCGACTCCGTGCCCGTTATTGAGCACTGCAGGCTGTGGGTGCAGATCTTGCCGTCGTTCCTATGGGGTTTACGTTGCTGTTGCCACTTGTGTTTTAAACCCGAGCATCTCTTGCTGTGCTGCAAAGGCAAGGAATCGGCGGGAAGAGACCCAGGCACAGACCTTATCCCACCGAGAGATGGAGTTTCCAGAGCTTCAATATACAGTCCATGATTTTCAGCCTGATTTACAGCCTGGGAAGATGGGTTTCAGAGCGGAAATGAAAACTTGGTGGTTATTGCTGGAACTTCATGACAGTTTTGTTCTAATTCTTTTGCCCTTGATAAATGAGCGAATTACAGGTATTTTCTTCTGAATTTGCCGTTTCGTCCATCGGTCTCAACGTGGTGCATTCCTCCCAGCCTGCCCAGGGTCTTGCACTGAACCAATGTCGGGGGATGTTGCCTGTATCCTGCTGGCACTGGGGCCGGTCGGTGGGGCTGGCAGGGCAGGGGCAGGTACCTTCTGCCCCCCAGCCCCTGTCCATACAAGCTCCATTCCCACCAGCAGACATCGAATCACACTGAGAGGAAACTCACCTCCATACTTTATTTTATTTTTTTCTGCTAGACCTTAGTTATTGAAAGCAAAATAAACCACGTGTCTTGGACAAATATTATGACATTTTGTTATTCACACCAAGTGTGATAACTGCGTTGTTTTAGGTACATGGTAAGTG
>JAOXNH010000003.1:15923523-15948892 GCA_028566575.1 Bartramia longicauda | reverse complement strand
TTGTCCAAACCACAGCACGGTGGATGCTGAGCTGTAGCTGGACAGACTTTGGGCACTAATTTAAGGTTTCTGGAAAGACCTCTGCCCTTCTGGGACAAATGGGAGCTTTGCTGTTGCCTTCATGGTGGGGATGTCCAAGAGGAGCTGTGACACCTGGATGTGGCCAGGTGGGAGGTGGAGAGGTGCCCACCTTGTTCTTGGGCTGCACATTTGGGGGCTCTTGTGGGGCTTGAAGGAGAAAAACTGATTGAGCCCCACTGAAGAGGAGGCAAAAGATGGCCAGAAATAGTACAAAAAATGAATCCACAGTGATATGACAGATGAAAGAAAAGGTAGAAGAGGGGCTAAGGAGATCCCAGCTATGTCAGAATCAAAAGGGATTGTATTTGTGTGTGCAAATCCCTCATTGGAACTGGTATCCATATGTGGAAGAAAGCGATACTGCTTTTCTCCTTCCACACACTATTTCTGTGCTCTCTAAAGTCATGCCCAAGACTCGCTGGTATTTCATGAAGAAAATGCTGTCTTTAGGGAAGCTGTGCCAGAGGCCAGAAAAATAGATACTTTAATAGCCATGTGATTGAACAAATGTTATTCTTTCCCTTGTTTTGATAATAAGGAAAAGAATTTTGTGAGAAAGCTTTATCACTTTAAAGACTGACATCTCCCATCACTGAAGCCCTACCACTTAGATTAGAAGGGGGGAAGTTGCACATCCCTGGAGAAAACCAGGAAAGCGTTCCAGGGCCTCCGAAGGGCCGCGGTGGAGACCCTGCAAAGGCAGCTCCAGCCCTGAGCCAGCTTCACCTGGGGGGATGCTATGTCTCCCTGTGGAGACCCTGCTCTGGCAAAGGCCACCTCAAGTGAGTTGGGATGAGACAATTCCTCTGGGCAGTGGATGTGGAGAGCCAAGAAGCCCAGGGATGTGCAGGGTGACATCCATGGCTGACTTGCCCTTCCCGCTGGAGTGACAGGGGGAGTAAATGGCAGGATCAACCACCCCTGTCCCTTGGTGATAAGAAGTAGCCTGAAGCCCTGCTATTATTGTTGATTTGGAGCCCTTTCCTGGAAAAAGCCAGAATTATTCATCCTCAGGACACAGTGCTTATAAGCAGAAGGGCAACATTTTCCAACAGTTTTCTTTTTTTCCCAGACAAATATAAATGCACATGTGAATATTTTGTGTGCTCATGTCTGCTTTGCCATGGTTTTGGTTGCAAACGCCCTTCCTCCACCTAAGCAGAGCAATCAAAAAAATCCCATTTTGATATTTTCAGCACAATTTTTTCCCCAAGGATGTCGTGTGGATGCTTTGAGGCCTGATGCACGGAGAGAGGGATCACTTTGTCTGTTTGCACATCTGTTATGAGCGAGGCAGAACACAACGGGCTCCGGAGGTGTTGGGAGGAATGTGTCCAACAGAGAGGATGGGGGTGGTGACAGCCCACCCTGTGAGGGGTTTTGCTGGTGGGGCTGAGCAGCCCTGGGGGAGTACGGCACCCTCCTACGGCTGGATGGGAGCCCCCTCGTGATGCTGAGTGAGGTGAAATGCAGGTACAAAGCCCCCGTGTGAAATTGCGCTTCTGAGGCTTCCCCACCACAGACTGAAGTTATTTTTCCTTTGACAACAGACACGGCTCCTGTTTCTGACAAGGGACTGGGGTCTGCTCCACCTGCAAAGGACAGGGGTGGCTGCTGAGCCTCATCCACCTGCAGAAAATCCTTCCTTTTCATGGTAAATACACGGGCAAGCAGAGGAGGAGCAGGAGGTGATGGTGTCCCTTCAGGAACTGATGAGGTTTTTAGAGGGGCTGCTCAGGTGTGTGATGGAGAGGTCACATCTCCAAGCTTTGCTGGTGCTTGTGGAGAGGCTGAGGAGAGGTCTGTGCCAGGGCTGTGTGTCTCCTGAGCGTGAATCTCCTCCACTCCATGGGCTTCCACCCCATCCTCCTGTTTCTTGTATTACAACGAGGGTATTTGTTACTCTCCCTGCCATTAGAGATGGTCTTGGACAACCCCTGCAGCTCTGGGCAGCTCCAGGTTTCTGGTCTGGGAACCCACATTGCACATTTTGCAGTTTGGCTCCAATCTCCAGTCCATAAAGTAGCCGGGGCTGAGGCAGAGCTCCCAGATTGCTCTCTGCTGCTTTGGATTAAACTCCCAGCCATCCTTCTTTTACTGTTATTGCTTTTTGAGGCTGTAATGTTTGTTATCGTTTGGTGATCTTGGCTGTAAAATGGAAGCAGTAAGAGTCAGCCTCCGGGGCTCTGAGCCTCACACCTGCTGGAAGCAGAGCTGGAACCTCTGCACTGCATCCTGCTTTGTGCTCCAGCGCTGCCCGTGTCCCCGCTGTCATTAGGGAGCAAAAACGATGTCAAAGTGCTTATCCTGGGGAATCCAGGAGAGGGAGAGGAGAAAGTGGCGCTGCTGGGCTCGGTGATGTGCACAGCACGAGATCCTCACTCAGACCCCACCAGGTTTCCTTTCCAAACCTGGAAGCCACAAATGTGGCTTCTTTCCTTTAGGAAGGATGATATCTTTGAGTATTCAGAAGACTGAAGAGCTGAGTTTGCTGGCGAGCTCTTCAAGGTGGCGGTTGGATGGAGATGCTCCGGGATGAGCAGTGCCTGGTAGGGAGACTGTGCTTATCAGTGCTTAAAATAGCGCAGCTGCAGGTCTGGAGGCAGCACGGCTCGTGTAGCCTGAGGTGAAGTTTAAAAAGAATTTGAGCTGTCAAAAGCAGAAAAGAGCATTTGCAAACATAACACTCTGCTTTCCCAGTTACTTGTGTAACTGGATCAGCTAACCCATGTGTCATCTACAGTCCAGCTCGCCTTTTATAGTAAAAACAAATATTGGAGGGACTCGGGGCCAAATGTGCTTTTTTTTTTTGTCAATCTACATTGTTGGCATGGCTTCCAGAGCCGCTGAGCTACCAAATCCCGACCAGGGGCAGCAGAAGTGGTGATGGCTTCCACCTTTCAGAGCTGGGCTGCATCACTGCCACCTTCCAGGGAAGTCCTTGGGCTTCCTCCGCACCGTTGGATCCCAGGGTTGGGAGCGTGTGTCACCTTCCTTGTGACCATTGCACGGTCACGGCTACAACTCTTCTTTCTTTAAAGTGTCAGTAATGAACCATGACACGTTACAGACCCCACCACAGGGTTATATCCCTCCTAAAACTAAGGATTGGGTGTTTTCTGCTTGGTGTAGAAAATAGAGAGGTGGGGGGGGAAAAAACCAGATGTAAGCACTCCTGGCCTTATTTTGGACAGTTTAAATGCGATGGTGGTTGGTGCAGGAGCTCTAGAAAATCTCTTTGAGGGTGTGCAGAGTAAGGACTGAGTGTAAACTTTCTCCTGTGTACAACTTTTATGAAATAGAAAACCTTTTTTAAAATAAAGGCTATCGACTCATCAAAGTAGGTGAAAGGAATATTTCATAAAGGTGACTGGAGGATAGATGTGCTCCTAGGAGCTTTGAATTAAAAAATAGATGTTGGTAATAGATATGCCAGCTTTAAATATTTTATCAAGCTGGAATTATTTAACTAGAATTTTGTTTTGGATCAATATAGTATGGGAGACGGTAGGAGATGGGCACGGGGGATTTTGATGCTATCAAAATATTTCAAACTTTGATTTGGAAATTATTTTCCACTTCAAAATACAGTATTTTGTACTTAACAAATAACACAAAGTGAAGACCCTAACTATTTGGCTGACATGACTTTCTGGAATCTAGAGGGCTTGTTTTGGTTCAGAAGGAAGCCACACTTCCAAATCTTCCATCACGTTTTTCAAAATAGACACGAGGACTCAAGGTCCCCAGAGGTGAGGAGGGCTTCTCACCCTCGGTCTGTTTGTCACTTCTCTGTCCCTGCATCCCTGAGCGACACTGCAAGCGTTACCTAAACCTCTGCAGAGGATGGCTCCAGGGGAGACAGCCCGGGTGCGTTTATGGATGAGAACTGCAGAACTTTTAAAGCAAGGAGCGGTTCAATATCATTCTCTGAAGCACAGGGCAAATTTATGCCCTTCCTTACTTTTTGCGTGAAAATTTCATGGCATGGAGATTGCACTGGAGAGAAACAAATAGCTCCGGAGAGCTACCAGCAAAAAGAAAAATAGGTATATTTAGTTTATCATTAGCAAACACATCGGCGAAGGAAGATGAGGGTGATCCTGTCTTCCAGCAGCGAGTGCGGGAGCCGGCTGTTCCCGGACCGACAGCACCATCTACTGAGGGAGCACCGAGAGCATCCTCCTCCTCTGCCCTGCCTTCATCCCCCGGGAGCATCCTCCTCCTGTGCCCTGCCTTCATCCCCGAGAGCATCCTCCTCCTGTGCCCTGCCTTCATCCCCGAGAGCCGCTGCCTCCTCTGCCTGTTTTCCCAAATAAAAAAGAATGGGGAGCTGGGGACAGAGCCGGGCATTCGTGAGTTTGCTGCCAATAACGGCTGAACCTTTCTGCTGTTCAAGGTGGCAGCTGCCACACTGGGTGCCACAAAAGCTGTGTGGTAAGGGTTTGTCAGTGGGGAGGGAAAGAGGTGGATAATGCATCTAGGCAGAGAGCAGAAAATTTAAGAATGATTTTGCAAGGCTTCATCACCAAGAGACAAATCCGAAGGGAACCAAACCTCATTAGTTCCACCGCTCACGGAGATCCGTTTGCTCTCCTTTGTTTCCCCTCAGTCACAGACTTTCTCCCAATTTCCTTTTCGGAGATTCATTATCCCCCTCGCTGGTGCTGCTGCTCTGAGGGAGAGAATAGACTGATCTGAAGATTCCCTGCCCAGCCTGGTGCCTCCAGAAGGGGTTTGATCTGGGATGCTTTATGTATGCGTTTTTCTGAGCAGGAACGAGGATCTGGTGAGCTGTGGGAGCCCAGACCCCTCTCCTCCTCCTCCTTCTTCCCGTGCGGAGCCAGGTATGAGCAGCACCGGCAGCTCCCCAGGTGATGGAGCTGATACTGAAGCTCCGCTCTCTGGAGCAGCCACCCCGGTCAGCCCTGCTGTGCCTGTCGGGCTATGGATGAGCTATAGGTTGCCAGCTGGCCAGGAAGGGCTGTAGGTTGCCAGCTGGCCCGTGCTGCTGCCTGCTGTGATGTACTGGAAGGTGGAATTGTGAAATTCTGGTTTTGCTGCAGGAACAAATGCCAGAGCATCCTCTCTTCCACAGCTGGGTCACCCCAGGGCTGGTGTCAGGGCTGGCCAGGAAGGGGGGGACTGTGCTCAGCCTGTGGTCCCGGCAGCAGCCGTATCCCGGCACGGGGCTGGCAACGTCGCTGGCCTCGGCATGGCCTGGGGAGGCCAAGGGCTGGGCCAGTGTCTGGGCAGGAGGGAACAGAGGGGGCTCCAGTGGAAAAGGATGATGCGGTGGGACAGGGAGAGCAGGACATGGGATAGAGCAGTGACTTTATTCCAGGGGATTAGAAGGAGGGGGCTGTTTCACAGTGAGTCTGGAATCAGTGAGGACGTTGCTCACCACCAAAATAACTCCGTTTGGCAGCTGGTTTTGATAAAAGAGCACAGCGCTGAGCAAATCTGCCTGAACAAATTCCTCTGGAAGATCATTTTCAGATCCATTTCTTTTTCTTGTCTATTCTGTATTTCAAAGCAGTGGATGAGATGAAAAAGCCGGGCGGGCAGCCTGGGACTTGCCTCTCTGTTCTCTGCTGCTTTCCAGCCGCCCGCCTTCCCCCGGCTCCGATCCTGCCCAGCCTGGGACGCTGCAGCCCCCATGGGCTCTGCTGCCCGGTGACTGTGCCCACCGAGGCTGCTGCCAGGGCCCGACCAGCTGAGGATCAGCCTGGTTAAGGTTTCATGGCCCAGAAGGGAAGGGTTTACTGCATTTTTGTGCCGTGTTGCTGAGCTCTGTAACCCCAAAGTCCAGCGTTTTGGTGTGGCTGCTTCCCCAGCTCCGTGTCCCCCCCCACAGTCACTGCTCCGTCTCTGTCCTTCCTCCGGTTGTTCTCGTGCTCCCAGATTTCAACGCGACCGAGGGCTGCTGAAACCAGAGGCTGATTCTGGATGACCATAGGGATGAAGTGGTTTTGGGTGAATGGGTGGTTCCCCAGCCCCAGCGTGGTGGGCTGAGCCAGCGTGTGAGTGTGGGTTGCCCACCCCGAGCATGGCTGAGGGGGTGGGTACAAGGGGTCCTGCCTGGTATGATCGGTGCTGGGCGGCACATCTCCTGGGACAGGCTCTCCCATCGCTGTGGAAGCACCAGAGAAGATCTCATCCCTGGACCCTTAAACGCCATGTCAGATAGTGCCCGTGCTGCTCGCAGTGTTCCTGGGGACCAGCAGCAGTTTGTAGCTGTGCTCTGGCAGAGTTTCTAGATGTCACTTCTGGTCAGTCCCTCTCTCACACTGGCGGTGCTGTGGCTCCACGTCCCCATCCCAGTGTTGCTTTTCCCTCTCTGTCCCCTACAAAACTCCCAGCATTTCAAGCAGAAGAGTGGTAAACTGCCCTTTTCATCTGCTCTTGAAATATGTTCAAACATATGACAGTTTGTTTTCTGCCTCCTATGAAAGCAAAACGATGGTGGTCCCAGTGCCATGGTGCTCCCAGCACTGGCACCACGGTGGTGTCCCTGTGCGGGAGGAGCTGTGGGGCTTCCCCTGCCAGGGCTCACCCCATGGTCAGAACCGAAGGGGGGTCTGTCCCTGCCCGTGCAGAGGGCTGTAACGGGTGATGACAAGCAAACATGTGGCCAAGTGCACTGAATTTTGGTTGCTTAGTGACAGACCTTTAAACCAGCTCTTTGCGGAGACTGGGGGGCTCTGCTCTTAGGGAAAATCACAATGATTGAGTCTATGAAAATATATATTTCCATGTGGACATCCTTAAATGGAGCGTGGGAATTGCTAATGGATCCTGACTGGTCTTTTAATATTTTTTTTTCCCCTTATGATTAAAAAACTTTCAGGAGATCACATCAACTATGTATTTTCAAACTACCTGATTTTATTCTTTTCTCCCCAGCATCTTATATATCTTTGAGGACAAAGCCAAAGATGCCTTTGTATGGTTTGCAGCCTCCGAATGTCACTATAGGACTGCCCCAGCAAAACAGCCTGGCTATGCTGAACACTTGAGGGTAAAAAAAGAAATTGCACATCGTCATGCAGGATGGGGCAAAACTGCTCCTCTCCCTGCTTTGGGCCACTCTGCAAGGCTTTCTCCAAAGGAAAAGTCAAAGGTGTTGTGTGTGGGGAGCACAGGCTCCCCTGCCCCAGGGCTGTGAGGGGCGATGGGGCTTCCTCCTGCCGGGGCTGCTGCGGTTGCTGATGTCCATCCCTGCAGCTGGTGGTACCTGGTGGGATGGCCTCAGCTTCTTAGGAAGGAGCTGCAGCCAAAACACAGGCAAGGGGGGCACCGGGCGGCTGGTGAGGTTTGGAGTCTCCTTTGCAGGTGATGGAGGTGGCATTGACTGTCCCCATTGCCGTTGGCTGCTGAAGGGCATCCTGGCAGGTTCCCATGTCCCTACCACTACCTCTTCTTGCCTTGTTCCCCTACTCCAGGCAGGTTTGTGGACTCTCCAGTGATGGTGGTGCTCCCTGGGACATGGATGTGGACCCCTCAGTTTTGTCTGCTGACTGTGAGATGCATCTGCCAGCGCCTCACACCTGCAGGTCCAGGTGAGGTCCTGGTGGCTGCTCCTCTGCAGTGTCCATCACGGCACAGGGTGACCACAGGGCTGTGGCAGGCGATGACATCAGTGTGGCATCCCTGATCCGCCTGGAAAACTGTCCTGTGAGGGGTAGCACCTGGGACTTGGGCTGGTGCCCACCCCAGCAGAGAGGAGCCTCAAGCCCCTGTGGCCTGACCCTGCAGCCTGGTATTCCGGCATTCCAGTATTCCATTCTGGAATTCCAGCTGCAAATGCCAGAGCACACATTCATTTTGAAACCACTGTGCTGTTATATTCAGCTCTGTATTTTTGGATAAGTGTCTGCTACATGTACCTATTCTGACAGAGTTATTTTTACTCATTAGAGCGACCATTTTTTGGTGTGCTGTTATATTTATTGCTTCTTCCCTTCATGACTTCGTGACAAGAGAAGATAACTCTGATTCTGGCAGGAAACATTGTTTTTTTTGCTTGAACTAATGATAGTATTTTAATAGATTCAGATAAAGGATTAGCCCTTGATTTTGGCAAAGAACTGTTTTTACTTCTTGAAATAGTCTGGCGTGTGCCTTTTGAATGGGCGAGTTGCCATTAAAAATTAGTTGTACCCACCCAAAAGAACAAAGCCCAACTATTTTTACTCCTGGGATAAAGCAAAAAAATCAGGTAAAAACCCTCTCCTGCCTGGGGTTCGGGTGAGCACAGCCAGGCTGGGGAGAACGTCTGGCCACCGCCGCCTCTTCCCCTTCAGTTTGCCATGGTCCAGAGCATCCTTGGGCAGGTATCCCGGTGGACACCAGTGGAGGAGACTCTTCCAGCTGCTGTGCTGGACTGTCAGCAAGTGTGGGGTGTGAGGGATCCACCTGGGATTGCTGAGGGAATTGTCTCCACTGTGAGAGAGAACAAAACGTGTCTTCTAAAAATAATTTGAACAAGTGCACGGCAGGAGCCAACCTTCCTTGTCCTGTCCTTTCTTTTTGGAGCTGCCAGGGGAGCACGGAACCTCGTGGTGTGAGGACAAGAAGGCAGGGTCTCTCCTCCGGGTCTCTTGGACATCGCCTTCGCAATCGTTCTCCCAGACAGAGGGGATATACAAAACTGGGAGTTTAATATGGGACGATGAAACCAGTTTCCCCTGCTCTCTGAGAGGAGAAAGCTACTGTACATCTCTGACAGGGTTCCCAAAACAAAGAGGAAAGTTTGGGGGAAGAGACATAAATCATTGTACAGCAGTTTAAGAACTGAAGGTTTTGGGGCTGATTTAAAACCTATAAATCTCAGAAAAAAAATTGCCAGCTGGAATGAAATCAGGCCCCATCTTCTTCGAGAAAAACAAGACCCAATTTATACTGAATTGGGTCAAAACTATTAACACCCTAAATTGAACACCTGGCTGTGTCGTAAAGCCATTCCATGGGGCTGCTCAAGGAAACAGCGTGTGAGGGAACAGCAAAGAAAGGCACCTCAATAAAGCCAGGAACACAGCTGGGCTTTCTTGGGGGTTTTGGGCAGAGACTGGTTGTTGAGCTGGTGAACCTGCATATGGGCTTCACCGGGATGGAAAGATAAAGCAGCAATGTCAATAGCGAGGGCTTAGTGCTGAGGTAGAGAGTGTCAGGACGTGCCTGAAGGTCCATCAGGTGAGCGTGATGCTGAGGTGTTGATAAGGACTAACATAAACCATTTTCCCCCTAAAAGTGCTTCTTTTATATCTGTAAATATTATTTTAGTTAACTGTCCATCTGTAGCCAGCTTGGGGTTAGATTTTTTAGCATAAATAAGCATCCAGAAAGATCATCTCAGGTTTTTTCAGTGCTGGGTCTAGATGAGAAGCTGTTTTTCAGCTGTTTGGAGGGGTAGGTGTCAGTGCAAGTGAAGAGGTGACGTCTGGTGTTAAGGGATGGCTCGTCTCTGGGCTGGGAGATGGTCCCAGGACCTTGTTTCTTCCTGGGAGAGCTGCCTGGATAATCAGCCCATGGGATCAGTAATGCCGAAACGCTGATTGGGTCGGCTGGTTTGAAATGAAGTGATGCCCAAACAGGCGCTGCGATGGGTGATCGGTCACCCTTGTGACAGCATGGGCTCGGTTGTCTTCCTCTTCGGCTGGGTACAGGGACTGTGGAGGTGAAACTGAGGCATGAAGTTCCTGTAGGGGCAGAGGGCTGATGGGGGAGAATCAAGATTTTCCTTTGCTGATGAGGTGTTTTTGGGTTTCTTAGCTTGTTTTTTTTTCCCCAGTGAAAGGGGACAATTCAGGAACAATGTTATCATGATCCAGCAGGCCCTTTGGGGAATGATCCCCTGGCCTGGGGAATGTCCCACCCACGCCTTGACTCACCTTCCCGGAGCCCTGTTAGGCTGAATGATAGATTTCCCATCTCCGGCGGCATTCACGCTGCTAAGCATAGCTGTGCTGGAGGCTGTGGTTGCATAGACTGTCTGAGCCTAATTAAAAGCAGCTTGTGTTTGCAGTGTTGATAGTCTGGGCTACATTAATTACATCCCCAGATGAAGCTGCCAGTCTCCTCTGTCCAAGCTTGCATCGTGCCACAGCGAATAAAAACCCAAGTCTCTCCTGGTTGTCACTGTGAAAGGCTTCAACACCGGGGGCTGGAAGCTCACGTCACAGCCCAGCTGCCCTTTGGAGGACTGAGGTGGCTGGTTAACTCCCCTGGTTAACTCCCCTGGTTAACTCAGCTCCCCTGGTTAACTCCTCTGGTTAACTCAGCTCCCCTGGTTAACTCACCTCCCCTGGTTAACTCCCCTGGTTAACTCCACTCCCCTGGTTAACTCCTCTGGTTAACTCAGCATCACAGACTGGCAGGGGCTGGAAGGGACCCCTGGAGCTTATCTTGTCCAACCCCCTGCCAGAGCAGGGTCACTCAGTTTTGACAGGAACATGTCCAGGTGGGGTTTGAATGTCTCCAGAGATGGAGACTCCACCGCCTCTCTGGACACACCACCTGGCAAAAGAAGGGCACTGGACGAAGCATTGCTGATGTTGTCTTTAGAGTCTGTGCTTAAGTGAGCAGGTATTTAATAATTCTGCCAGACACTGGAACAAAGCTAACCCCAGGGACTCTGAATACGTGGAGTTTCCATGTGATGCCTCCCTACAGAGTGAATGGTGCCTTCAGCCCCAGCTCCTCGGCTGAGCCCGGAGTGAATGCTCTTGTGTCTGGATTTCAACCATAACGGGGAGGGTTCTGAAGGATCTTACGGCCCCTTTACACCCCTGTAGCTGTAATTTGGTCCCAGGTGCATGATTCCCGGCCATCTTCCTCTCTAGTGGTGCTTCCCTTCGGGAAGCAGCATGGTGTGCATGGGCTGTCTGGCACTTTCCTTCCTGGCAAGTGTCTGCTTCGTCCGGCTTTGACATTAATTCATTAATTCCCAGCATCTGCGTTGTTTGGCAGAGGGGAGTGGCTCATGGGGGCTGGGTTTTGTTGCTGTGAGTGCAGAATTTGCAGAAAACAAGGTATTTATTCCAGAGGAGGTTGCTGGGATGGGATCGTCTCTGCTCCCAGCCTTCAAAAATGGAACAAGAAATGAAAGCAGACAGTAAGTAAAACTAAAAGAAACACATTGCATGCCAGGCTGGCGAGTTTCTCTGCTATTTTTATGCACTTGTACTTCCTGATTAAGATATCCATAAACTGTGTTTTCAAGTGATATGTGAAAAATAACTGTTTCCAGAGCTGAACTTCTCTCCCCAAAATGCACTCGTGCTCTCCCAGGTGGCGTCTGTGGAAGGAAGGGGTGGAAAGGGTCAGCACCTCAGTTGTGCCCTGTCTGTGAGCTGCTGCTGCGTCTTTAGGCACAAGGCAAAGTCCACTGGTTCCGGTGGAACAGGGACTTAATCCTTAAAGGTGTGAACTCAGTCCCTGGATCTCTGCTCCTGGGACACTTCTTCATTTTGCCTTTGAGTTGGGATTCTCGCAGCCCACTCTAAACTGCCTGACATGGGTTAGAGATTAAACTGGGGTTTGTTATCTTTTAACAAAATGCTGCTCCATGGAAATATCTGTCATGCTGGAGCTTTGATCTAGTGCCCTTGACTGTATCTTTTTCATTAGATGTTAATATGGTGCCTGTGGAAACTCTAATTATGTGGGGCCCCAGTGAAATATCGCTGTCACTGATGCTGCTGAGAAGTAATTGAGCTCTGAGGTTCCTTAATTTATGAATGAGAAAAGCTTTGATTAGCTTAAGAAGAAATAATGATGCTACAGGAAGTTTCTCTTTAATCAGATGAGGGAAGAGGAAAGTCAGTGTGGTGCTGGAGGTGCCATGTGGAGGGCTGGCTTCCAGCTCGGCCGGCCAGCGGAGCCACAGGGATGGTGATGGATGGGGACAGGAACCGCAGGATAACTGCTGGGGTTTGCCAAAGATTGAGGCTCTCCCACACTTTTGGCTCTGGTTCCAGAGGTCTTCCCACTGACATCGATGGGTTCTTGCTCAGTCTCTGCCCACCCGCTGCAGTGTTTGCCTGGAGTGGGCTGTGGGGAAAGCAGCCTTTGGCCTTGGTTTGTCCCTCCCTGCTGAGGAATTTCCCCAAGTGAGGAAATGTGGTTACTGCTCCGGCAGGAGGAACCCAGCCCTGGGTCCCATACAGAGGAGTGTTCATGGCAACCTCCCCTCCTTTAGCTGCTCTTTAGAGAGGACCAGCCCTCGTGCTCCATGATATTGAGTCATCTGGCATCACCTGCCAGAGCTTAGCCCACAGCACCCTGGGGTGAGGGATGGGGCATCTTCCAGCTGAGGAACTGGATTGGAATTCATACAACCATCACTTCTGACTGATTTAAGAACATGTATAAAACCCCAGTTTTAGATACCTGAGGAACATAAATGCTGAGCGTGGATGTGCCATGTGGATCTTGGGCACCTCAGGAAGGCGAACAGAGTTTTCCACCCATGGAGATCTTTACTGGGCTGGTGGCCTCTCGCCCACATTGCAGTTGATCACTCACAGGGGCAGCAGGGAGAGGTGGCAGCATCCTGGGGGGTGTGAGAGGACAGGGAGTCCTTCTGTGGAAGATGCTGAGAGCTGCTGGTGTCCCCTTGCAGGAAGGGCAGGAACACCACGCAGAATCGCCCGGAGAGGTCTGGCCATGCTTTCCCAACCATCCAAGGCCAAACCTTTTATAACCGGATTTTCAGCCAGAGGTGGAATCCCATTGTGATGCCGGGTGGGGTGGATGCAGGTGGGATGCTGGGGGTCTACAGCACCGGGTTTAGGGGATGCTGTGCCATGGGTCACTCACAGGGCTGATAAACAGGGCTTGGGCTCCCCCGCTGCTGCCTGCTGTGGGGATTTTGATGGTTATTTTGGGGGGTCTTTGCTGGATCCCAATGACACCAAACAAACCCTGGAACATAGGATGAGTAACAGCCTAAGCTCTGAATTTCCTGGCTTTGGTCAAAGCCCATCTCAGGCTCGTTGCTTTAAAATGGAGCTGTGTGTTCATGTTTGTGGACTATTGTGACTCCCAACAACATCACCGTAGCAACAACCGTGCAGTTGATTTATTTACTTCAGATCTGAGGTATTTTTAACCTGGTCATTTAAACCATTTCCATTGGGCTGGAATTTGGTATTTCTGCTCTTATCTCCATCTTTTGTTGTAAACAGGTTTTTGTTTAACATTTGCACATTATAAATAGGCGCTCAGGTCCTCTTGGTAACGCGTACAGAAATCCATTATATTCTGGAATGAAAATAAAGGATTTGTTGTGATATAGAGGTCAAAATAAGAACCTGGGAGCCCGTGCTCCTGGAGTATTTCTCTGCAGCACTCCAAGTGAAGCCCCAGTGGACTCACCTTGTCTGTGAAATAATTGGCCAGTGAATCCAAAACTGTTTGAGATACTTTCCCCACCGCTTGAGGAAGATGTTTCTGTTTGATCTAGACATGACTGAGATAATCACACTGAAGGCATCTCACTGATTTATTTTTCACAAGGAAGTGCTCCATATATCGCTCCCTGTTCCTTGGAAACCTGTGCTCCTTCAGCTCAAGGACAGCCTTGTCTTCTTCTGCATGAGGGATGTGACATCTCAAATGAAGCATGTAGTTTCTTATTTTCATAGGAAGAAATAACGGGGAGATTAATTTAGCTTCCTGGAGGAAAGGAGCATGCTCTCAGAAGAAAACTCTAGTAAATCAAGTTGATGGATGGCCACCCTCAGCCTCTCTCTGTGCCAGTCAGACTGCCTGTTGCTGCCGGGCTGGCATTTCCCGGCTCCTCCCCACGTTCTTTTCCTGCACAGACTGAATTTTCATAATCAGCTGCTGTGATATGAAAGGTCACTGCATAAAAGGCTTAATAAAATGATTTGTTTCTGTCGTGAGCATCAGGAGGACCAGTGGTTATTTTTAGAGCAGCACCTAAGGAAACAAACAACTGATGTCCCATGAATAGAATTTAAAAAAGTTGGAAACTTTTAGAAACAAGGCAGTTGCTCCATGGGCAGAGTCATGGCGGGTCGGACTAGGGATGGGTGTTCCAAAGGCACCAAGAGGTGCCGACCTTCACCTCTCTGTTTGTGGCCCGTTAAAGATGTAAATGTGAGCAAGTTTGAGCCCTTTGGCTACAGCTTCTCACCAGCTTTCCAGATGAGGTCTCTGGGTATTTGGTAGATTCCTGGCCCCTCTCTCCCTCGGCCAGGACTCCACAGCCCAGGGCTGTGGCTACCACTGGCCACGGGGACCAAGTCCCCGCAGTCATCTCCAGGGTTTGTAACGCCAGGTCCCGGCTCTCCCGGTGCATGAGGGAGCTGAGGAGCTGCAGGGCTTTGTCACCTACACAGGGTGTCAGTGTTGTTCCACCTCAGCGCAGGCACTGAGCTCCGGGAGAGCGAGGAAATGGGAAAGGGCAGCAAATCCAGCAGTCACATATTGGCCTGTGGCATCTCTGGGCTCTACACGCACCCTCCAGCGCCGGGGCTTCCTCACTCCCTGATGTCTCCCTGGGCTACAGGTGACCTGGACCGGGGCCAGAGCAGGGATGTCCCCTGATGCCATCTGCACCCCCAGGATGGCTGGATGACAGTGGACAGATGGTCCAGGGCAGAGGTACGTGCGCAGCACTTGACCTCCCATCTTTCTGCCACTTTGCATCCCTGTAACTTCACTTTTCTGACAGTGGGGAAGCACCAGCAGCTGCCGAACCCAAGGAGGTGGCAGGTGAGGGGACAGTCCCACCAAACTCTGCCCCCTGTACCGCAGTGGATTTGTGCCTCTCCAGCTCTGACTCCTCTTTACCTCCTGAGCTGCAGGTCCTGGGCAGTTTCTCTTGCAGACAGAGATGTTTTGGAAAGCAATTGGCTTTGACATCTGGCTGGGGCTTCTCTCTAGCTGGAAAGTCATCAAGACCTGTGCTGAGCAGGGAGCTGGGGACGCTGTGGTGCCCTGAGCACAGCAGGGCATGGGCACCACTGCCTGACTCACCTGGGAGCCTGCCCAGTGCTTTACTGGAAGGCCACTGGGATGAGCTGGACCAGCTCATGGCACTGCTGGGTGCTCTGCTCAGTGCTGGTCAGGGTGAGTCCTCCCTCGCTGCTGGCTGCTCGCCGGAGCCCCTTCCCCAGCTGATGGGCTCCTTGGGGCTCAGGGAGCAACCCCCAGCAGTGTCCCCCCACCGGGACCCCCAGATCCTCAGGACAAGCACAGGCACCTCACTACAGTTCTCATTTTCTTGGGTTTTTCCTCATTAAATGCCTGGGAAAACAGACAGAGATCCCTTCTTCCTGGTGTTTTCTTCCTCTAGAAGTTTGAGGACAAATCTTGCTGCAGCCATTTCAAGAAAAAACAAACACTGGATAATCTTTCCTCTATTATTAATTTTTTTTCAACATTAGCAGAACATTTGTTTGCCTGACAGTTCCCATTTAGCTTTTGACAGGCTCTATAGCTGGTCAATTTATTTTACTTTTTAAGTGAAATGATGAATAAAGAAAAAAATGTTACTTTCTTTTGGCAGCACTACACAGACATTTGCCTTTGTTAAATAGTTGTTATTTATGACTCCTTTAATGCTCGTACAGCACAATTTTGTGGTGTTGGATTCTGTCCCGTTAGGACCAGAATTTTGTTGCTGAATTTGGATGCAGGAAGGGTGCATGTGCACAATGTGAGATACCAAAACCCCCGGGCAGCTCTCTGCAGGAATCCTCTTCTGCTTTCGGGACTGCCACGGATGCCACGGTCACGGCCGGTCCAAGTGCGGGGTGTGCCATGGGGCAGGACAGGTAAGGAGCTGGGGAGCCTCCCACCGGGCAGCCTGTGTTCCTTATTCCTCGAAATTTGGGCTTCATTTGCAAAATTACCACACGTGCTCTCTTATTATGAGAGTAGGAAGCCCAAGAGCAGCTCTGGTTCATTCCCCCTTTGCTGCCCTGTATCCCAAAGCCCCTCGGGGTCACCTAGTCCCGGCTGATGCTCCCGCAGAGATGCTCAATGGGATTGGCAAAATCCCGCCTGGGGAGCAGAGGTGTCTCACCCCGTCCTCAGCAGACAGCCCGTGTCTGACGATGGGGAGAGGGAAAGGAGAATTTGCTTCTGCACTGGTGAAATGCGCTCAGATCTTCGGCATGAAACGCAGGAAACTGGCTGCCGTCGGGATACGCTCAGCTCCGTGTTCGGGGTCTCTGAATGGTCAGAGGGGGCTTAACCCGGGGGTGAAATCTGGGCTCCTCTGTTTGTTCTGCACAGATGGGCCCAAAGGCAGCCAAAAGATTTATTGTTACTGCACTAAAATTGCCTCTTAATTAAAGTTAATCTGATTATATACAAATACTTAAATAAGAGTCTACTACAGATTGTGTTAATAAATAACAGTGCAAAAACACAGGTGTAAGAAAAGAGACATTTCAGCCTAGATCACGTGTCCAGTTTGCATCACTGCTGAGTTTGGCTGGAACACCTAATTAATCCAGAGTCACAATTTAGGAGCTATTTTGTAAATTTGCCACATATGCCCTTGTCATACGGCTGTCTCCGCAAGCCGGAGTTGGCAATTATTCTGATAACATACATAAAAGCTTTTGATTTATAATTGTGACATTTTTTCCCTGCCAGGCACCCCCTCCTTTACCCCCTGGCTGTGTTTGTAGAGGAGGTGTGTGACGTGCCGGGGGTCGCGGCGGGGGCTGGAGCAGCAGAAGCGCTGCCAGCTCTGCTTGGGTACGGGTCACAGAAGGTAGGACGGGCCCCTCCGCGCCCCCCGTCACTGCCACCCTGCTCCCACCCTGCCCCTTCCCTCGGCCCACCCACCAGGGACCTCACTGGAAACCAGTCATCCCAGTCCCCCCAGCCCAGTGGAGGCTGTCAGCTGAGGATCTGCCCATAGGAAGAAAATGCTGGAAAGATGACGGGGCAAAAAAAGCCCTTAATCCATTTTTTTGGGCTAAAATGACTCCAGTTGCTGGCTGCTGGCCAGGGTCCCAGTGCAGAGCTGGGCCATGCTCTACCTGCCTCTGGGCTGCCCTGTGTTTTCTGCCATGAAGATCCCCCAGCAGATAGAGCACTCCAGCACCGGCTTTGTTCTCCAGGAAAAGGGGGTCAGAAGAAGCCTTTCCCTCCTCTGGTTTTTAAGTGAACTTTCATTTTAACATCTATTTTTGATTCTGTGTGGCCCACCCTCAGCATTCAGACACCAGGCTGATATCCCAAACTCATCCGAGAAGCTCTTAAGCTTTTGGGAAATCATGATTTTTTGGCTCTCTTGCCTTCCTTATTTTTTACCTTCCTGTTGCAAGACTGCTGTGTTTCCCAGTGTCTCCGGGAAACCGGAGAACGCTTTGGGTTTTCCAAGGAGAGCAGAGTTTCCCAGATCCTCAGGAGCTGGGGCAAGAGAGAGGCTTTGAGACTCTGGGGGTCCATGTTCCCCCTCCTGGCCCGGGTCTCGGTGGGCTCTGCTCGGCTCAGAGCCCGGCGGGGGGTGGTGGGATGGGGCTGGAGGGAGCAAACGAGCTCCAGAGCCGCTCCGAGGTCTGGTTCCCGCAGCGCACGCTCGGGGCTTGGCAGGTTGCACGGCCAGCACAGCCTGGAGAATTATTACCACCCTCTGGTTTTTCCAAACATGAAACTTAACAGGCTTAAAAATGATCTTTAAGTGACAGGAAAAAAGAAGAAAAAAAAAACAAGGAAAAGGAGGCACTCTGTTCTAAAACTGGTTTGTTTATGTGGCTCCATTAAGTTTGAAATAACAGAGATGGTATCGTGCATAATCATGGCAGTCATTTTAAAGCATGAATCCACTGGGGCTAATGATGGCTTGAAGAGCCTTAATGAATCAGCTGCTAACGGCTGCTAATTGGGGTTGCACTGCTGCAGCCCGCATGCTCCCTGCATGGGCATATGCCTCCTGCATCTGTGAGACAGCGTCTGCACCGCGGCTCTCCCCTTCCTACCCCTGTGTGGGGAAATCGTCATTATCCTTAATCAGATGTACAAATACATTCTTTGACTAACTCTGCATTTACAAACAGATTTGGGGGTGGCTCTAGTTGTTTGGTTTTCCCGGCAAACAGGCTCTGTCCCTTGAGTCACAGTCAGGGGGGAGACCTGTGTGCGGTGCACGTGCTGTCCTTGCCCCCCGTCCTGCTGGCCCACACCAACCGTCTGAGATGGATCACCCTCTGCCTCCCCGGCCTCTGGAAGGGGGCAGCGATTAAAGTCCTCTTTAAAATCCCTCCTGTTGCATCCAAAGGTGCAATACCTGTTCCGGCCGGGGCAGCAGGACCTGTGTGCCCTGCTAGGGCAAGAAAAAGCTCCAGTGCTTCAAGCAGCTGGTGATAACCCAGTGAGTGGTGTGGGAAGAGGTTCAGAGCCACTGATTGGACTCCTTATGTTACTGCAAGGCTTGGGAGCTCTGCTGGGGTCCCTAACGGGGGCTTTGTTGAGCTTTATTGGGGCTTTATATAGAGGATTTATTGCCTTTGGTCAGGCAGAAAGAAGGGCTTAGAGGAGCAGCTTTAGTCCTTAGGGATGGTCTTGTCCATGGGGTGCAATGGGAGCTGCAGTGGGCTCTCAGGGGGAAAGGATGGTGCAAGGTCACACAAAAAGCCAGCAGTGGAGACACAGCAGCTGATCCTCAGCCTGGGACCAGCCCCAACCCAGGGCCCTGACAGCCAAGGAAACCTGGGCAGTGGCCCAGCTGCCTTTGCTGGGGCCAGTGATGGCCAGGGCTGCTGGCCACGGGATGCTCTGGCTTTTCCCATCGGGGAGCTCCAGTGCCAGCGATAACAGATGGGGCTGCAAAAGATCTGAGCTGGGGAGGTTTAGCTAAAAGCCATTACCTGCCCTGCTGGGTGCTTCCTGAGCACTTTCCCACTTTTGTACAAAATGCCTTCAATTACCCTCTGTGAAGACCTTCATTTTTCAAAGCACCATCTCTGTCCATCCTGAGAGAGTGGAATTTCCCCAGCCCTGCCCATCATGCTGCTGGGACTCCTGGGGGGCGCAGGGGACAATCACGGCTCTGCCAGACGAGACCTTCAGCTCCTTTGGAGGCCACCACTAACCATGCCCGTGTCCCACAAGTAATAGAGCAAAATGGGTCTCTGATGGAAGCCGTGGCTTTGGAAAGGCAGTGTACGCCCTCTCTGCAGCCCGGGGTTAATACCTGCGGGAGGCTCTGAGAGCTGCAAGGCAAGGTGACCACCGTGCAGCTCTGATTTCAGGAGTGGTTGTGCCAGAGTCATCCCTGGTTGTGGCATACCCAAGGTTATTAAGAAACTAACACGGGAGTGCTCAAAGGTTAGGCAGATGTGAGTATTGTCCTGGGAAGCCAGGGAGCATCCGAGCGTTGTCGGGCATTTCGGAAGGGTCTGGAGGCAGCCCCCAGCCGTGTGGCTGTTTCCCCTCTCTCTTGCAGGAAGAGCAACGTCTTTGAATTGGTTTCTGAGCATCATCTCCACTTCCCAGAAAAGCAGCTCAGCAAAGTCAGTGGAGAGAATAAATTCAAAGATGAAAATGTGGTGGTGAGTGTGGCTTGGGGTGGGGGGGATCCCTTCCTGTGTGGCTGTGGATGGGGGGTGTGAAATGCCTCCAGCTGCCCTGGACACGGCGATAACCTCTCCTGCAGCAGAACTGCCAGGTCCCTGTTCATGGGATGCAGCTTTCCCCATTTCTACAGTCAGAAGGAATGTAGGGATTATGAAATCCAGCAAAAGTGGGTCTTTTTCCATCAGCAGCCACTGCGAGATCACAATTCTCTCCTCCCTGTGGGGACATTGGGGCCAGGGACCTCGCGGGCTGGAAGAGAAGTGCTCTGGCAGGAGCAGGTGCCTGCAGGTGACCTCTGTGGTCTGACAGCGTGGCACCAGGGAGCTGTTGGCTTCCAGCCATTGCCCCTCAGGAGGACAGAGCCACCAAGCCCTGCTGCAGCAGTCAGTGACCATTGCCAGACCAGCAGAAATCCCACCCCAGAGTCGTTCTTCACAGCTCTGCAGCAACAGCAGGGGACATCCAGCAGCACATCCATGCCTGGAGCATATCCTGCTGCCAGCAGAGGAGCCGGCAGCTCATCCTGCCCACAGGAGCTGATCCAGGAGCTCTGGAGCCAGGATCCAGCCCAGAGATGCTGCTGCTGGCTGGGGCTGCTGGCTGGGCTGCCCTGGGGACATGCAGGGCCATTAAACAAGGTGTTTATCAATGCTGGACATCTCTTCTCCTCCAGCTCCCTCCCAGATGGAATCTGCCTCTGTATACCTGCAAAAATGTGGGGCAAAACAGTGTGAAAATGGCCGAAGCACAGTGCTCTCCTAAAGCCAAAGCCATTTCTGTGCTGCTCAGGCCTCGGCTTGGTTGGTTTTTTTAATGTGAGTACAAATAGGAGAGGACTTAACTGTGCCTTTTTATTATTTATTAGTTGTTTTGCAGTCACCTGTAGACACTTCAGTCGTGTACCGGGGCTGGGAGACAGGCAGGGACCGGCTCTCCCCAGGGGAGCTGTTACTCGGTGTCACACATCTGTAGCGAGGACACCACATCTGGTGCTGCAGAATCCCTCTGGGATTTGAATGATGCTTTGGCATCTGACTCCACAAAGGCTTTAGATGTGGAGTTCTGTGAGCACTGAGAGCAGCGGGGTCTCTCTCATCAGCAGCCGTCACTCCTGGCTATGCAGGGAGTCGCTGCGCCCGTGACTGGCCCTGCTCTGCCCATGAGCCCAGTGTTTCTTCTGCCAACCCTCCGCGTGCTGGGGGAAAGAGAGAGGCTTTGAAAAACCCTGTCAGATTTAACAGCGCTGCTGGGAGGTGGTGACAGTGGCTCCTCTTGGGGCACAGAGTCACCCAGTGCTGGTTTTAACCACGCAGCTCGGTTTGGTTAAAACACGAGCAGCACAGACCTCTCCCTAGAGAGGCACAATCCCTGGTTTGGACACTTCTGCTGGGGTGGGTGGACATGCCCTTGAGACTCTGAGCTTCGCATTTATCCCGTATATTTCCATTATATGCCCAGGCCTTCCCTTGCGTGTGCCAGTAGTGTGTGGAGTGTGTATGTGCCAGACAAATAGGGTGTCTCTGGCGTGGTTGGGTTGAGTTCTTGCAGGTGTACCCCATCGTCGACTTCCCCGACCCCCAGATCTCCCTGGCCTCGCCGCGAGCCATCGCAGAGCACAACGCGGCGCTTGCCACCGCCTCCCGCATCCTCTGGCAGGTGAGGGGGGGCCTTGGGGGTGGGGGCAGCTGAAGGCAATTAATTAGTGAGCTTGTTTAGGCACAATAAGATGTTGAGAATGGTAACTGGTTTCATTTTTTATTTAGAGGTGATCTTTAGCAAATGAAAAAAATTCTAATCATCAAAGAAATCTTAATTACCAAGTGAAATACCAGGGAGATAATTTTCCAGGCATGTATTGAGAGATGCAGGCCACTGTGGTTATTACTGTTCCTTTTACCTTTACAAAACCCCAGCAAACGTTATTTATTACCACTATTTTTGTCTTAGAAGCTAATTTTGAACAAACATTAGGATTCCACTCCATCAGATTCTGGCTAGAGTGTTGTAATCTCTGGTGCTGCTGTTGTAAACGTGGTTGCAAATGCAAAAGTTGAGCTAGAACATACTGTCTCTTCACCCACAGGAAAGAGGAGGTTTCACATTAAGAATGCAAGTAAACTGAGAGACCAAAATAAACTTAAAGGGGGAGATGGTTTGATTTTCCACATGGGCTGTCAAAACCAGCTCTTTGGCAAGTGCCTGTCTTCCAACTCCATTCCAGCCTATAATTTCCCCTTCTCAGTATCAGAGGCAGTTTGTTCTCCGGATCGCTGTGCACCAGCCAAGGCATCCTCTGGCTGCTCAGGGAAGGAGGTGCTGGGAACCTCCCACCCTGCCAGACCCTGGCACCACGCAAGATTTGTGCCCACCCGGGCCACCTTCTGCTGGCGTGTTCCCCACCGGTCAGTCCTTCATCCCCTCTGCTTGTTGTTGGCTGAAGCTCTTCCCTTTAATAATCAGCATCTTTTGGAGAAAGCTGGGGGGGAATCTGCTTTGCTTTGCTTGGCTGGTGCTATTCTGGCTTCTCACGTTGGCCGTGTGTTGGAGGTAAATTCCAGGACCAGGGGTACCTTCTGGGTTAGAGGGGCTGGAGCCCCACAGGCTTTGCTGGGCTCGTTGAGCTTTACTTAAAACGGAGACTTTGCACATGTAACTGCAGCAGGAGGTGAGAGCCGGGGGTTGGAGAGATGATCAAGGAGAGATGATCAAGGTCCCTTCCAGCCCCAAGCAGTGTGTGATTCTGTGACGGCAGGTTCCTTCCCCCTCAGGCGGGGAAGGCAGCAGAGCAGCAGGGGTTAAATCTGCAGGAACAGAGCACAGCATGTCCCATCACCGACATCTCCTCCCGCTTCCAGGGACAGAGGTGACCTGTGTCCACAGTTCACCACCAACGCCAGTGTTTGCTGGTGCACATCCAGGCTTTCCCAACTCTTTCCCACGTTCCCAGGGCAAGGACAGGGATCTGTGCTCACACACAGACCCCAATCCTGGGTGAGAGAGGGGGTGTGCTAACACACCCAGCACTGGACACAAGGGCTTAAAGGCTTTCAGGAATTAGCTTAAATAGCTCTAAGTGCAGTAAAAATGGTCTCGTCTGCAGGGGCTGGGACGTGCTGGCTGCAGCCAGGGGAGCTGCTGATGGCTGTGGGGCTGGGATGATGGGTCTCCATCAGGTTTTCTTTCCCCCTTCACAAGGCAGCAGCTCTCTTGGACCTGCAAGGCTTCTGGCTAAAAGTTGGGGCTTTTTTCTTGGGGCAAGATACAGCTCCTGCTCCAAACCAATTCCTTGATTTGAGCTTTTCCCTTCCTTTCCCAGTGTCAAACAGTTGAGCTAAGCCCATCACAGAAGTTCACTACCAGTACTCGGGGAAGCCTTACCTCCACTACATCTGCGGGCTGGAGAACAAGGTGTGTGTGCTGGATTACCCCGAGCGGTGCTGCTGGGGCTGCACCCTCGTCTGAGCACTGGAAAAAAGCACAATCAGGGCATCCATGGCCCAGTGATGTCCCTGCCCGTGCCTGCAGGGATCCAGGGATGCTCTGGGACCACCACACCGCACCCCCTGTGCCTGTGTCTGCCACAGAGGACTGCATCAAAGTGGGGAAGGGGAGAAAACCATGACACCCCTCCCTCCAAACCACCCGTGTCAGAGCCGGGGTGGAAGGTCCCGGTCCCATTGGCCTGGGAGAAGTTTGCAATGATTCCGAGGGTGCAGGATCAGGCCTGGGGGGGGGGGGGAATTTTCCCCTGTGGGTGTTTTCCTTTCTCGTTGCAAAGCCATGTCATTAAAGTGATGCGTATCGACAGAGGCATTTTCAGTCCAGCTCTGCAGTTTATGCCCAGTGCCCTTCTTTCCCCCTTTTATTTGTCAGTTTTCCCGAGTTACTGCATAATCTATAATGATATATTTCAAAATCTATCCAATTAGCAAATCTAACTTTAAAGGATTTCATTTTAAAATACCCAGTAACACCATCTGAGGGATGGTTGTACCGATACAAAAATTATTACCTAAGAATAAAAGGCTCCTGCTGTACGAGCTGCCCTCGGTGGCTGGGCCGAGGGGGAGAGCAGGAGGCTGGGGGTGGAGGTGGGGTCACCCCTGTGCCTGGGGCGGGGGGGGATGAGCTCTGCCCCTGAGGACATCACTGGTTCCCAGGCCTCATCCAGGCAAGGGAGAACAAACTCTTCTTTTTCTTTTTTATCACCAATCTTGCACCATTTGTCTCAGAAGAGCTCGCAGGAGAAGCTTGGCTCACGGTGGCTTTAAGGCTGATTGAATTTAAGCGCAAACGCTTGTGTTTGCAGCTCAGTGCTTAAGGAGATGAAGCAAACGGGCCCTGAACGTTTCAGAAATGTGCAAGCAAAGAGAAAGACACCAACACTTGTATTTAAAATCAAAGCAAGCAACCCTCCTCTCCTCCCTCATGATTTTTTACACAGTTCTTGTGCTGTCTGGGACCTAACGGGGGGGTTTGCATGGGTGGCACCAGCAGCCCCCATCCGCCCCGGCACAGAGCAATGCTCAGGGGAGCCACGGGAGGCTTTTCAGTCTTTAAAAAGGAGGATTGTTCCATCTTTAAAAATCCACAAGGATGGATTGTTTTTGGCAAACCCTTCACTTCAGAGCTTCGAGGCTCCAGGGCACCAAGAAGGTAAGTGCAGGTTTCCTTAGACAGCACTGCAGCATGCACATGCGAGGTTCCTTCCTATATATATATATATGCATATACATATAACAGTGTGTGCTTGTACTTACAAATATATATATATATATGCATTTTCTATAGCCAGGTGCATGGAGCGAGCCAGCAGGGCACATAAATCAAGCGGGCTGCCTGCCTGGCAGTGACATTGTTCTCAGCAGACGCATCTAATGGGGTTTTAGCCTGGCCTTGCCCTGGTTGAACAAGTCCCTGACCTGCTCAGGGCTGAAAAATGACCCGAGGAGCTGATCCTGCACCTCATCCTACCGGGTGGCCCGAGCAGCGCAGGGCAGAGGGTGCTGGCATTGGGGTCCCCTGGAAAGAGCTGCAGGACCCGTGGGCTGTGGTTGTGCAGGAGAGTCATTGCAGTCTCTGCAGCCACGGCCAGGGCTTGGTTTCGTTGTGTTTGAAGGGTTAAACCTGGGCGAGAGCTCAGCTGCAGCCCCAGAGCCCAACAAAACCCCTGGGGAGACCTAAACTGCTGCCCATCAGCGTGGAAATGTTGGGGCATACACAGAAGGGAAATTGTTGAGAAAAAGAGCTGGAAATGGCTCCCATGGGCTGGCAGGGGAGAAGGGAGATGAGGGAGGTGCAGGGTTGGGACCAGGGATGCTGTGGGGTTGGGACCAGGAGAGCAGACAGCGTCCAGGCTGAGTTCCCAGGGAAACCATCCTATCCTGCTGAGACTGGGCTAGTAGTGAAATGCAACCGGTAGCCATCCCCAGGCAGGGTCCTGTCCTCTGCCGGGGCTGGACCTGAGGCTGATGGAGGGCACCTTGCCCTTTGAGGGGACCACACAGCACCATCGGGGCACAGAGGAAAGAAGGGAGGGTGTTTTTCCTTCTGAACCACCAACAGAGCGGGAGCAGACAGTTTGGATAAGCTTTAGAAGCAATCCAAATAGCCTAAATAATCATCGGGCCAGACTCCTCCTGGACGGAGCAGTTGCTAGTGGTTGTTGAGAAACAAATACGCTAGAATTCTAGTACTACTATCTATAGTTTATATATAT
>JAOXNH010000003.1:15904500-15923466 GCA_028566575.1 Bartramia longicauda | reverse complement strand
CCCCCCCCCCCAGGCAGTGGTCTCCTGACACAGAGCACCCCGATCCCACCGTGACACAGGATGTGGTGGGACATCCTCGGTCTGCACTCCCCTGTCCCCATCACCCCCCAGGGGTGCAGGGGGGGTCTTTAGCTCACTGCTTTCTGACCAGTGCTCAAGCTTGCCCCTGTCCCTGTGCTCGGGGAAACGCCGTGGTCACCAGTATCTCACCAGGGCACAGGGGGGACGGTGGGAGCAGCCAGGGGCTGTGGGGCTGTCAGCCCGTCCCGCACCCACGCACTGGGTGACTGTCCCTGCACCAAAGCCTTACCCAGCCGAGGTGGGAGAGCATCCCTGGATGAAGGCACATGTGGGAAGGAGGGACTGACACCCAAGGCCAGCTGCCTCCTCCCCCCGTGATGGCCCTGGGTGGGAGTCCTGCCATTCCTGGCGTTTTTTTAATAGAACGTCAACTATATTTAGATCAAAAATAAATACATTCTTGGCTTGCGCACACTTCTCAATGCCTGATGAATGAGCAGGACCTCTTTCACAGGAAACTATAAAATTCCCGGGTGATGGGCTGCCTCTGCCGGGGCGACGGGAAGCAGAGCTCCGTGCTCCCGCTGCCAGCCTGTGCCTCACGGACAGAGGGGACCGGTCACTGCTGTTATTAACTGCACTACCACCTTTATTACTCATGCTGCATGGGAACGAGGAAAGAAACTCAATGATGCTGACACCCTTAGGCTCTGCTTTACAGAAAACAAAGCTTTCTAAGGCCCTGCTGGGTGCGAGCAGAGGCACCCCTGGCTGGACCACAGGGATGCTGTTTGGGGACAGCATCTGAGCGTGGCCGTTTTCTGCCATCCCTTCCCCTCATCTTCCCCAGCACCATAAGGGACGGTCAGGGGCCTTGGGTAGTCCCTGAATTTGTCTTTATGGACTTGCTGCCCAGGAATTCATCCCTGTGCATCCCCCTGGGGTCACAGCTGCCATGGGCTCGGGCTGCAGCTCCAGCACAACCGAGTTTGTTCAAATTGAGGGTTATTTCAGTCGCTGCAGCACGTGTCTCAGTAACATCCTGGGGGGATCCTGTCTGCGCCGAAGGGAGCAAACTCTGCCAGGTGAGTCCAAAGTTTCCCACCACTCTTCCAGACCCCCAAGTCTTTGAGAGTTTATAAAGCAAGTTCCATCTTTTGACACAACAGCCCTTAAATGCAGTGTCATCCAATAAATATGATAAATTGGTCACAGCAGCCGTGCTTTCAGCTCATCCTCTGCGGTTGTTGGTGGCAGGGGACTGCAGCATCGCAGAGGATGGGAGGTGGATGGATTCCCAGTGGGTTTGACTGGGTTCCCCCCAGGACCTCCCTCAGACTTTTCCATCCTCCCTCAGGGCCCTGAGCACACCAGGATAACCCAAACATCTCCTCCATGCCAGGAGGGATGAAGCCTTGCATGAACCCTACCAGCTTCCCACCAGCTCCCCTGTCCTGCCCAGGTCCCCTCAGGCCACCAGGGCCACCAGTGCCTGCTCCAGCCCTGGGAGCAGCAGGCAGGTGGGTGGGAAGGAGCTGTGTCCTCCTCTCCCCACCTTCTTCAACTCAGTTTAGCTTCCCCTGTGTGTTTTTGCTTCGAGCACCTGTAAAATAACATTTTTTCTCTCTGCCAGAGCAGGTTCATTGCTTGACGTCGAAAAGCCAACAGCATCCTGAAGAGACTCTTCAAAAAACAATATCCTCCCAGGGAAAAAAATACCCTCCCTGCATTGATCTGTCCATCTGTCTCAGCACCGAGATCCTTCACACACTGACCTCCTGACACCGCCTGCTTTTGCGGAGAAAACTGCTCGGAATCAGGATGCTTTCTCTCATCTTTCCGGGTCTTGGAGGGTTTTTTCCAGCGTCTGAGGCTGCGCCGGGCTCTGTGCTCTCAACATGGTAATATCATATCTGTGTTTTGCGCTTGTTAATCACCAGTCAAACTCCCATTTTAGGACATATTTTCACTAAAATGCTGCCTTATTTGGCTTTTTCCTCTCTGCGATTCCGGTGACATCACCCTCCAAGCAGTGGATTCAAACAGCTATCACCCAGCGAGTCCCTGCGCCACAGGAAAAGGAGTTGTGGTGCTGGGGGGATGTGGGGTGGGGGGGGCGTGGGACCGGTGTCCCCTCCTGGCAAGGACCTGGGGTCAGCTGTGAGCCCAAAGCCATCCCAAGCAGCCGTGGGATCTGGGTTTGAAGGGAGCTTTAAGCCTTCCTTCAGCACACAGGGACTGTGGTGCACTGGGGCGCTGCTGCTGGGAGGTGGCGAGGGACCTGAATCCTGCCTGGGCACCTGGGGGGTGTTTAAATGAAAATCGACCCCCCCAAGCCACTTTCTGAGCCCCCTCTTACACGTTACCATCAGACACCGTGTGCTCCAGAGCACGCACGGAGCCAGGGGCACCTCGTGGGTACCACTTCTGGTGGCAGAGCCGGCAGCTCGCTGGTCCCCAGCATCCCCTGGTGATGGAGGGTCCCTCCAGATCCGTGGGCTGCAGCCAGACAGGGGTTTTTTCCCACCTGGGTAGTTTTCCTCTCCCTGCCCGCCCTGCAGCTCTGCCGATCTGGCAGCAATATTTACTGGTGACGAGATCAAGTAAATTGGTGGCAGCTCTGCAGTAAATTAGAGGTGCTATTTCCTCCGGTAGGAGCCAGGCCTCTTCTGCCCTGGGAATAACAATAAAGCAGTTTCACAGCTCACATGAAGGTTTCTGTTCTAAACCCAGCTCCCCCCCAGACTCCAGTATTCACTGAATAATCCACAGGGACTATGTCAGAGCCATTCCAGCCCTGTCAGAGGATCACTAACTGGGGCTTTCTTTCACTCTCCCGCTCCCTCAGCGTGGTAGCCCGTGACCGCCTGGCAGCTGGTTGTTCTTGCCTGGCAGCTCTGGCTGCCCGTCCAGTGCTGGGCATGGCACGGCTGGGATGGCATGGGACAACTGGCTTTATTTCCCTGGGATGCCTTGGGATAACCGGCTTTATTTCCCTGGGCTGGCACAGAACAACCAGCTTTATATCCCTACTCCGGAATTTTCTTCTTGTCAGGTCAGAATTCACAGCCCAACTCTATAAATCTCCTTTTGGCTGAAATCCCACTATATAAAAAAAAAAAAATAAAAAAAAATCCTGTGCCAAGAACTAATTAATTAGAAATAAAAAGATTAATTTTGAAAAATCAGATGAAGTTGGGTATTTCTGGGTTAGGGCTATTTCCCAGTCGCATAAACCCAAACAAAACAAAACTCGCATATAAATGACTCCTAAGAGATAAACCAATTTATTTTGCTACATTTAAGAATTAATCTGAGTCATTTTATTGCAAGAAGTGGTTTTGCCAGCTTGTGCTGCTGGTATTCCCAGCAATAAAATGCCTGAGGACTGTTTAGTTTGGGATGCCCATCGCCACTGGCCGGGACCGGGCAGCCAGGCCACGGTCACACAGTGCCCATCCCTCATGGATGCTCCTTCACACCCGCCTCAGGAATCCCTGCTTTTCATCACTTGGGGGTGATGAAACGGCACAGGGAGCCGTCCCGGGGGAGGAACAGGACAACCTTGGGGTCAGCTTGTGGCTGGGGATGCGGGAGAGATGCCGGTGGGGAGGGTGCTCCTCCAGGCACCCCTCACTGTCCCTGCCCCCCGGAACACAAACGGGACCCTGCCGGGGGGGCAACAAAGAAGATAAAGCACATTGTCCAGTTTAAGGGGCTCTGGCTATTTATAATGAGAACCTAGTGGAAATACATTAAAAAAATCCATATTTGAGGCAATATTCATGAAGCAGCAGGAAGAATTGCTGTGACACCAAGGGGTTTTGAAGTCCCCTTGACTTCTTGCCTCTATTTTTGACGGGGAAGGGCTCAGCTGGTGAATCCATCAGCCAGTCCCTGCACCGCAAACGAGGAAATACCTCTCCCACGCACACATGGGAAGGAAGAAAGCCCTTACGAGTGGAGGGAAGGGTGAGGGCAGGAAATGTGCCTTTCTACCAGAATCCCTGCTGTTCCTGGGGAGCAGGGGTGGCCCGAGGCTGGCTGGGGGGGGCACAGACACCCTCTGCAGAGCCACCCAGACCACAGGGCTTTCTGTGCCATGCCTGCCAAGTCGGAGGACAGGAACAGAAAAACCAAACCTTTAATATTGTGCAAGGAAAACACTAATTAGACACGTTCTGTAACCCACTGAAACGGAGCATTATCCGGCGTTTTTTTTCCTTTTTCTTTTTTTCCTTTTCCCACTCCTGGCCACGTTACCCCGTCCCCCAGACAGACGACATGTTTATTTGCCTGAGCTGTAGCTGGGAGCTTGTACAATCTTATCATTGTCAAAGCACAGCCTGCAGAGAAGTGATGTTATCTTTTGCTCTCTGCTATTTTTGCTCCTTCAGGGCTGCCCTTGCAATAGAGGAGCAATTAGTAATTGGGCAGCAGCTCAAAAGAGGTTGTGTGATTGTCTGCGGAGCTCCTCACTTTCCCAGACAAGCAAACGCTTCTAACTCTTGATTTCTTGTAGTTCTTGGGCACAAAATTGCTACGAATTAGTTACAGGGCTTGCTGTCATAAAGGAGTAAGTTTTTAAGGATGAGAAAATACATTAATTGGTTCAGGCACTAAGAACATATGAAATAAATTGAATTTCCTTTTGGGATTAAAGAGGAAAATCTAGGGAGGCTCCAAGACAAATGTGAGAAAACGGAAGAGCTGCAGTTAATTGAAGTGTTTCAACCACTTTTTTTTTTTTCCTTAACAGTTTGAAATTTGTTTTCCCAGAATCGGGATCTCTCGCAGAGAGCTGTGATTTGGGCTGACACGCATCACTTTGTGTTTGATATTCCAAAACTAACCGGAATTTTGCATTCAGCTGCAGCCAAAGGCAGCGCCAGGATACGCAGATTGCTCTCAGTGGTTTATTTTTATGGAGGTTTTTTTTCTGCTCATTCTCTCCCCCCACATTTCCCTGCTGTTTTTTTCCCAGCCTGGCAGAGGGGCACAGACCCCGCTTCAGCGATCAACCCGGCTCCAGGGGGAAAGGAGGATGCTGCAGGGGCTGCGGGGGCACTGCCAGCACCCGGGGGGGCTCCTGGGGGCACCTAAAGGCCTTTGAACTGCTGGGACCTCTGTGCCTTTGGTCCAGCAACCACAGCTCCCGTGTCTTCACTTCCATTGAGTTTGAATTCACAGGAAAATGGTAGTGCCCAGATGTGGGGGCTCCAGCAGCACCCACTGGGTGCCGGGAGGGTTTCCATAGCCTCGTGCAGTGTGGGGAGAGGATGGAACTGAACACCACGGGGCTGCAAACAGTCGGACACGGGCTGTGCTGGTGGCAGTCCCTGCCCTGGGGCCTTCCATTGCTCCTCTGCCCCCAGCAGCTCCCACCGGAGCCCGGTATAATTCCAGTGACGTTCCCCCACCGCATTCAGATGCGGCTCGTGCACTTGCTGACATTACCGGGGAAAGATTTATGAGCTGTATGAAATAACAATAAAAATTTCTATTTGATTCTAAGCCTCTTGAAGGAAAAGAACTCCTTTCTGCACTAAACCAAACACAGCAAAGGAAACACTGGCACCTTGTTCATCCTCAGAGGCACGGGGTATAACAGCATCCCTATAAAATCAGTGCAAAACAAGGACCCTGCCCCTGGAGCAGGCCTTGGCGGGTTGAAAATTCTGTTTTATGCAGTAAATCATTAAAAAAAAGAGAAAGATCCTTTCATCACTATTACTGACATTTGCTCAGCAGGCATTAAAAACTGCAGTTAAAAATGAGAAAGCTGAAATCCAGCTGGAAGTTACCTGAAGCCCTGGCACTGCTGTGGATGGCTCCAGGTCCCAGGGATGTTTCTTCTGAAAAGTGTAAGAGAAGTAACTTCACCCCGTGATGCTTGAGCCGGGCGTGGAGGGTAAGTGAAAGGCAAAGCTTTGCCTGTAAATAGGGGTGGGAGCTATGGGACACAGGAAGGGCTTAAATGAATCCATGTTTGAGCTGCACAAAGGGAAGCAGAAGCGTTGCCGTGCTGGGTTATGGGAGAAGGGGTTGTGAGCAAACACCAAACACAACCCTACCCCTCTGGAGGTGAGAGGACACGGGGGAGATCTTCCAGCATCACCCCTGTAACATGGAGATCAGGACGAAAGGCAGACAAGTCCCTGGGGGCTTCCCATGCCCCTGTGGGGACCTACAGGAGACCTGGGACCACCGTGGGTAGAAACCCACCTGCAGAGCTCCTGGTGGCCCTTGGAGCAGACACGGACACCGAAGGAGTCAGCAGAGCTTGAGCCTTTTGGGGATTTGGGCAGAAGCTGCAGGAAAAGCTCTTTCCAGCTGCCTCCCGTGAATTTTTGCTAAAAGCAGCCAAAACAACTGGAAGACTGAACACCCCCCACTGGAGCGAGGGGCCGGTGATCCTGCAGAGATGCTGCACTCTGGGATCTCTGCCGCCGGGCACGGGCTGCGGGGCCGAGCTGTGGGCTAACGCCATCAGCACTGGGTACCGAGAGGCTCCTTGCCCAGGGCCATCACCAGCCCTTCCGAAATACATTTTATCAGAGGCCCAAAGCGCCGCAGCGGCTTCCCCTTACAACCCAAGGCATCTGGTTTGGGTTTTGGGGTTGATCCCTTGATCCCCGCCACGAGGGGCTGGTGCTTTGCCAGCCCATTGTTTCTGCGCTGGAAACAGATGGTTTGGGCTAAATATTTGTTTGTGTTCAAAACTGGTCCAAAGTATTTAACATCAACCTGCTGGCCAGATGGGTTTTGAGAGGTCTGTCCCTCTGCCACCTGAGTGTCCTGTCCTTAGGGTGGTGGCTGCACCGTGGACCTGGGGACCAGGCGCAGGCTCATCCCAGCAGCTCCCAGCCCTGGTCTGAAATCCATAAAACCATCCATTTCTGTGCTAGTGACTGTTTACTTTTCCAGACCTTGACTTACCTCTGCCTGGAGGTTTTTTCTCAAACTAAGTGAAATCAAGAAGCAGAGGTGATCTGAGAACTTAATTCTGATGGAGAGGTTACTCCTTCCTGGAAGAAGATAAAGGGATTCACGGCAACATTTCTAAGTCACATTTTTGGTGGCTGGGAGAACAGCTACTTTGGAGAAGACACATTTATCCTGATACAACATTTTCATCAAAACTGGTAAAAACTTACTTTAGAGCTTTGGAGTAGCTCTTGATATTTCAAAATTTGATTTAAAATGATTAAAAATAAAAGAAGAAGAAGAAATTTTTTTCCCCAGGCAACAGCATTTGTAGGGAAACCCTGGGATAATCCTGGCTTTCTCTTGGTGAAAGATCCTGGGGCAAATTTTCTGGTGCTGTAAATAGATACCCTGTGCTTTGCCATGAGGAGCATTGACTGCAGTCTCCAGCTCTCCAGGGCTCACCACAGCCCTGGCTCTTTCTCCAGGCTGTTCTCCAGCCTCCAAACCCTGATGCCAAAATTCCTTGCTGCGGGCAGCGTGGGCCAGGTTTTCCCTGCTCCTGCTCGGCTGGCTGCAGCGAGTTTCCACAGGGAATGCGACCCAGTGAGTTTAATCAAAGGGCGCTTTCATGCTCCTTCACAGCGCAGACGTAAGTCACACGGGGAGCTATTGACGACAGCCAGAAATCTGATGCAAAAATCTCAACGCCGTGCCTTGCCGGAGGGTTTAAAGCCAGACCGAGGGGAAAAAAATTAATATAAAAGGAAAGAAAGGTTTCCTCTTGAAGATTTAAGAGTAGGCTGCAGCCCGAGATAGATCAGTTACGTTCAGCCTGCCCATAGGGTGTGAAAGAGAAAAGGACGGGATTTCTGGAAAAAGTAAAACAAAACAAAATAAACTTGGGTGTCTGACGCCATCAGCAGCACCCTGCTCCTTCCGATGGGAAACAGCGTTGCTTGTGGCACTGGAACAGAGGTTCCTCTGTAAAAGCAGCTTTTTTTCCTGACCCTAAACAAATGCCTGTGCCACAATATCAGGGGCTGGGCACTTCCCACACCACCCGGCAGGGAAGGGCAGGGTCAGCACCGGGGGCTGCAGGCAACAACCCCGGCTCCATCCCGGCCAGAGCCAGCACGGCGCAGGCCAGGAGAGAGCTGGTGAGAGCTGGTGAGGTTCCACGCCATGGGCTGGCGTGCAGGGGCACGTGGTGTTTGCCAGAGTCAGTGGGAGAGCACGTACCCTTTGTTGAACATTTATGGTTTAAATGCTGTGCCCGACAGCCACGTAAATTCCTGCGTATTCCACACGAGGCAGAAAATGCCGTTTCCTTGCTGGTTGCTTTCAGCTGTAAACACCAGGATTTGATTTGTCTAAACTTTTGTCCTTTTGGGGGAAAAAAATAAATTCTTAAAGAGTAAGATATTTGTAACTTGTTCATTTTGTTTGTACTGAAAAATTCAAAAGGCCCTTCTTTTGGCTGGTGAGTGCATCCCTGGCATGCCGAGGAGGGCAGACGTGGGCGCCGGGCAGTGGGGTCACCCTGGCTGGACCCAGTGGCTTCCAAAATCACCAGGAAGTCCTTGGGGTCTGCCTGTGGCCTCTCCTCTGTGACTGATTTCCAGGAGGTCGGATTATTCCCTCTTTATTTGTATTTAGTGGTGCCTTGGGGGAGGTTGTCAAGTTTTATCGGGAGTTCTGGCATTTCCCTGGGGGCAGCCCCTGACTGCGCTGCAGCCGCAGGGTGGCAAAGGGCAAGGGACAGGGACAGGTCCTGGTGTCCCCTCGCTTTAACCCGACAGGACCCATTGAAACCAAGCCTGACCCCAGGCTGTGCACAGGGCGGGTGGGCTGCAGCCGTGTTGGGCAGCCCCCAGCCAGGAACTGCTCCTAGGATCCAGCCCCGGAGCATCCAGCTGGGATGCCAGGCTGGCCAGCGGAAGGGCGCTTGGGCTACCCACTGACAAACGAGAAGCACACCCGGTTGCCAGCAGAGAAAAGCAGGTCTGCGGGCAGGGGACTTGCTGTAGGGGGCCACAGGGATGCGGCTGGAGGAAGCCCCCCGCTTGTGGGGAAGGCAGCAGAGGAGCTGTGGGGCTTGGGAGGGTTCAGGAGCAGCTGTGGCTGGAAAACTGGCGGGGGGAAGAAGGTGGGGGACAGCAGCGCATCCAAAAATCAGACCCAGGCTCAGGATTAAGCCTAAGCAAGGACAACAAGGGCTTTGCCCCCCGTGCTGCCTGCTGTGGCCCCCACGGCGAGGGGCACTGCCAGGCTGGAGGGGCTGTGAGCAAGCCCAGGGAGCGGGGGCAGGCGCCGGAGCCCGGTCAGTGGCCACAGCCTGGGCTCGTGCTCTGCCGAAGGAGCCAGGCTCCCAGCAACCAGGGGCCGGCAGAACAATAAACCCTGCTGAGTATTTGATCTCCCTCAAAAAGTCCCTGGAAAGTGGGTAAATGTCTCCAAGTGTCACAAACTCACCTTTTTGGCCCTGAAAACAGTGAGGCACCCCATTACAAAAAATGCTAGTGTCACCCAGAGCAAACCAGCCAGAGCTGGAAGTAGCTTTAGCGTGGTCCCGAAGAAGAATTACGGTGGGAGGCTGATGGGAGGAGAGATGCTGAGCACCGCGGGTCGGCACAGCTCTGGGGACGAGCCCATCCACCCCTGGAGCCCGAGGGGCTTTAGATGAGTCCCAGTGGAAGCCCTCAGAAAGAGATTCGGTCTCCTAAAGGAGTCCATTTCACAAGGGCTTTTCTTCCCGCTGGCTCCCACTCTTCCCTTTCAGACTGTTTATCCAAACCCTGCATTTGAGGAGGTGTGCTGGAGATCTAACATCTGGCCACGGAAGACGGCGTTCTGGGTGCTGCTGTGTCAAGGTAACACCTCCACATCCTTTGGGCAGTGCTAATATTTGGACAGCGTTAAAATATAACCAGGGTTTCTTCCTTCAGAGTAATGCCCTGGCTGTGCCAGACGCCGCCTGGATTCCCTCCGCCCCCGGAGCGGCGCAGGGCTTCGGGCACGACATCGGCACTCCCTGTTTAAACAAAGTACACATTAATATCTGCGGAAGCAGTGCCTGAGTAATAGCTGCAGGAGCAGACACGATTAAGCTCCGTGGAGAAAAACAATTAAGCCAATCAGCCAAAATATTAGGAAAGCAGCTCTGCAAATACCTTTTTTTTTTTTCTCTCTCTCAAAAATAAAGAAGGAGTCTGAGGCTGCTGGGAGCTGTGCTCTCAATATCCGAGGGGCTTCCCTGGTCCTCAGGCAGCGCTGGTCTGCACTGAGGATAAGGAAGGCCACGGGCTGTCAACCTTTGCAATTCAGTCCTTCATCTCCCACACTAGCTCACTGTGGAAAGGCAGAAGCGGTGGCCGTGGGGTGTTGGTGCTGGTGATGGCTGTGGGAAACCACCCCGAGCTCCCTAATTACGCAACGCTAATTACAGCAAGTCTAATTTTTCCATCCTGACCTGTCACTTCTTGTCTTTCCTTCAGCTTCTCACCACGTGGTTCAAAACATCAGCGCAGGAGCCAAGGTGCCACACCTGGAGAGGGACAGGCTCCATGGACTCGGCCGTTCCGTAACGCTGCAACTGGGGAGTAACCAGGGACCAGCCAGAGAGGGGCTCGGGAAGAGGGGGGCTCTGGTGCGGGCGCAGGGAAAGCACTTACGCTGTTTACAAACCCCCAATGGTGTTTGCAGAGGGATCCTCTCGAAGCAACACTTCTTTCCACCGTCTGTCCTCCCGCATCCCAGGTGAGCCAGCATCCCTCCTCTCCCCGCCGCAGTTTGTCACCTCTCCACTCTCTTCCAGCCACAGGAAGGTCCATCCCTAAACCCCAGGGAATTTATGAAACCCCCCCCAACACTAGGCACAGTCAATTTATCAAGTAGTTAATTACAGGCAACTTGTTGTTGTTAATGTGGAGGTTCCCGGAGTTTGCGATTGTTTGGTCCCTCTAAAATCACCAGAAAAGAAAAATTGCCGCAACAAGTTTTCCTTGGATTTGAAAAATGGCCTTTCTTTTCTGAGTGAATTCAGAGCTGCAAAACCAGAAGGCTGGTTGGTGCCTCCCAGCTGAACGGCTTTCGAGCCCCGTTCCACTGAAAGGGTTGCTTTCCAAGCCTTGTCAATCTGAGGGAATTTATTTAGGCAGTCTCAGGGGACGGCCTTGGCAGAGCATTAATGGGTTTCTTTTATAAAAGAGGCCTTTATTCACTGGTCTCTAAGTTGGCCTGTGTCTCGTTCGGCTTTCTGAGTTCAAGTGCAGAGAAAACGTCTGCCTTTGACAGTCTCCATGCTCCAGCACCCTTGCGGGGCTCCGGAGGAATTTTTTAAGCCCGGAATGAAACATCTGGCTCAACAATAACACAGCTGCATGGAGCCTCCCCCCCGGACGGTGGGGTCCTGCAGCCCTCGGCACTGTGGGGAACTGCTTCATGGAAAAGCCCTTTTCCCACTGCGGGTGGTGGCTGGAGCTGAAGCTGGATGGTTGGAGCTCCAGAGGACGGAGCGTGCCTGCAGCCCCTGGGACCTGCAGGGCCGGGCTCTCACCGCAGAGGTTTTGCCCCATTTCACCACGTACCCCCCTCCCCACGGCTCTCACTGAGCAGGACACGGGGTGCCCAGGCCATTCAGGGGGGCACATTTCCAGCAAAGGCTGCGGGAAAGCAATGGGAGAGTTATCCTGTCCAAGCAAGTGGAGCAGTGAAACACATCAGCAATTTGCACAATTAGAAAAAAAAATTAAAACAAGAAAAATGGGTTCAAAAAAGCATCTTCAGCCACTGCAGCGCTGGTCCTGCAGCCAGCCGGACAACGAGGCACGGCCCCGGCTCACGGCACCGGCTCACGGCAGCAACCCGGGCCGGGGGTGCATTTCCTGGGGGGGTTCCCATCTGCAAGGTGGTTTGAGATGACACCTGGAAGCTGCTGGAAGCAGAAGGGGTTATTGGAACACGATCCATCACAATTTTGCTCAGAAGGCACTTTGCTTTCCAGGGAGACAAAATCCGCTTCCCTTCAGTTTTATTCCACTAGCAGCACCATGCAGCGCATGGACGTGGGAAGCGTAAATCAGATATTCCTGTGGGCTGGGGATACTGGGGATCCGTATCACTAAGGATGAAAATAAACACAAGTGTTCCATATGAAAGAAATTTTAAACAAAAACAAATCCAACTTCCTTAGGAACACAAGCAAGGATTCTCAAGGGTTTTTTTTGTTTTTGTGGTTTTTGTGGTTTGGGTTTTGTTGGGTTTTTTTATCTGGTAGCATCCTCTTAATTACTCTTTTGGCTTGCTTTGTTGGAAACACTTGCCGACATATTTAGACCAGTTAGAAAAAATCCAGATGTGTATTTCCACTTGATTTCTCAGGCAAATATGCTGCTAGGAAAAAAAAAAAAAAAAAAAAAGGAAAAAAAGAAACAAAAAAAGTGAATTTCTGCTTGATCTCTCTGGCATATACCCAGCCAGAAACCGAACCTTCAAAAAATGCAGAGGTTCCATGGTGAACAGATGTTGAAGGCATGAAAAAATGAATCAGCCTCCTGTCCTATAAGTTAGTGTAGTTTAGAAAAAGTATACGAGGTTATATTTCTTTGTGGCCCTTTTAAAATTAATCCAAAACCTGCAAAGATTCTGAGGAAGGCTAAGGAACAGATCCCAATGAAGCAAAGAAGAGCTCAGGTCCATGCAAGGATTTTATTAAAGAAGATGTTTCACTTAAACAGACAGAATTTATTTCGTTAAGGAATAATGAATAAAACTGAACTCCGAAAGCATGGATTTTAAGCATAAGCAAATATCAGGGGAAAAGAAATGGAATTTTTCTTTTTTACATGTCTTATTTCAAGAAAGTGTCTTCCTTAATAAAAATTTAACATGCATTTGAAACTACTTTTAGAAAATATCACTTTCTGAAGTAATGGTGACATCTTTACATCAAAAGCAAAAGAAACTGTGTATTAATTTGGTTTCTGGGGAGACGGTACATTTCTTCTTACAGGCATATCATGTGCAGAGGAAGCTGACAAGTGGAGAGAGTGAAGCAGAGCCTTAAAGGATCATCCTAACTATATCGGCAGCTGTCAGGTAATTTCATGGGCCTGAATCGTCTCCAGAAAATGTATATGGAGATGTGACATGCTGTGCATTGAGCTCCCTCTGCAGCATCCTTTTCCTTCGTGGCCCGCGTTAAGAGCTCAGCTGATTTCTCAGCTCACCCGAGAACCCAGATTCCAAAGAAGTGACCTGTGGTCCACATGGCCCCAGGCTCCATGCAGCATGGTTCACAGAAGCTGACCCCTCTCTGAAAGAAGCAGCTGTTCCTGTTTTAGTGAGTTGCAAAAGGGAGCAGCAGTAATGAAAGAAGTTGGGCAACATTAGGTTTTGGTGGTTTTTTTTCAAATATCAATCGCTCAAAACACTAATGAGAACAATGTCTGCTGTTAGTCAAAATGGTCTAGGGAAGAATATCCTCAGTGTGTTTCCGTTCATTTATCTCACAACAAGAGAATAATCTAGCCCTAAAAGTCATCTCTGACCATTCAGATTCCAGGGTAGTGTTTAGAAGCTGATTAGATAATAATGATAATTACAGAAAAATACCCATATGGCCATTATTATATCAATTTTACTGCTAGTAATTATGGTAACTCCTGCAACAAACCTACCTTATGTAGTCATACAAACTAATTAAAATGTAATTTCCACATCTGCAAATGTTTTTGCCAATGGCTAAATTCAAATGGAGTTTCTGAGTGTACTACAAGGAGTCCTAAAGCTCAGAGAACTCGCTGTTTTGATACTCAGATTGTGCTTCAGGCTCTTCCACCAGCCTTGTGTGCCTTTCAGCAAGTAACCATCACTGTGCCTGCATACCCATCTGGAAGAAAAGCACTCCGTGTTTGTAAGAGGAGAAGGAAAATGATCGAAGCTTAACTAATCTTGGTCAATAACAGACAATATTTTCAAACATCAGTGCTTCAAATTTTGGGGCTTAAAATATTAACGGTCCTAGTTCTCAGTAATTCACAGCTGATCTTTAATTATTCCAAGTGCCAGGAGACTCAGTTTCAAGGAGTATTTATTCACAGGCTATGAATTAGCTGGAGCTTGGCATTGATTGTGGAAGACCTGTACTGCAGAGCAAACCTAGCACCGAGCAGTGGTCGACATAAACACTACCACTGATGTCATGGCCAAAAACTGGACAGAGGGATCAGGACTTTTCTAATTCAAATTTCTAATGCAAATCAATAATTTGCGGGGTTCAACGTGCACATAATACAAACTGAGCAGCAACAGGAATGAAAGACTGCTATCTTTCAGGCCAAAATTAGAGTTAATATAGTAAAGTCAATGAAGCCAGGACTCTGACTGAATAGCCAAGATGCACAGTAAATATGTATGCTAGATGAAATTAATAGTCCTGTTTTCACTGTTATTTTTACATACGCTAACAAGATTAAAGGCCTGGTATATCATCCTGTAACAGGACAAATAAGAAAAGAGACAGAAACAGGGGTAAACTTTATTTTTTGATTCCTAAAACTAACGAAGAGAAAAATCCAGCTACAGAAACAGCTAATGGACGTATTTGCAAATTCTTGGAGGTCTTCCAATTAGAGGTGCTACCTGAGTGCAAAATAAAAAACAATGATCTGATCATTACCTGACACTTTTGAAAGCTACTCAACATGAGAACCAGATGTCTGGTTTGTGTTTAAGCACCACACAGAAGCTAAATGTTTTGCTGGGGAAAAATGGGATTAAAAAAAAAAAAAAGTGGCTTTATTCTGCATTCATAATTTTAGTGCACTACAAGAGTCTAGGAAAAAAGCATACACGTTGAGTGATGAATGATCTCCTCCTAAGTGGAGCCAACAGCTGGACCAAATCCCAAAATCTAGCCAACTCTTACTGCTATTGAAATGGGAGACAACTGACAAGTAAACAAACAACAGAAAGCAGGAATTGTTCCCAAATGGATTTGAGGAAATCCACCACACTGATAAATACCGTATGGGTTTAGTCTGATCTAGAGACATAAAACCATCATTTTTGTAACTTGGTTACACTCTTGCCTTTCAATTTCCCTGCTCTGCCTGAACATTTTACCCTAATTTTCCTTCTGACACTGAGTGAACGAACATTCATGAAGACTGTTTAGGTATATTTCATCTTATATTTAAGTTTCCCTGATAATGTCAGTATTCTCATGTGAAATATACTTCAAGTACTTTCTCTTCCTGAAGAGAAGAATGAGAAAGGTTTTGGCTTACAAACTAAAGCTGAATTTTGATTATCATTACTCCTTCTTCAAAAGAAAAGGTTGAGAGAAAACCAGACCATATGATGTGAATAAGAAAATTATTCCAAACTGAAAATCAGCATGATTGTTACAATACAATTATCAATAGCAAAACAAATATGTAACTGTATATATATTAACAAATATGAATAAACTAAAATCTTGGGCCGTTTCAACCTAAGTCTATGCTTTTACTTAAATTAACTCATTATTTCTGAGCTGCATTTTAATTTATATTGCAGTTTTCAATATATATGGATCATATACATGCATGCACACATATACAAGCCTGTTTTCTTTGTAAAACAAGCATAAACTAGTTTCACTCAGTTAAAACTATGATCTTCTTTCTCACAATGAAGCATGAAATCACAGCCTTATCTCTGTTTTTAGATCCCAACATCTGCAGTCCTGGTGGGCTAAACAATGGCTATGAGGAGAACAGAAAATGCAAGTGATAGTTCTGCAGGCATCCACTGTCGAGTATTTGACTTAAACACAAACATTGTTAAGTTCTTTCCAGAAGAACAGATTTCCTAACTGTGCAGCTGCTTCCTCACTGTTACAGGTCAACTGCCTGGAGCATTAATATGGACAGAGCAAAAAGAGTTGAGGTTGTGGATAGAACTTCTAAGGAGAACTGTAAACTGGTTTGTACTACGTCCCTGCCTACTTTTTTGAGAGCATACAGGTTATGGAACAGGTGAAACAATAGTATCCCTCTAAATCCTCTTCTAACCTTCCGAGGCTTTGAGGTTACCCCATCCCCATTGCTCCCTCCTGCTCTGAGCATCTGGAAGTACCTCTGCACACTCAGCTTTGTGCCTGTCTTCATAACCAGGAAGCACAGTAAATTGCTGCTGTAATCCCTTAGAACATTATAATCCTACAGCCATTAGCCTGAAAGGGAACTGAACCACATATGAACCTGTTAAATATGCTGTCTAATGAATATGATGCCCTGTCTTAGACAAAATGGGCTGATTAAAGCAAGACAAGAAAAGTACAATGTTTTTCTGAAATGTTTTTTTCATCAAATTACAGTGGAAAAAAATTAAAACTGTTAAAGGTCATATCTGATTACTGTAACTGCACTGCTGCATCTTATTGACCTTAGGAAAACCACAGGGTTGGGATGTACTCTCTGAGCCTTAAAAGTATTGTTCATCTGAGAAAAACATGGAAAACAATTGCTTTACTGCAAACTCTATATCTCTTCACTTTCAATTTCTTCAATATGAGAAGCCAAATGTTGAACTTAATAGATTGTACAGCAGTTTCAGGACACCAGGATGAGCTAGCATATCGTTTCCATCATATCCTGGAATATATCTTCTGTTCAAGTTAATTATTTTATGTTTAAATATGTGTGTGGTAATTTTTGTCTTGCATTGTTTTATTTTATCTGGTATTTCTGTAAAAAAAGAAATGGAGAAAGGGAAGAAAATAAAGAGGAAAGGTTTCAGATTTCCTGATATTAAAAATTACATCAAAACAGATAGAAAATTGAGTAATTTCTATGTAAAACAATGTACATATTGAAGGAAAGGGCCCATTAAAATGGTTTGCTTCCAGAGTTCTTATGTTTAACTAAGTTAAGCAAGTTTTTTGACTGGAAGAAAGTCAGCATTTGTTACTTACACCAGTTGTATGAATGCAATTGTGTGTACATACTCATTTCTCTCTCCTACACATTCCTTGTGTCTTCATTTATATGATGCCCCATCCCTGGAAGTGTTTAAGGCCAGACTGGATGGGGCTTTGAGCAACCTGCTCTAGTGGGAAGTGTCACTGCCCATGGCAGGGTGGTTGGAACTCTATGATCTTTAAGGTCCATTCCAACTCTAACCATTCTATGATTCTATGATGTTCTGCTAAGACCCAGTTTAGTTATAAGTACCTCAGTCAGCGTTCTTTTTAAACGCACCTCAGAATGGTAGTGCAACATCTGGATCATGTTATTATTGGCTAATTAATAAAAACATTTATAATTAATTTTCCCTACAGCTTTCCATTATAACTATGTGGTTTTACTTTTCGTTTTGACAGATTAAATATTTGGGTTGACATTCACACATTTTGTTTTTTGTCAACAGCATGACTTATCTTTGCAAGTCTGAGCAAAAATGATGTTGATATTTCTATCTGCACGTAATAGATGTGTGACCTTTTTCAGTTACACTTTGCCCATTAATTTTATCATTCCAGAAACAATTTCTAACATTGCAAACCTCTGAACAGCTTCAAAGCATCTTATGAAAAAATCAGCTTGCTAAAAATCTATCTTCTTTACAATATAGTGTTTTTACAAGTAGAAAAACGAAATTGTAAATAACATTTTGTACAAGTTAGATATTTAGCCATAGCATATGTGATCTGAAAGATAGTTACCAGTTATGAATGTACATTTCCTGTTGCTACCTATGGAAAAACTTATAATTATGTGTATATACATCTACAGGAAAAATAAGGCTTCAGGTCCCACCTAAATAATTAATAAGCAATTTACAGTGAGAGAATCTCCTCATAACAGTGACCTGCCAAACAAGAATGACAAAGGGAAACAGAAGAGAAATACTGTCCCTGCCTTTTGAATAAGTAAAGGCAGAAAGAGAATCTCAAGGAAATCTACAGCAGAGATAGGAGATGACTCCATATCTCCTTAAACTTAATCTTAATTTTATATTAAAAGATCCCTATAGACTTTTTTTCGAGAGACAAAAGAGCTCCTACATATTAGGCCAGCTGGTTAGAAGTTCTGTTTGCCTCGAGTGAACCAAAAGTAGGATAATCCCTGATGCTAGACGGGGTTATACAGGGCAAACTGAACATTTTGTCTGAAGTACAAACAGAGACTTGTCACCCTTTCCTGCCACAAAGGATTGTGCAGAATATCCCACAGTGATAATAGTCAGGGGAGTGGCCCTTAGGTACTTTACAGTTCTCTTTCTCACATCGATTCACATCGACCTCAGAAAGCCTATGTAAATAACATTTATGGCATTCCCACATTAAGAATATCCTTCACCTATCACTCTGTAAATTTGCTTCCCAAAGTTCCTTGCTTTGGTTTGGTTTTCCTTCAAGTCCCTAATACTACATTTGGAACTTTGCTGGTAAACCCAAGCAATGTCTCATTGACTTTGTGGGGTTTCTACATAGGATGAAGGCTTGGGAAGCACATATTCATTAAATGCATACGGTCCTGATCATAACCTCCCTGATAACTTGGGTGAAATGGAGTCCCTACTAGAAGAAATGACAAAAATTCCTCTGGTTTCAATGGCATAAAGATCCCTCAAACTTTCTATCAGAGAACCACTCAGAAGTAAATGTGCCACTTAATTAGAAATAAAACAAAGTAAGGAAAGTTATGACCTAGCAATTATTGTAATGTGTCCCTTTAAAATAAATAAATAAATAGATAGATAGATAAATAATAAATAAATAAATATTATTTTCTCAAACTTTAACTGTGCTTCCAAAATAAACTATATCTTTTTCTGGTTTTTGCTTGAGTGTGGTAGATAAGGTCTGTAGCAAAGATGTCATGTCCAAGTCCAAGAAATACCTGTAAGTGCAATAGTTCAGAGTATTTAATTCAGAGCATCTCTAGACCAAATCTTTTTCTTTCTCTTTGCCTTTTGTTGATAGAAATATTGTTAGAGTGGACAGAAATGGACAAACTGGAGATAAGA
>JAOXNH010000003.1:15875183-15887285 GCA_028566575.1 Bartramia longicauda | reverse complement strand
AAGCTGTGGCTGCCCCATCCCTGGAGGGGTTCAAGGCCAGGTTGGAGGGGGCTTGGAGCAACCTGGTCTGGTGGGACTCCCCCTGCGCTGCCCGCTCTCGGGACAGCCTCACAGCCAGGTTTGCAAGAGGTCAGACTCACCAAACCAGGCAGGACCTCCCTCTCCAACAGGGAGCCCAAAGCCCAGGGCAACTCCTCCTGCCCCATGAAACCACCCAAAGAGCTTGTCTCCAAGCTGCTCCCAGGAGCCTGGTCCAGACCGTGTTGTTTTAGAAGCATGGAGACGGGTCTCTGGAGTCAACCCCTCGCCCTTGTGCATGTCCCACAGCTTTCTGCCCCCTTAGCACCCTCCTGGGGTGTTAGGGGAGAGGACCGGGTCCCAGCCACCCCGGGAAAGGCTGGAGGAATGGCTCCCATCCCCAGGCTGGGTTTGGAACCAGTGTGGGCTGCACAGGCGTTGTACAACTGGCAGGACAGTGGAGACAGGATCTGTCCTCAGCAATGTTATTACTGGACACGAGCTTCACCAAAGCAGGGAGCTTTCTAGTTGTAAAACCCATTAAGACTTCTCCTAGAAATGTAAGCAAGCCTATAAAACCCAAAGGCAATCCATTCCCCTCCCCTACCTACTCTGGTTATTTACGCAGTTTTCCAAAATACGAGTGTTACACACATTCCTGCTCTCCAGACAAACCATATGTTTTATTATTTTTCTCCCCCGATGACTTTTCCCAAGCCGAGCTACGTTCCCCACTAAGCCACACAAGCACCAGCCAAAGGCGCCATGGATTGCCTTACCAGCTTCTGGGTGAGCCCCGGGGGGGCCCACTCGTACGTGATGGTGTCGAAGGTGGGGTCCTTCCGCGAGACGATGGGGTTGGTGACGATCATGCGGTTCCTTTTGTAAATGCGGATGCCGTCACCTCCCTTCACCCGGGCGGTGAGCGTGGCGTACTTGGAGTCCGACAGCAGCCGCCCAATTTTCCGGTCGTCCTCCAGGTCCGAGCTCAGGCTGTGATCCTCCTGGCTGCATTTGCACGACTTGCAGATCTTCCTGCGGGTGACAAATGAGATCAAACCTTTCAATGAGAGCTGGGCTGTGGGAGGCAGGAAATCATGCGACGGCTCAGCCATGGAGCATCAGCCTCTTCCAAAGGTTGAGCACAGACCAGGGATATGGCATAAGAATCCCTCCATGGAGTCCCATGTAGGGACTGGAAGGGGCTCCAAGGTCTCCTCAGAGCCTTCTCTTCTCCAGGCTGAACCCCCCCAACTCTCTCAGCCTGTCCTCCCAGCAGAGGGGCTCCAGCCCTACCAGCATCATCTCCCCCCTCAGCAGCCTCCAGCAGCTGAGCATGAGCCTTGCCTTTTACACAGCTTTACATGCCATTGAGAGAGTGACTGCTAAAAGAGGAATTGATACTGAAGTGTCTATGATTTTAATTATAACAGCCATAAATAATAGAGATAAGTCTATAAGGCCTCTCTCTGCTGGCCAGTTTCCCCATCAAACTCTAATAGCAGAGAGTACAAACTAACTCTGATGCAACTCCAAGTATTTCAGCAGGATCCTGGAACAAGCGTGATTCAAACCAGCCTCTAATTGAGTTAATTAAAAAAAAAAAAAGCACTTCAACCAAAAGAGTGTTTTAAAGTTTGGATTTCCACACAGCTGAGGTTCTGAAACTGGGAACTGAAGGCTGCGGGACACAAGTGGGTGCCACCACCCTGGATGGTTTCAGCAGCACAGACGGGGCTGCGGGCTCTGGGCAGCCCTGGACAGGACCCACATCCAACAGGAGCCCTGTGGTCTCACAGAAAAGAGGCTAGTGTTGTGCAAGACAGCCTCAGAGGGCATTAATTCTTTTTTAATTAATGACATCTGGAGAGCTGCCTTCCATTTCAAAGCCCCCTTTGTTTCCCCTGTTGGGGTTTGGAAGCAGAGAGGGCAGAGCAGCAGCCCCTGCCCAGAGCCAGACACGGCTCTGCTCGGCTCCCACCGGCTACCCACACCGGCGGCTGTTTCAGTGCTTTTAAGAGGAAGAACTGAAAATAAAGTATCAAATAACAAGGCGTTTCTGGCACTAAGCACAGCATTTCAGCCATCGGGATGCTCAGGACACCAGCAGCAATAGCCACCGTGGTGCTCAAGGACGAGGGTGACAGCCAGGCACTCGGCTCAGCTCCCACCCACAGCACCCGACTGTCCTCTGGGACAGGGATGCCTTTCCCCCACTAAGTAGTTTCCAAACAGTCTGGTGGGCTGGGAGGGCAGCACAGAGCAGGCAGAGGGTGGCTCATGCCAAGCACAGGGTGCAGCAGCTTTGGCACCATGCCCCTCTCCCAACGTCCCACTGAGCAGCACCAACCATGCCAGGCTGTGCTGGGATGTGCCCGTGGCAGGCGAGATCCCTCCATGGGCTGGGCCATCTCTGGGTCCAGGTTTCTCCTCTTCCCACGGCACAGCTTGCTGCCCAGACCTGTGCTGAACCTAGCAGAGACAGCCTCAGCTCCCAGCGAGCAGGCAGTGTTAGCAAAGGCAGGAAAAAACCCACTGCGTGAAGCCTCAGCTTGGTTTAAGCACTTGTGGATGAGATTTTTAACTCAGAAAAATAACAGGAGAGCAGGATCGGTGAGAGAAGACGGATGGAGAGCAGGGAGCACGAGCATCTTCTCAGCAAGCCAGACAGCGTGTCCTCTCCGCACCACTCGGGAGCCCTGCAGCCCTTCCCCACGCTCAAAGTCACTGGAGCCCGGATATCAACAGGACCAAAGGGACAGTGTCGGGGCAGGGCCTGCCAAGGGCAAGACAATACCTCCAGGAATGTGGCTCGAAGCCCGTGCACGTCCCTCTGCAGCGTAAACAAGGCACACCTCTTCCCGACTGCGGCTGGCTCACCGACATCTGGAAAAGAACGGGACACCCGAGTTGGAAAGGCTTTATCCTCAAAGATTATCCGCGAGCAGAGGACTAACAACGTGCTTTATCCTTCAGACGTTTTCCTCAGCCGTGCCTTGTGTCCTGTGAAGCCTCAAACCTCCCAAAGGCCACCTGACCATCTGCGGCTTTCCAGAGGAAAAGGTTATTTGGTGGCATTCAGGAAAGACATTTAATTCACTCTGAACACCCAGTGCTGCTAATGAGGATGAAGCCTTTATGAACAGATGGTTCTAGAAACACTGGATGCAGGTTTACCAATTTTGAGGTATATGACAAGCATTCACATGCCTTTTTTTTGTGCAGAACTATGAAGCCTCCATAGAAGCTGCTCATCCTCGAGAAGCACAGCCAAAGGGTAGGACACAGCCCATTTCCCCTCACTTCGACCCATGGAACTGTTATTTCATTGCTGCCTCAGCTTTCAACTGGAGTTTTCACCTCATTTTTCACCTGCAGCCTTCCCAGGTATCTTGAAGCCTGTGAAAAGACCTCTCACCCCAGGAATTCATAAAAATACACCTCAAAAATGGTCTTAAAGCGCACACACACACACTCCACCCTGCTTCTAATATCCAGAAAAAATAAGACTTTTTTGGTTCTTCAGCTCTGTGTCAGCTCTACAGACACATTTTAAGCGGTCCAGCACAAACCACTTAAAATCTTGCCAGTTCTGGGACCGTGTGCTAGATAACCCAACCCATCACTCAGTGGGTTCTTCACTGACTTAATGAGTCAGACAGAAGCTGAGTACAGGCAAGGGACTACGAATGGTTGTTTATTTAAAATACAAGCATCTGGATTAAATAAACTCATTTGGAAGAGTTCCATTGCATACGAGGGGGAAAGCAAAGGGATTAGCATGGTCAGTAGCCAGAACCAGTAGATGAACCCCCAGAAAGACAACCTGGTGCTTCACAGTCCAAGTGTCAGCGCAGGAACCCACGGCCTGGGGGTGGCCACCAGCCTGGCACCTCCACCTTGATAGGTAAACCCAGAATTTCACTTTATTAGTTCAGTGTTAACATCACCCTTTCTCAGTAATTTATTCAATCTGGCATTTTGTTCTACTTGTCCAAACACAACTTCTGCTTCACATCCAGGTCCAAGTTTGAGGTTAACTGCTCTTTGCTCAGTCTAAACCCCATGGAGGTGCCTACTGAACCTGTACTCTCCAGAGCACCCTCATACCTGCTCTCCAGAGCAGCTATAGGGAAACGTATGGGGTGAAATGGGAAATATGAAAGTTGAGAGGCTCTTCAAGGCAAGAAGTGGCTCCTGAGATGGCTCAGGTGTCTCTGCCCTTGGAAAAGTAGGTCTCCAGCAGCAGGATAAGGTCCTGGGATGGCAGCTTATCCCCACCAGTGCCTGTGGTGTGGCTCAGGTGGCCCCGTGGAGTCTTGGGGACATCCCTGAGGCACATGCAAACCTCAGTGAGCACACCTGAGCCCCTCCACATGGGGACAGGGCCCTTACCCACCAACCGTGGCATCACCCTCCCCTGCAAGCTCAGACCCCTCTGGGCAGCGGCTCCTGGTGACAGCTCCAAGCAGAGCCATATCCCTGTTTGTGGGACAACGCCATTCCTCGCTCCCTCCGGAGCCGAGGAGGTTCGAGGCTCTCTCACTTCCATCTCTGTGCAGGGGCCAAACATAACAGGCGCCGCTGCCTGTTTTTCGGGCTGCCTGGTCAGCAGGACTTCCTGCCCAGATATGGAGCTTCTCCTCGCAGCTCCGCTCTGGCTCCTCAAATATGCATAAAAGGAGATTTCTTTAAAAAAAAAAGACATATAAGACACAGCAAAAAAAAACCCCCAAACCCAGTAAGATAATGCAAAACAAATGCTCCAACTATCTTAGACTCCACCTATGGCCAAGCCCGTTTGGGAACAGCATTGTTAAACACAGAGACTGAAGTTTAAGATAAAAAGTCTGAAGACATTTGTAATGCCTTTTTTTTTAAAAAAAAAAAGCCTGTGTCAACAAACTGCTTGGAAGCAAAGCAACATTCTGCTCCCCATGACTAGATATACAATGCATTTTAAGATTTCTGTTTGGGCTTTTTCCTGCTCTTATAGCATTCTTGCTATTAAAAGAGAGAAGGCAAATCAGTGCAGAGGAAATTCTTAGGTAGTGAAATGATAGGAAATTGAGGCCATTCTACCCACAAAAACATCTCTGAACCATCTCAGGAATATGCCAGTAATACCATGGTTCACTGTTCTTCTGGCCAAAGGCAGGGCCATCCTTGACACTGGTAAGTTCACTCAATGGTTGGAAAATAGAAAGCCTATAATGACAAGTGACAAAAAAAATCAAATCCCAAACGTGGCTCCACCTTGGTTTAGAGTTTGAGAACTCCTTTGGAAAGGAACACTAAGCTGCCAAGGCAGGTCTGGCAAGGTGGACCCCTGGTTAGAAGTTATGAGCAGGTCAGAGTCCACCTCCAGCAGCCTTCAGAAGGTTTTTCTGGTGTATCATCACTCCCTGGCCAGCCCAGCACATCTTGACCAATGACCGTTTGCCAAAGGGTCTACTGAAGCTAGTTTGAGGGTTGAGCTTGTCGTGAGGGGACTGTCCTCAACAGCACATGGAGAAGACACTGTCTTCACAACCCCGTGACTTGAAAAGCCTTTCAAGAAGTGCCATGCCCAGACTAACACTGCTGGCAAACTTCTAGACCACAAACAGAGCTGCCAGTGCTCAGACACACCAGTTGTCATAAGCACAGCCCCTCAGAAGTGTCTCCTCCCTTCCAGAGCTGCGGCTACACAAGTGCTCTCCCTCTTATGTATAATGGGATATATATGGACACAGAGCCACTAGCTGTCACGGCTTTGTGGTCTCCACACCCCCGGTCTGAAGCTGTAGCAATAATCAGCTCACTGCCAAAGGCAGGAGTGGTGGGATGGCTGCTGAGATGCTCCTCAGACAGCGATGAGCCAGCCGATGTACGGTACAGAACGGAAAAACAGAGCCCTGGGATGTTTGGGATGCACGTAACATCTCTGCTCTGTGCAGCCACCAAGTATGGGGTGGCTCCAGCACACTGCTCCTGGGACACTCACACCAGGAGACCCAGCTGTTTTATGGAGCACTGAAGAGAAGAAATTTCATGTTAATATAAAATTTTCACAGAGCTTGCAAGAAGGCCAGTTAGGGAAAGCTAACATCCCGACATCCTCCACTAATAGAGAGGTTGGTTTATCCCAGGTCACTGCAGAGTTGGGAAGTCCCAGTGAACATCTGCAAGATGGATTAACCCATCAAGTGCCATGAGAACCACAGCGATGTTCTGCTTTCCTTTAAGGGCTTTAATGGGTTTGATACACAAGGGGAACCAGACCAGTATCTAATGCAGCCAGGCACATGCCTGAGGGGCTGTTTGACCGCCTGCAGGCTGGTCCCCCCCAGCCAGAGGCACCCACCTTTGCTGAAGAATTTGCCACCACATAAGGGCAATGCAGTCATGAGCCTGGCACTTGCTTCTCAGTGATCCTTAGGCTTCTTCCTTTTGCTATGAGGCTGCTCAGACCAGGCTGCTTCCTCCATCACTTCTCCCCAGCTATGCACAAGGCACAGGGTCAAGACAGACTTGATAAATCAGTTTTGACCTCCCGCAGAAGCATGCTACATGTCATGAGACCACAGCACAGACAAGGGACATGGTTAAGTGACAAACAAGGTGGAAACAGCTCCAGCTGCTAAACCAGTCACTGTAACAAAAGGAGGATAAGATTTATCTGATCAGGGATGCTTAGACCATACTCCCTCGGAAGACCTTTAGTTTTCTTTGCTCCTGCATATCCACAGGGACCTTGGTCTAATCACAAGAAGAGTTTGTAGTAGTCCTGCAGATTGGAAACACACATCCCAAAAGGCCAAGGTGTCTCCTAGCAGGATGGTTTCGTTATTAGAAGCACATAGATCACGTACCACAAGAAAATGCCAGGCAGCTTCAGCCAGAAGAGGACATGCCTTTGGTCAGCAGCAGCCTGGCCACCACGCCTGGACCCCAGCCCTGGAGCTGCATCCTCAGAGGAACTGGGGCCTCAGATATGGTTCAGGGTTTTGGCAAGATGGACCAATGCTGGAGATCCATGAAGCTTCCAAGCACATCCACCCTCCTGCAAGAGCTGGTTTCAGAGATGGCAATGGGATGCAAGGAGGACTCCACTCATTTGCTCCAACTCGCTGTGCTCAATGCCAGTGGAGAACACAAGTCCCACCCAAGCAGGTTCACAAGGGGGCTGAAGGGGAACCCCATGAATGCATTGCCCTCCCTGGGCACAGGCTCTCCAGCCTCTGAATGGTGTTAGGGACCAGCTGCCACAGCTCCAGAAGGGACTGGTGGAGCAGGGACCTCCTGCTTCTGCAGAGGTTTCTGGATCCTGAAAGCACTTACTGCACACCACCTTATTTGGAGACTAAAGCCGGCCATGGAGACACGTAACTACCTCAAGTATGTTTTCTCCTCCTTTTTAGGAAGGGAAGAGGAAAAGCCAGTTTCCAAAGATGTTACTACAAAGTTCACAACAGCCCTTCAGAGCCGAGGTCCCCGTTTCACCTCTCCTTGCGGTCAGACTGCTCCCCCCGGCAAGTCCAACACAAACCCTTCCCTGCAGCCCCTGGAAGACCCTCACACAGCCTCACATTCCATACCCACCCCAGTAAATCACAGCCAGGGCAGAGGAGAGCTCCAGAGGGACCACGTGAGCACTTTGGGTGGAGTTGGTTCCTCCAGCTGCAACGAGTTTTGGAGATTAACAGCTCCGACTTTGAGAAAAGCCTCTTGAACAAAGGAAAAGGGAGAAGTCCTAGGATTTTCACATGGGTGGGACCAGTTTGCTCAGCACAATTGAGGAGTTCAGGGACACGGATGGAGAGCAATTAATTTATTGTCATTATTTGACTCTAATGGAGCTAAGCTTGCATAATAACAGGGAGCCAACTCAAACTTCCTAAAGGATTTCCAATAACTGGAGGGTGTCAGCGTTCACATCCGACTGAAGAGGTTTCTGTAGCTCAGCGAGGGGAGCACTGCAAGCTGTGGAACAGCACACCAGTTACCACCAGTTACACCGAGCTGTGGGAAAAGAGCCAGCCAAGCCCAACAGCACAACATTAACACATCCAAGGGGCTGCCTTTCAGTTAAAAGCAGGAATAGAGCCAGGGTGGGTACATACAAAAAGCCTCTTTTGGTCACATTTTCCTTCCCGTTGTGGGTCCAGCAGGGCAGATTTGCTAATTGTCTTGTTATACACAGCCTCCTGTTGCACCCAACTGTCCCTTCTCAGCCCTTGCCAGCAATGAAGAGATCCTCTGCTGCTCCCCCAAAAACCTTCTAGTAACCAGAACTGCCCCAGCTCTGAGCCCATACCGGTTTGTACAATATTGGGAGACTTTAACATAGCATTAATGTTTCAAATAGCTATATCTAGTAAAGGTAGTGCCCAGGTAACATCCACCCTGAACTAACGAGAAATACACATCAAACAGTCTCACTCCTATTTTAATTCCCTAATTCAGCCTGAAAAGCAGATGCACCAGAAGAAGAATAATACTCTCTTTTATCTGACCAAATCACCAGGCTGGTTTTTCCCTCCCGTGGCTCCTGTGCTGGCAGAAGGCTCACATCACTCTGAGCTCCCAGGTGTCTGCTTGAATGAGGTCTTCTGATTTTAATCACTTGGCTAGCTTTGCTCCAGGCATTTCAGTGCAAGGGCAGCTACTGCTAATGCTCCTTGGGGTACCAATGCCTCACTGCCTGCACTCCAGCCCAGCAACGCTCGAGAGCTCTGCCTTCACAAGGTGCAATGGAAGTGCATGTCAAAAAATAAAAAAATAATCAAACCTCACTTTTGGTGCATCATCCAGAATTTCAGGTAAACACTAAAGGCACTGAAACCTTGGCCTAAAAATTCCCAGTATGTCTGAAAAAAAGCCACAGCTTTGTTTAGATATTTTAAAAAGTAATTACATTTAATCCTACAAGAGTGAGTTAAGGTCCTTTTCCCATGCAGAAGAGCCCAAATCAACCCTCTCCTGGGTGGCAGAAACCTCCTTTCAAGAGCTTGGCCTCAAGCACCTCAATTGATGGTTTGGATGGGCAATCTGTCTCAGCATTTTCCTAGATAGTTTTCCCATCTTGGAAAACCTCTTAATAAATTCCTTGCAGAAGGGGATCACCTGCTCCTCATTAAACCCACCCCTCAAACTTTTGGGGGGAAATTACCCCCAAGAGACATCTGTCACCCCAGACACACAGGGCAGGAGCTCACCTCGAGTGGGGAAGCTCAGGGCTGGACAAACTCCCTGGGCTGGGGCAGGGGCTCCTGGACAGTGTCTCCAAGTGGAATAAGTTTGTCCAAGGGCAAACAGCTCCCCTTAGAAGTGCATTAATCAACACACACACACTTGCTACTACAATTCTGACTGAGAACAGCAAAGGATTGTTTTGATTTATTTTCTTCTCATTTTCATAGACAGAAAACATCTATTGTAATCCTGACCTGAAAGCAATTTGTTTCCCTGCCAGATTATGAGCAAGCAGTTACCCAATTACCACACTCAGAGGAAAAAAAAGAAAGAAAAGTCACTTACAAAAGACTGTTTCATCTTAAATTCTCTCTATAGGATTTTCTGAAGTCATCAGCAAACGAGCAGGTATCATCTGGAACACTGGAAGCACTTATTGATATTAAACTTTGCAGGGTAAGAAGTTTGTTACCTTTTCTTTTAGCACCATAAAGACGAGGGAAAGGCATCGACATCTGAGGGAACTATTTCAATGGAGCTGCCAGATCTCAACCTACAGGATGACAGAGACACAACAGAGCCACAGCCTCTGCAAATACCTCGCTCTTCCAAGAGCACATAGTTGGCAGCATTCCTTTCTCCACCAACAACGTGTGAAATAATGATAAGAGAAGGGCAAACATTGAAAAAAAAATAAGATGAATAGATTTTTCCACAGGGAAGGCAGTGCTTCAGGCACTTGGTCTTAATTATAAGAGCAAACCAAGCTGTGAGTAGGTGTATGGAATGAGGAGAACCCACCCAAATTTAATTAAACAGCAGCTGTGCTGAGTTGCAGAGGGCTCAGGTAAGAGTCTCACTGCAGTCCCCAATGCCTTCACCCACCCAGCTCCATCCTTCCCAGCACCAGGAGAAGGTCCTGAAATGCCACCAGGAATGGGGGTCCCTCTGGACGATGACACCTTGCACTTCAGCAGCTGCTTCCATCAAATTTCTGTACAATTCAGTTTTTAAACACCTCCCCAGCTCTACTCTTCACGTGTTACAGCTGAGACAGCAGGAAGCTGAAGATGTGCTCAAGGACACAAAGGCATTTCACCATGGGCCACCCATCCTCTCCTTCACCCCATCCTTCCTGTGCTGCACCTTCCCTCCATCAGCTCCAAGGCTTCCACAGGATCCGGCCACTATCACAAACCCCTCCAAAAGAATATCAAAAGGCCCATCCAGCTGTGCAAGAACACAAAAAACATGCCTTGGGCATGAAGTGTTTAAGAAAAAAAGTGCAGTAAACCCACAGCCCTCTGACAGCATCACACCAGCTCCTGGGCTGCAGGTTCCCATCCTTATGTCCAGATCTGGGACAGGAACTTTAAACCAGGAGACATCCTGCTCTGTTAGAACATCCTGATGCTCTGGATGAAGGCTCTTGGCTGGCAGGCACTGGCTGGCCATCCTACAGCCTCCCTGCTGTAGCTGGCTCCCCAAATGCTCTTTGGTAACCCCTCTGATAGAGTTGGAAGGGACCTTTAAATCCCACCCAGTGCCACCCCTGCCCTGGGAAAAGCCCTCTTATTTTCCTTATTTCCTACTGCTCAGCCACCCTCCTCCCTTTCCCTAGTATTTTTTATTTGCACCCTTCCACTGCCAAGGCAGCCAGCAGCACTCCTGGTCCTTAGTGCCCGTTTAATTGGGGGTGTGTGTGTCTGTCTGTCACCCAGGTTTCCCTTCCCCTCCAAAGAGCCATTGCCAAACCAGTAGGAGACACTGCACCTTGTGAGCTAAACATTAACCACTTCTGATGCCTCATCCATCAGCAACTGAGCCAAAGCTGCCCCTTGCTTCAGTTTTATCAACTGCTTTTAATGCATTTTGCGTTTGACTAAAGCACCCACACGCAGGGGGTGCAAACCCAGCGTACCCAGCAAGAGCCCCCCGCTGCAGAGGGCATTTCCCTGCGGCTCTGGAGCAGGTCAAAGGCTTTCTGTAACCGAGGTGGTGAATCCGGAGGGCTCAGAGTCGGTGGATGGTAGAAGGAGGAGGAATGGGGCTGGTAACCAGCATCGGGAAACTCCCGCTCCTCCAAGAATTGCAAATAGCTGCCCTGAAATCTTTCCCTCTCTCTGAGCCCCATCTTTAAATGGAGCAATAGCTTGGAGCTAGGACATCTGAATACCTCTTTTCCCGAATAGCTGAAACACAATTTTTCCTTTTTAAAATTGGCATAGAAAGTGGATGTCAGTTTGAAATTTTGATCTAATCATATGAATTGTTATTGAAGTTCAAAGGAGTGGCAAGACAATTTATTTTAGTCAGAGAATTCCAAGTTGGATGCAAGCTGGAAAAGCTATATGTAATTTGTGATCCTCCATCAGTTTTAGAATCAGGGCCAGGATTTCCTGAAGGTGGTAGAAAAGGTGGGAGTAAGAATGCTCTGATGATCAATTACTACATATGTGTACAACAGCATTCCCTTTTCAGAGAGGGGAAATTCAAAACCAAGAATGGTTCTGCAGAACAAAGCCTGACTTACTTTAGGTGAAGCCAAAACACGATGACATATTGTAAGCTAGGCTATGTGATTAATGTAAAGAACGTCAAAATAGGGAAAACGTGCCTTTTTGAGCTTTAACACATAAATAGGAAACATAAAGTATGTGCTGCTTCTACTAGAATGTATTCAATACCTAACTTGCATACTAAATCCCTGTACTGTTGTGTATCTCATCTGACTAATCCTGTTAGTCATAGGTTTGTGCATTTGCCTTAATGACTGTTGGTGCTGTGCAAAACAGTCAGAATTTAGCCATGCTATTTTCCAGGAAAAGCATGATAGTATTTCTGACAAAATTTGTCAATATATTTTTCTTCCATGATTTAGCGGAGGTACTTAATACACATGAGGGA